>OY757190.1:16513997-17113997 GCA_963583895.1 Melanophora roralis | reverse complement strand
GAAGGACACACATATTGAAGTTCGGCTGGCCAGTAAATTACACAATGCATTACATAGAGAATTTGCTCTGCAGTCGCACAGTTTGTTTAAAAAATGTTTAAAAGTCTTGCGAATGCAATTAAAGCACGTAAGTATGTTTTAAAATTTAATAGAACTTTTCTTCTTATAGGTTTTTTATATGGTCTAACTGTGAAGGACGTGGCCAAATATGCCCAAAATTCGTTAAGGATACACTCAATACTCCATAGTGAACTTTTCAAAAATTTAAAAAAAAATATTCCAAATGCAATTTAGACACGTAGGTTATACAGTTTATTGGATCAGTCATTTCTCTTTTTTTCATATCGTCTACATATGTGAAAAAAAGGACGTGGCCAAATATGCCCAACATTCTTCAAGGATAAATCCAATTTTCCAAATATTGAAATTTTTAAAATTAAAAAAAAGTCACAAATGAAATTTTGACACATGGGTTAAAAAGGTTAATAGAGCACTTATTTTCCTTTGTTTTTCATATGGTCTACCTAAGTTACAAAGAAGGACGTGTTCAAATATGCCCAAAATTATTCAGAAAACACTTTTCTAATACTCAAATTAGAATTTTTTTTATCTCTCCTGTATCCTTTAGGGTACAAAATAAATCAAAGAAAAAAATTAAACACATACTTTTTTAGAGCTATTGAACTAATTTTTTGGGAGTTTCTATCTCTATTGGTCAAAAAGTTACAAAAGAACATAAAAAATATTAAAATACCATTTTTTTTACCTATTTTTCCCAAAAAATCATAAACATCTACTTAAAGGCACGCTGTTTTTGTATTGTTGATAATCCGGACGAAAGTAGTTTTAAATATATTTCTTCTTTTTATTTGGTCAATGAACCTAGAAAGGACATAAATATAATTTTTACCCTTTTTTACCGCTTAAAGTCAAAAATTACCAATAGCCGAGTTTTTTTTTCGCGATTTTTTCCTTGAAGGGTGCGAATTTTTCAAAGTTCTTTTAAACGGATCTAAGCAGATTAAAAAAAACAAAGTTCTATCTTTATGCTTTAAGCCTGTGCAATAATAAATCAGTCAGTCAGTCAGAAAAAATTTAATTAAGATGTGTTAAAAACTGATCTAATTTTATTCTGAGGTCAGATTCAAATACTGTGAAGCCAACCAGTTATAGTTATTAACGTAAAGCTTTAGATATGAGTTTGTTTTAAAAATTATAAATTTTATGTAGGCATTTAAACTAAAAAAGTATTTAATTTGAGTTTTGGTTATTTTTAGCTTTATTAAAAGAAGCACTAACAATGTTCTACCACTTGAGAATTTTTAAGAACCTTTTTTTATTTAAAACTAGCAAGACACATTAATTTTCTTCTATTCTTTAGTATTTTCATAAATATATATGCTTCTTCTTTCCTGAATAAATGTTCTGATGGCTTAAGACTTATTAGATGAGTTTGGGAAATACATATACAGTTTAATTTAATATATACAGTTTATATTAATTTTTTTTATTAAGTGCATTTGTGTTTTTATTTGAAAACATATATACAAATTTAAAATTACTAAAATAAATACAATCATATAAAAGAAAAAGATGTGGTAAAAACATTAAAAAAATATTAAAAAAAAAGTAAAACAAGTCTTTTTTAAAACAACATAAATTAAAAAAGATGAAATAAAAATTTAGTGCCAAAAAAGTTTTAATAAACCTAATGGAAATATATATAAAAGTAAAGGCAAATAAATAACAATAAAAAAAATTATTAAAATACACGTTATTTCTTATTTAAAGGCAAAAATTATTAAAGGTATTCTTATGCTTTTCATTTATATATTTCTCATATAAAAAATACTGCTAAAAAATATTTCCTTTTTACAATAAGACAAAATAAGTTCTCTCACACTCTATTTGTTTTTTGCTTTCTCGCTTTTTTTGTTTTGTTTTGTTTATTTTTTTTTTGTTTTTTTTTTTTTTATTTTACTGTTTAAGCGATACAACACAAGAAATGGGATTTAAAGCAATAAACCAAAAGTGAAAACAAAAAGTACAACAATAATAAATATAATAAAATAATATGAAACAGGAAATAATAAGAAAAGTTATGATGCGAAACTTACCTTTCGCACTGCCGCAACGTCCATGATGCTATAATCCATAAAGACACCATAAACACTAGTAACACCGTACCCGGACATATTGTCATTAATGTTTTTAGAACAAATCTAAATGAGACGTAAGAAATACAAAACAAGAAAATAAATTAAAAATTTCATGAAAGATAACAAGAGCTTAAGCTTAATGTTAAAGATAATTATGGTGATTCTAAAATGTATTCATAGAGAAAATTTTAATGTCATGTCTTACGTTATTATAATTATTTTTTATCAAAATTTTAAATAATATTAATCATACGCCACCACTCGTCTTGCTTTTAGAGAAGAACATAGCATTAGAGGATGTTCAAAAGCAGCATTTTTATACGTTTCAAAATAAAATGTAGTTTTGTGTTATTTAGCAATTAGGTGGTTAAATAATTTGTGTCTTATTTATAAAAGGGCACAATTTAGCAAAAAGTTTTTTTTGTTTTCTTACTGGCTGGCTAATGAACATTAATATATTAGGAACCTTTTAAAAGTTTTCAAATTAGTTATCCGACTTCCATTCATTTTACAAACTATACATTTTCAGAACTTTTCCAGTAGCTTCAAAGTTATTTAATTCAATTGATTTCTAAATGGAATTCTGTTTAGATATTATTGGCCTCAAGCCTGCTGAAAGGTAGTTCTTAAACGAACCTTTTATTTTGAAAGAAAAATTTGTTAGAAAGGATCATAGAGAGAAGCATCCATCATTCATACGAACGGGAAAACTTTGTAAAATTTTCTTTTTAAAACTAGGGTAGACTTCAAGCCTTCCACAAAGTAATAAGCTGGGTCGGATGGCTTGAAAAACGATAAGACCAATGTGAAGGGTATATAATATTCGGCACGGTCAAACATAGCGCTCTTAGTTTTTCAATTAGGTCAAAGAACTACATCTAGATGGCGTTAGTGTACATAAAAAAGGAAAAAAGAAAAAGCTTTGATTCGGTAAGTGTTAAATGGAAAAAACTTCGTGCCGACTCACCCCGCCAAAAAAGGCGAATGGGTTAAACAGCTGATGTTCACAACCAAATACAAAAACTAACAGCCGAACAAAGAGCACTGTTGATGAAAATCGTAGCTGTTTTCGAAAATGCATTTAACTCGACTAGTATCGGTATATGGAAACAAGTTTTTTTAATACAAAATTGCTGCAAATACTTCATTTGCAAAATAATGAGACTTTAGTAAGCATTTAACTTGAGCCTAAAAATTAAAATTAAAAATTGTCTTAAAAACAAATAAATGAACTATATATCAATAAACGCATTTTTTAAAATAGAAATAATTTTAAAGAAAAAATTTTAACTGTTAGAAATTGTTTCATTCAAATGTGAGATGATTTTGCTTAAATCATTTAAATGGTCAAAAATTCCACTTAAACAAGCGAAATATTTTAAAAACACCTTTTGATTTGGCTATACATTATGACAAATAAAAAAAAACTTTTGCAAACTCGAATTGGAAAAGTTTTTATGTATTTAAATTTTGCAAACAAAAGCCAAAGGCATTTTCTAAAACTCAATTACATTCGCAACACTAAAGAACCATAAAGGGTTGAGTAAAATATTTAGTTTGATTGTGAGACATAATTCAAGCCAGATGTTACTTTCAGACCAGTGCCCTTTAACATTTTGCAACTAAATGGCAAAGTTTCTTTAAACTTTTTAGGCACTTACAAGTGCATGCATTTATAAATATGGGGGATTTCATGTCAAGTGACCCAACTTTTAAAACCGATGTCTTTCGATTGGAAAGAAATTTGGACCAAAGTAAGTTCTTGCAGAGAGTAGTTTAGGCACAATTTTTTAACACGATCGGTCAAGAACTCTCTGAGCTAGAGGGGTTCAAAATTTGACGTTTTCGGCAAATAGGTGTTTTTTCTAATACATGTAGTTTATTACCTTTTGCTTTTAACAAAATTCGTCCCAAATACTTTCGATAGCTTTTTTTTCAATCTTCCAGAAAAAAATATTTTTAAAATTAAAAAAAATTTTTTTTATATTTTTTTTATAAAATAATTAGAAAAAAATTTTTTTTTTCCAAATGTGCCCATTTTTTTTTTTTTTTTTGCTCAAAAGAAAGCTTAGGTCTTTCCTTTGAAGAGCGTGGAAGTCGCTTAGTGGGATGCGAGTGGGATATCTATAAAAAATAATGTTTTGTAACTCAAGGTAGAGGTTTTCAAATTTTCGCGTATATTCTATTTTGATTTTTTTTGTTATTTATGTAAAATTATCTCTTAAGCAAAAAAAAAATTTTTTTATGCTAAGAAACAAAATAATTTAACCTTTAAAATGAAACCCTCTTTGTTTTTCTTTATATAAACCTACATTATGTATATGCAACATTGCTAAGCCGTGAAGCCTGTCCTCTGTCATAGTTGATCTCAGTAATATTTTAATACGGCGAAGGGTTGAAAATGACGTTCTAGCAGTAGTATTACTGGCCGGCATTAAAATAAAAATTATAAATATTTTCCGTAAATTTTTGTAAATATCTGGGTCAAAAATTTCTAAAACATATATTTTTTCCTGGGCGGTCTTCAGAAATTGTTAATTTTTGTTTCCAATGAAAAATTTTAGCCATAATTTCGATATAAGCAGTAAATGTAGTTATATTCTGAGCCAGAATGCGAGGGATGTTAAACAAATAAAGGACGTTTTTGGAAAAACGTGCCCTTAAGTCCTGTAAAACAGATCCAATTAAAAGTTTTAAGCCCTCGATACGGTTGTATACTTCGACATATTCAGAAGTATTTCTTATTTAAAATCTAGGTTTTTCAACTAAAATTTTAACCTTAAATTTATTTTTACTGTAAATTGTAAGATTGAATCATGACATTCCATCCATCTGGTTTGGCCTAATGGAGACAACTTTATTCCTAAATATTTAAGCAAATTCACATTGCGTTTAGGATTGTATTTTTTAGACGTATTTTAAACGTGTTTTAAATCTCAAAAATAATAATTATATTTGAATTTTTTTTTTGTCAAAAAAAAATTTTTCTTGGCAGAAATAATTATAATTTTTCGGTTACAATAACAATACTCCATTTTTCGCAGTATTTAATTATTCAAATACATTTAACAATTATGTTTGCAAATAAAGCTTAAGGCAAAAAGTAATTATTATTTTTTGAGAAAAAAAAGCTTAGAAGCACTTAATTTTCAGGCAACTTAGTCTTATACCACCAAGATAATGTACTTTTCTTTACTTTGCAAAATTTCTTTGCGCAGCATTTTTTTTTTTTTGAAAATTCGAAAATAATTGTTATTTACAGTTCCTAAAAATACTTTTCTTGATTTGTGTGCTGGTTTTCAAAACCCAATAGTGATCGTCTTGGACGCTTTATATGTATTTTGTTATTGTAAGCAAAAACAAAATACACATAAATCGTCCAGTTGTAAGATTCAAATGAATGTTTGCTCAGGAAAGAAACAAATGGAACAATGTAATACAGGGTCTTACTTTTCATTCTTTTTAATATTTAATTATTTAAAAAATTTAGAATTTTTGAAATTTAAAAGAAGTCCTAGAAAATGCAACTAATGCTTTTCAAATTTATAATATTTAAAGGAGATATGATTAATATAAAAGAAATTTCCTATTTATAGCCAGTTCCGGAGAAGGCTTTCGAACATTGTTTTTTTTTTATTTAACCTTATAATAATATTGTTTGAATCTTAACAATATATTATTGTTAAAAAGTTCAAATAAATTTTTAAAATAGAAAAATTAAATAAACAAAACTCACCTGGTATTAAAATTTATTCTATTAAGAGCACCTATGCTTCTCGATGAGGCATCCGTAAATAGTTTTGAATGTAAAAGCATTACACGACATATTAAATATAAACGAAGGAACATGGGTAATGATAAAGCTACATCGTACGGCACCATTTCCGTGCCCATTGTTTTATTTTTATTCGCCAATTTCGTAGTCCATTGAAAATAATATTCACCAGGTATTGGATGTATTGCACATATAAAAAGTTCTAAACTTATTTGACTAATTCGTTGCCATGTCATCGCTATCCTCCAATCATCAGCACAATTATCAATCATAAATAACTGTAGTAGTTAGGGATGAATTTTCAGTGACAAATAATATGTAACAACGTATGTGGAAGTATAGAGTTCATGTCATGTGCATTAAGACAATTTCAAATTTATCAAATGGAAGAATTTAAAAAAAAAACAAATAAAAGAAGAAAAAAAGAAAGAAGAAAAAAAGAAAGAACAAACAATATATTATTAATAACAAATTGGATTTTTATTGATTTATTAGCTTGTTGTGTTAGACAACTTTGTAGCTAATATTTTTACGTACATTTAATATAAATATATGTACACTCATACATACATACATACTACATGACAAAGAAATCAAACAAACATCTAGATACTATTATAGTTAAGTATTATCGAATATAATATTCTCTTAATATATAGTATATAAATATATACATACAACTAACTATGTTTTTTTTTGTTTTGTTTTGTTTATATATACATGCATACATGTAGAGTTTATGTTTAATTGTAGCTGTGTAAAGACTATTTGAAAATGTGTGTTTATTTGTTTAGAACATTTTTAATACGAGTACTTAAGTGTTTGTGTCTCACGGTCAGTACGAGCTTGTTAGTTACACTGTTAGTTTTTTTAATACATATATATATATATATATATATTGTTTAAGACATTTTAACTTAAAAGTGGCATATTAGGGCAGTTAAGTCCTAAAATCCAAATTTTTGAATTCAATAAGCGGAACACCATGATTCGTTTTATAAACAAATTTTGACTAAATAAATATATTTTACATATTAAAACGCCGGACTTTATTATATTGGTATGTTTACAGCAACAAATATTATTATTAAATCTATTTTTTGCTGACTGGTTATTATAATTACCAGCACTTTTGCTATTTGAATCTAACAAATAAAATTAACCGACTATCAATATCGTTGCATCGTTGTACATTACGTTTAAATCATGTTTGATGTTATTAAAAATGATGCAATGAAAGAACTCAAAACAAGCCACTGTACACTGCCTCCCATACATCTGTGCACGGATGGGACTAAAAGTTTCATTCTGTCACCGTTCAAAAAAGTATGTCATTATGTAAAAGAGAAAATAGATTTTATTACTAAGTCTGTGGATAGAAAAGAGCACCTCACCTGGATTCAGAGACACAGGCATATTGAGGAAAATGAAATTGCAAGTGACTTGGCGAAAAAAAGGATATATCTGCCTATAAAAAGTGCAATGGACGTTCGTGCTCCACTTAAGTTCTACAATAAGGGTATATACTCTGCAGTGATAGTCAGAGCTCCGGCGGTCTGGCTAAATACCCCTTTCTATAGAGTAAACCTGTATTTACAAGGGGCAATTTTAGACTCCTAGTAGGAACGATAACAGGTCATTTGTTTGACAGAGGTTCATGCCAAAAGAGTAGTGAAACTGGTTAGCTTTAATTCAAGGTTCTGTGATGTACCAGGGAATAGAAAGACTGTTGAGCATATTCTGTGTTACAATGCAGCCATCGTGCACTCCAGAGTAAATTGTCTTATGTCTTGTTTTCTCTAATGGAAAAAATAACTGTGGTTGGTAGTAAAAGACTGCCAAAAGAGTGTCAAGCACCTGGATTTTATTACATCGTATAATTTAAACTTGTTATTTTATTTATTTTTTTATTTTAATAACCATTGTTTCATCATAAGAACATTAAGAATTGCTTCTTTTGTAGTTCAATAACATTTTTTAAATGAGTTTGTACCAAACAAAACATACAAGAACATAAGTAAAAAAAAATGGAGAATATAAATAAAAACTTAAGCATAATCTTCTTTTGAAAATAAAGTAAAATAAAGATACAGTTTTTTAAGAGTTTCTTGAAAAATAGTCAAAGAGAGCACAAGCAAAACTTGCTTTCCCCTGCATACGTTTTAGGTTTAATGGTAAACCATTCAATAATTTAATAGCGTTAATGAAAAAAATCTGGATGTATTAAGATGAGAAAACTTGGTATCAAAAGTGTAACACAGCGGGTGGATAATCCAAAAGTAAGTTTCTCATACAAGTAGGACGGAGTTTTTCCATTTATTAAACGGCGTAAAAAAATCAAATTTTTTATACGTAGAAAGTCCGATAGGTCACAACCTTGGCTCATTCGACTCCAAGAAGATACGCTAACGTACCGTCCTATGCGATAAACATAGCGCGTCGCGCTAATAAAAGCTACCTGAAGTTTATGTAGAGATTGCGAATCAACATTGCCATAAACTTCAGCAGAGTACATAATTAATGGAAGTATGTATAAGTTGAACAACAAGTCGCTTTCTTACTGCTTGCGGCACATACTCAGAAGACATTCTCATATTACGAAGTGGTCCGTGCACGTTAAGGTCGAATTTATGTAGAAACCCAAATATCTCACTTTGTTTACATATCCAAGCACAGTTCTATTAGGCGGAAAATCTATGGATTCAAGTTTATGCCGACTTATTGGCAAAACAAAAGATTTCATTGGATTTAGTATCAGACAATTGCGACTAGCCCACTCATAAATCGCACTCAAGTCCTCGTTCATAGTATAACACATATCCTTAAGAAAACCACTACGATTAGATGAATACAACTGAATGTCATCCGCATAAGCATGTATTTTTACACAACTCATAACACTGAAAATATTATTCACAAACATGCTAAACAACAGGGGACCAAAAACTGATCCCTGGGGAACACCAGAAATAATTCTCCTCGTGTTTGACACTCTATTGCCAACAACGACTTTTTGGTAACGTTCCGACAGGTAGTTTTCCAAAAGCGATACCGCATTGCTGCAAAAACCAAAATGGTGTTATTTTTGTCTGGTAACAGTGAGAACTCTAGGGGCTTACGTGAAGTCTTTAGGGCCAGACAGCTGAACTAAGCGTAAGCTTTTTTAAGATCTCTATTAAACGAAATATAAAAAGTCACTAATGCATATGGCTTTGACGTCAGTATTCACAGCCTCGATTTATTTAAAATTACATTATAGCTTACATTTGCATTTTTTTTATTTCAGACTTAAAAAGTAGCAAACAGAAATCCTTAGATCGAAAAGGCCACCAGATTTTTATGACGAAGCCAAATATGTTTTTCTGCTTGGTTCTTCATGGAAGCTTATACCTAAACACACATACCATTAGCTCCCTCGTTTCTCTTTTTTACTTACCTTCCAATATTTGACAGTAATGCGGAGTGTCATAATTCAATTTTTTCGTCTAAGTTTAAACTAAACAGCGGCCAGTAATGACCCTAATCTTCAGAGCTAGCTTTCGCATGTAATCTTGTGTTTATGGAGCTAAATCTTAGTCATACCAGCTTAGCGTTTTTTATAATCAATGCTATTTCTCCACTGAGTATTTGTAATGTTTAGAACTGATGTTCTGCTACTATACTCCTATTACTGGTCTTTTAGTTTCTTATTTTAAAGAGCCAAGTCACTACGAGCAAGTAGTGCCTCATAACTTAAGGTACCTCAGTACAGTCTAACGTTTAAGGAGATTGAACCTTTTATAATCCTTTTTTAAATCTAAACTTAACACAGTATATTTTTGAGGCTGTAGGATCGCTTGCTGGCCTTTGAAGTAGTTACTTTGCTTTTTCCTAACAAATTTACGCCATAAGATCTCTTGTTTTAAAAATGGGCAGTTTCTCTGCCTGAAACATACTGCAAGCGCTTATATGACAATCTAATATCCTCTCTCATGATAAAGACAGCAGTTTCGGTGCTTATATCCCTCTTGGATCCGTTAGTGAAAGTTACACTCCCAGATTGCAGACTATCGAAGCCCCACCAATAAATCCCTCTCAGGTACTATAATTAATGAGGGACTTTTTTCAAAAAACTCACCTCTCTGGTCATGTTATTCCCGGCTTAAACTAAGAATCCCAAGGCTTAAAATATCCTTAAGATAAGCGGATATTCAGAGGACAAATACAACTAAGATTTTGAAAAATAATTTGGGGTAACAGTTAAGGTTGGAATAAAATTTGGAATGTGTTCTTAATCTCAATACTAAAATTTATTAACAAATGAATTTTCTGGGGAACTTAATTCCAAAAAACTAAAAATTTAATTAAATAAATAAAATATTTAATTTAATAACGAGGAAACCAAATGAAAAAAACTAATTAAATAAATTATGCTGATAAAATATAAAGATAAGTTAATTAAAAAGAATGTAATAAAAAATAATCTGGCACTTAAGTTATGCCTTAGAGGAAAGAAAATATTGTAATAAGAAACCTAATTTTTGGGCGCAGGAATGTTTATTAATACCAACAAAGTAGCCTAATGATGTACTTAAGTAACTTTACATTCAATTTGTTTTAAATTTAAATTAAATATAAATTTTTTTTCTATTTCGAGATATAAAAAATATTCACAGCCTCTTAAATATAAAGCGGGAATACAATGAGAAGTAATATATGCCGAACAAATTTCTTACAAAAAGGCTCTGTGTTAAGGCTATTTTTAAAGTAATTTGTTTAATAGAGTCTTAAGACAAAATAAAAATTGGTTTCTACAAAAAATTTGACTATGAGTGTTTGTAATTTGTGTTGTTATGATACTGAAGCTCTAGAAAAATATCCGCAGTTATCCTAGTTAATAAAAAAAATAATACACGTTGATTCCCCTTGCTTCTATAAAATGGACAAAGGGCGGCGCTAAAACCAATATTTGCTATAAAGACGTAATTTTGAAAAAAATTTTGTTTCTTTCACTCCATTGCTTCGCCAAGATTAAGTTTTGTATCCTTTAAGTAAAGCAATTTTGTTTAATACATCAAGATTTCTTGAATTCCTTTTTTAATTTCATTAATTTTCATTACATGTATTAGATTTTAATACACTAGAGAGACGCAATTCTCAACTCAATAATTTACAAATAAATAGCCACTTTACATTTCATGTGTTCAAGTCAGTCGAGATTTTATGTGGTGTACGATATTATTGGTCACGGTCAATTAAATTATAATTTATGTATTTGCTTAACATTGTTTTACGTTTAGCTGTAAGGGGGGAAAGAAATAGAAATAAAAGAAATATAAAACTAGAAAAAAATTTTGCAAAACTTTTTCTTGCTCGATATTGCCAGTATGTCTATTAAGTCAGTAAACTAAGAAGTGAATGTTATTTTGAAAAAGTATTCGGCAAAAAAATCTAATTTTTTTTTTGTTTTTGCCTCTAAGGCCTTGTATTACATATTGTAATGAATAAACGAAATGAAAAAAAATAGCAAATTAAGTGTAAAGGTCTCTAAAATTTCAACAATACAAAATTATATTGAAAAGATTTTTGTGATGTTAATGTTTTTTATACAATTACCTTTTTGTCATGTAGCCTAAAACTAATCGTTGTTTTTACAAAACGGTGTACAGTGGTTTCTTTAGTAAATAAAAGTAGGCTTAATCATTTACTTCACTGAAATCCTGAGGGCTTAACTAATCTAACCACTTATGCCACCGAAGCAATTAAATTCTTAGAGAAAACATTACCTTTGTATATGTTTCATGTAAAAAATTTTCCATAAAGCAAACCTAACAAATCTCACTGTATGGGTATATCCCATTGTAGCGATTGTGATCATTATTCAAATATTTTTCTTAAGAGTCCATTATTTCAAAAATGTAATAAGAATGACTACGACTCTCAAAACATTGCATGTGGCAATGCCCTCTTTGTGACATATATGACCACTGTAAGCGCCACAGCCTAATTACTTCTATGTACGACATAACTAGTTATCGATAATTGCTATTATAGTTAAGGTATTACCTATCTCATGCTTAAATAACTGGGTTGAATTATTTATATTTCCATTCGGTATTGTAATAAATTTATTTTAATTCGTATAAAAAGCTATTTTGATGTCAGATAGAGGATATGAAAAACATAATAACTATTTAGTCGATGATGGATTTTATAGATACAAGATTTTCAATTAATGTATGCTTATCAATTTGGTTGTCTAAAATAGTTTCGATAGCAAAAAATACCTAATTTTTATAAAATGCTATTTCTAATTAAACAACTCTTTTTTTTATCTTAATTTACAAAAAAGAAAGATCAGAGGTAAATTAAAACAAAAAAAAAAAAATATGAAATAATCTATTTATTTGTCGATTGCTTTTACCCATAAAAAAATTTTAAGATTTTTTTACCAAAAAAATTTTTTTACTGTTGCTGATTGAACCTGATTGGGGCTAAAATTTCCCATATATAACAGAAAAATCCGCAACTACAAAACAAATTGAAATTCAAATAAAAACAAGACTTTGCGTTTGGTGGTCCTGATTCTTATTTCTTAACGAAGACAAGTCTTTGAATTTGTACACATACTTTCTTGGACAAGCCCACACCCACCGCCCATATTTTATGCACCCAAAATAACATTTTTTATTTGGCAATCTTTTTATATTAAAAAGTGTTATTTATTGTGATTTCAATAAACGCTTCTTTAGGATTGCTTTCAAACTTTTTTTTAGTAAAAGTTTCAAAAATAAATTTTTACCCTTAATTTATTTGATTCGAAAGAGGTGAAAAAAGACGTCCCTGGAAAACTGCTACGCTAAAATAAATACGGTCATTTTAATTACTTTCAGCCTAACAATTTAATGACATTCCCCAAAATTTATTTTTTATTTAGTTTCGCCATATTTAAAAAAACATTTCCAAAGTGAAACTTATATGAAATCCATGATAGACTATCGGCCGATGAATTAAAAAATCAGTATGTGAGTTAATTGCAATAATCACTTAACTTTTGAAAAATTTTGTGGTGTGGAGTAATATTTTAAGCCGTTGTGCATTTGTATAAGGGCTTTGTGACGATACAGGCAGATCACACAAAATGCAGGTTCTGCACTTATGAAAAAATTTGTGGCGACAATTAAATATTCCTGACAACTCAAAGTGATAGCTCCAGGAAGTCATTTGTATAAAACATATGTGAAACAATGTTTCTACCATCCTCAATTTCAATGGGCTTGGTTTCCATACCAAAAAACCCATCTTTACCAAATTTTATCAAAATATCTATCCAATTACAACCTTATCACAAAGACATTAAGCCAGGCAAATAGACAGACCGACAGATATGTTTTAATCGATCTATTTAGAAGGTAAATATTGTACCATGTACATACAATTTTAATAGGTTTTTGTAATTGTGATTTGGAATCTATTACTTAGTTAAGCTGTATGTTTATAAACTGTAGATTTGGTTTTCCCTAAATTACTGCCAGCGCTGAGAAGCTTTTTGTCTATTTAAAGACATAGCCTACTTGTAATATATGTTCGTTAACATTATTGGCGACTTGTGTTACGTTGTTTAATATAATTGTAGTTTCGTAATTTTAATGTTCTTGTTAATAACCAAACACTAATAATATATTAATGACCATACATATGTATAAAGTAATTCCTTTTGAGCAATAAGTTCTAATTTAGATATTTTTATATAAGCTATGACACAGAACCACTTATATCATAGAAGAGAGTTTGTATGTGTACGTGATTAAACAGTTCCGCATACACATTTTCCTATAAGTTACCATGAAAAAAATAAAAGGGAACCTAAAGAAAGTTGTGAAATAAAAATATTAATTTTTTCGTTTTAAGAGAAAAAAAACAAACAAATAAGTTTGAAGTCGTTTTAAGCTGATTCAATTGACTTAGAGCATACTCATCTAATAATTGGAACTGGCCACTACTGAACCGATATCCAAGAGAACCATTTGTCAAATTAGCAGAATATTTAACGAATCGTGTCAGATTTTTAAACGAAATCTGTAAGACGCATCGTGGGAAAATCTTTGTCGACGTGTCTAAAAAAAATCTGAGAGAACTCTAACGCATTTTTTTTATTTAAAATATTTAAAAAATTTTTGTGTACCTTTTTTGACTTAATGTTTTTTTTTTTTATTTATTGTCTCATCAAGTGCGCTACCATTGCACCACAGCATCAATTTGTTTTATAAAAGTTAATATTCCTTTTGTTTCAGGTTAGAAAAAATTACCTAAACTTGAAATAAGCAAAAAAAAAAAAAGGAGAAAAGAAAAGGCAAACTCACAGACAAAAACAACAACAGCAAAGCACAAGGGAATATAAATAAAATAAGCACGGCAGCGAAAAATAGATTAAAAATCTTAGGGATATGTCGCACATCAAAGTTTCCAGATATTTTTAAAACAAATCTGTACTATTCAATTCAGATTTTTGCCAGACTTGTCTGTTACAGACATTGCCAGTCAAATTTGCATGATAGGTATTGTCTAAGATGGTTTTTTTGAAGTGTTTTCAAATTTGTTTATGAAATAATTTGTCTTTTGCATTGCCTTAAAAGATTTAGTAGATAAAACCTTTTTTAAGAATCTATGATGAAATGTCACAATTTACACATTGAACATTGGTATTCAATGCCAATGTAAAAGCATTAAAAGTGAACTTTTAAAGTGTTGAAAGCAGTAAAAGAAAATTTAGCTGACGAATTTATTTTCTTTGTGATGCATTGGGCTTGCTAAATAGATTTTTTAAAAAAAATGAAAAAGATTTAAAATTTATTAAACATATGTTTTTTTAAACCCTGACTTTAATGATCCGAAAAATTTTATTCGTAAATTTAAAACAGATTCAGGGTACGCTAATGCAGATAGTATCAAGGCATAATAAGACAATTCATCCTTTGCATTTCATTTTTAGGTTTAAAAATTACATGTCAAAAATTTAGTTTCAAAACAAAGAAGTATTCATAATCACCTGGGTTCTTAACACTACCTGTGTTTGTGTACACTGCACTGATTATAACTAACAAACAGTTGCAGCCCAAAAAATTGTAATATAGGAGTGTATAGTGTTGCTTGTGTATCAAAATTTTTTTGCTAAAAGTGGATTTAAAAGTGTGAACTACTCTGACAAAGGCACTAGTTAAATGTACATAGTATCGCTAATCTTTTGTTAAAAAAAATTTAATTAAAATGTGTAATTAAATACTGTAAATAATTAAAAAGTAAATAATTTTTTAATTACACTTAATAAATAAAATAAAAAAAATAAAATAAAATAAAATAAAATAAAATAAAATAAAATAAAATAAAATAAAAATAATAAAAAAATATACTTAAAAGGCATAATTAATTTGTTTTGTGCAAAGCTTTTCTATAATCTTTTTGATAGAGCAATTTCACTACGAGACGTATGACTAACTTGTACTAAGTAATTCAACAACAAGTATACGACAAGGAAAACCATTTAACTCTAAAAAATATTTAAATAAATACTAAATACTATCTAAGTAAGTGTTTTTTTTATCACAATCTTTTTTCAGTTAATAATATTTATAGTTTTTTAACTGATAAAATCTTAAGAAAACCAAAAAATTTTGGTGCATCTATTTAAAATAAAAATATAAAACGAAAATTTAATGTGTGTTGCTAGTAAAATCACTATTATATCAAATATATATGAAACTTGCACAAAACTCTTTAATAATTTCCATTTTTATACATGCAGTTAGATTTTTTTTTATTTTTAATGTTATTAGTTTTAGTTTAATATTTAAACTAAATCAAAATATTAAATATTTATATTTATATTTAAATTATATTTAAATGCATTAATAATGTTGATAATTCTTCACCACCACAAATATAATTTTTTAATTTAATTTGTTTTAATATTATTTTAGCTTGTTATTTAGTTAATTCGATTTTCCATATAATTTCGTAAAATATGAAATTTTCTATTTTTTTTTATTATAAAATTTAATTACAATTTAAAAATTGTTTTTAGTGTTTGAGGCTGTATTTTGATGTTTCTGCATTTGAGTTTGCTTAAATTATTATTAAAAACTATTTAAGTTTTTGTTAGAAAAAAAAATATTGTTTTAATGTGGCAATATAAAGTTATTTTATAATTTTAATTAAAAAACTTTGAAAAAATTTTCATTGACCTGATAATAAAATAAACAGAAAAGTTAATATTTAGTAATTAATTAAAAAAATAAAATTTTGTGCTTGCCAAGACCAGGTTGGTTTTATTATAATAGCATAATTTAATAAAAAATTAAGGTTGCATGCTAAACAAATAAAAAGTTTAGTTCCAGCTACAAAAAAAAAATTTTATAATTTTCTTCGTTTTGATTTTTGTTTTCACTTTTAGTGTTTGTTAGGTAAAACTATTTAAAACAAAAATCAAATACTTTTTATCTCTTTATTGCATGGCAAAAGAGTGTTGACCTAAAACGTTAAAATAATCAATAAGACATTGACAATATTTGTGTGAAAGCACACACAAGGTGTAAAACTATGAGCGTAGGCTTATTCCACATATAAATATAGTTAGCTAAAATGCAAAACGGTATAATTAAAAAAAGTTCATCTTCTAGCATATTTGATTTTATTTTATTAAAAAGCACATGAACATTAATTCTTTTAAATATAACAAACAAAAATTTAAACTGAATTCCGAAAACATTATAAAAGCAGTGCTTGTAGCCTTTGTAATTTAGAAAAGGTTTTAGCTCTTGTAGAATTTCAAAAAATGTAGTTACTAGGTTGTGCATTTCAGCTTTTGATATGTACATATGTATGTATGTATGTTTGCACATATGAATACCCTTGTCCAACCCACAATTTGTGAAGTTTATAATTTTTCCAAAACTAACTGAGAGTGAAAACTGCTTCAGAAATCTTAAACGAGGCGTTCAGTAATGTGTTAAACTGAGCGTGAAATTTTATGTTTTCCTTTCAGAATTTTTTTAAACTTTATATTGAGTTCATTTAAATGAAAGTTTAGCCCAAACTAATAAAAAAAAATCCAAGCATTTACTTCGCCTTTGAAATAGCTTAGTACTTAATAAGCTTTGTTTAGTAAAATATTTTTTGTGTTTTCAAGCTAAACACATTACTAAGTATACGGTGTGAACGTGCATTTAGGAAAGACATTATTTTAAATATGTTATTTGATTTACTATACACACATAAACATAGTTTATCAATGCGTTATGTACACATATATGGTAAATTATTTTATATAAATGTTCCTGTTAAGATTATTAACAAATATTATTGTTTTTTTTTGCAATATTTCAAGCTATTTGTATTTACATTAAAAATATTTGTTTAATAATTTATTTTAAATATAAGGCTTCTTATTTCTAAATTGTGTTGCTGTTATTTTTAATATTTATTTCATATTTGTTACTTACTGAATTCTGCTTAGCGTTTTTTTTATAAAAGAAAAAGAGAAAAAGTATCCAAAACACATCGATATTTTTTAATATTTTCGTTGAAATTAGGAAAAATGTAAAGGTGTAAGATACAAATCATTAAATATAATAATTTAAAAATTTTAAATTATAAAAGGTTTAAGGCTCATATTAGTAATAAATATTGTAGGTTTATTGAAAGACTGTTTTACAGATTTCTTTTAAATAATTTTCAAAGAGCCTTGCATAAATTATTAGAAATATGGGTCTAAATATTTTTATTGTTCTTTTTTTGGATATAATTAAAGAACTTAAAAATATGTTTGTATAAAATTAACAAAACTATAAAAAAATTAAGAAAAAACTTATTTTGATTAAAAACTTTTGAGTAAACCGACTTTAGATAATGGGATTTTTAAAATAAAGTTAAAAAAATTTTAAGAAAATGTTAATCCATTCGTTTCTCTGATAGTAGATGCTTAAAAAACTTGTTCTCTTCATAGTTACGTGGATAAAAGTGTTAAGGCTAATATACACAAAATAAATATTTTGAATTTTACCCTTAATCTTTTAAATATTTCAAATTTAGAGTCTAAGAAACAAATTTTTTAATAAGCCTTGTCTTTTAAAAATTCGTCAACAGAATAAGGATTTTTTTAATGAATCGCAACTATTTTTTATATAAATAAGTTAACAAAAAAATAAATAAAAATTAGGATTTTACCTTAAAATTTTATTTTAACAGAAATTTTTTTCGATACAAAGATTAATAATAGCGACTTCTTAAAATTTCGGTTAAATTAACTAAGTTTGATTTTATTTGAGCAAAAAGTCACGCGAAAGAGCTGTTGTGATTTAAATTGGTTGTCATTTTGCATGTTGTGGCAAAACTTCACAGTGTGTGAGCATTTATGACGAAAAACCACACAATTCACAACTTAAAGTCATAAGTTTTTATATGAAATTTCTTATTTTA
Source organism: Melanophora roralis (assembly GCA_963583895.1). NCBI lineage: Eukaryota > Metazoa > Arthropoda > Insecta > Diptera > Rhinophoridae > Melanophora > Melanophora roralis. The sequence continues at coordinate 17,095,610 of OY757190.1, read as the reverse complement.
AAACCAAATAAATTTCAACTAAAAAAAATATTTTTGAGTTAGATTTACTAAAAGGCGCACAAAATTGTAATGATATTCAAATTTCTAATCTGGGACCTGGCTTAAAAAAAGAAATAATTCTCATAAACTCAGAGTTGCGGATATTTTTGACTTAGTGTGCGATATGTATACATAAACGAGATTAGTTGCCAAAAAGCCATGCACACGTGATCTGGTAAAAATTGGATAAGGTTTACTAACTGAAAAAAATTGTTTAGCTAATTGAACGAAGAGAACACTTTTGTATCATTTTTATGAACAAGGAAGCTCATCTCCTTTAAGGTGATTTTATTTCAAAATAAATTTTGAATTTCTGGGGAACCTAAAATCTGGATTAGATAATCAAAACCGTGGCAGAGGACACAATCAAAATCATTATTGGTTATAAAATTTTCAGTGGTTAAATAATTAATACTTTTTTTAAAAAGATAACTTTCATTGGGTTCTGTAAAGGTCTCTGGTGGCACTTAGAGGTGGAATTTTGCGAGATGTAGTTGCTGCCATTGCAAACATTAAGAATAAGTCAAGGTAAATGGGTCTGGTGGTCAATGAGACGTTTAATTTCGAAGTTGTTGGGGAATTTGTATATCTCGGTACCGCCATCAATTAAATGACGACTAGCTGGGAAATACGAAGAAAGGTAATACTAGCAAATTGACGTTATTTTAGACTGAGTAAATATATAAGAAGTCAAGCCTTTTTTAGTTAACAAAAATAAAACTTTACAATACTCTCATATTACCTGTGCTATTATACGATGCTTAGGCACAGGTAAGCAAATAAAAATATACTTGGTATACTCGAGAAAAAAATTATTTGTAGTCAAATTTTTGTTAACGGAAATTATGGGCATTGCATGAGTAATGAGCTATATGAGCACATTGATGCAGTAAAACACATAAAAATACAATGTTTGCAATGGCATGGACATGTTGTACAAAGGAAAGAAGAAAGCATGCGAAAATGAAACGATGAAAGCTCCTTTGAAACTATTAGTTCCAACAACATCTAGCTGGTTTTAATATCCGAAATTGGAGAAAGAGTGCAGAAGATTTAAGCGCTTGGAAATAGTCTTAACTCGGCCAAAGACCTAAGCAGGTGGTAAAAGCCAATCAAGAAGAAGAAACATTTTTATATTTGTATCCTCCAGCGCAAAAACAAAGATTTTGTTAGTAACATTATTTTCCGTTAAATTCAATTATCAAGTAACAATAAATTAGAGTGCTTCTTATGGCTTAAAAAGTGTTGTTAAAAACACTATCATTAGTTGGAGAATATCATAACTTTTAACAAGATAAAGTATTTCACTGCAAATGCATACATTATTACATATTTAAGTTTTTTAGATTTTTATTCCAAATACATTTTCTAAGAAAAATTGTCCTTATGTTGTTTTGAAAAATTTTTGAAATCAAATATGAATATGAAAAATTCATCCACTAAGGCTGTGGTCAATTGTGGATTTTAACAAGTTAAGGAAGTGAACAAAATGTAATAAAGTTTATTTGATCATCTCATATGTTTTAGACTTTTGGACAAATTTTTTTTAAACTAGAAACTTTATTAAACTATCATATATTTTTTAATTGGAATTTTAATGTAATCCAAACAATAATGTTACTATTTGTAGAACAAGATTTTTTTTCTCCTCTATGAAACAACGTATGTATGTGTATGTATGTATGAATGATTGCTTTTTTTCGCACAAAAGTAAGATCGCAGCACAATCAAAGCAGTGTTTAAGCAATATCTACTACTTAAAGCTTTCTCTATATCGATATGTTTTGCATTTGTTGTAACGACACGATATTTTTTCTCTTAAAATAAAAAACGTTTTGCACAAAAGTTTGAACGTTTTTATTTAATTTTTTCACATATTAAAAACACACAAGCGAGCGCAGTAAGTAAAAATATCAGCAAGTAATAGTTATGTGTAACGAAGTTATATAATTTTTTTATATATTTGTTGTTATAACTAGCAACTAATAAAATATAAAGATTTAATTGTGGTAAGTTGATCATGATTAAGTGCTTAACAGTTGCATATTTGCATATTTTCTAAAAACAATTGTTAAAGAATTGAATAAATAACAAGTGTAAGTGGTACTGCAATTTTTTTTAAATAAGGTGAATATTATAGAAGTATAATAAATATAAAACAAAATTAAATTAAGGGAAAAATAACACTAAAAAACGTATACAAAAATGTCACCAAAAATAATAAAATCAGACTTTTTAAGTATTAATGTTTAAAATTTTTAATTTTTGGCAAATTTTCAAACAAGAAATAAAACAGCATAAACAATCAGCATAACGTTTAAGCTTTTAGAAGTGAATATTTCATTTTGTACTGCAATATAATAATTTTTCGTTAAAATGTATCATTATGTACAGTATTTTATACCTCAAAAAAGAAGTTTTGCCAACAAATTTAATTTTTTTTTACATTTATTCATCATTTAGTGGGAATATTTATATATGACTACAAAAATAAGGAAATAAAACAATGTGCTATTTACATAAAGTAATAAATAAATATGTTTGTATGTTCTTTAATATTGTTGAAAGATAAACAAAAGAATTTTTATTTAAACAAAGACTAAAAATAAAAGGCACGACAACAAAAATGTGTTAAAAACTTAAATAAATATAAATAAAGCCAAAAAATAAATATCCAAAGTGCTATATTTTACCAACAGCAATTGGGTTGGTATATACTGCACAATGGGCAAATTTCCAATTGAAAGAAATTGAGGATGATATTTTATTTTTAATTATTTCTTTTGTAATAATTATTTTATGTAAATTTAAACTTAAAATTAATACAGATAACCAGGGCAGTCAAAATTATGCAAAGTCTTATTTTTTTCTGTGGATTGCATTACGTTTTAACATTGTGGTTCATTCGTTTTGGAACGGAAAATTTTGGCATCGATTTGTTAAGGCATATTTTTGCATATTTTGCATATAGCGGCATATTTTTGCATAATTTTACTTTAAGGGAATATTTTTAAACATTTTTTGGATAAAAAAATATAACAAAAAATCTGTCCGGTGTTTATTGTCATTTTTTGATACCTGACTAGTTTTAAGACCATAAATATCAAAAAAAAATGTTTTTTTATGTCGAAATTTTTTGGCAATGTGAATTCGTTATTTTGTTAATGCAACTTAATTTTAAATCTTGTATTTTTAGATTATTTAGTTTCTATCATTTTATTTTTAAAGCATAAAATCCTTTTTCAAAATCATGTTTTTGGTTGCCCTGCTGATAACGTTTTATTTAAAACTTATAATAATTGAAATTCGATTTATTATTTGTTTCTCCTTTTGTGCTGCATTCCTTTGTTTGATTACTTGGCAAGAGAAATTAACAAAAAAAGATAAAACGACTAAAGGGATCAAAAAGAAGACGGAACCCAAACAAATATTACACGCAAAAAATAAACTAAATAATCTTCACTTAAAGTACGGTAACTTCGGATTTTCTTAAATCAGGTAAGATTTATTTAGTAAAAATTTTTTACTTTTTACCACATTTTAGCCAAAAAAGGATTGATTTAAATTCGAAACCCTACTTAATGTAAGCTTAAAAGGATTGATTTAAGCTTAAGTGGGATTGATCTTTAAATCAAAAGCTTTTTTGACTTTCGAAGTTTTTTTAAAGAAAATGGGGACTATATTTTATTTTAAATTTATACGTCTTTAATATTTATTATTGAAATTTTTTTAAATGAAGTTTTCATGAAAAAATAGTACTTTAAACCTATTTTAATATAAAATTTGTTTATTTATATGCCCCTTAATATCTACGATTGAAAAAAATGTTCTTTGTACTTGCCGTAGCTAGGATTTAAACCAGGGACTCTCCGACTTACAATACCCACGCGCTACCATCTAGGCCATTGAGAGAGTTTGTTTTTTAAATGTAAAAAAAAAATAAAAAAAGAAACAACAAGTTTTGAATTTATCCCAACTAGACTTGATTTAAGAAAACGTTGACTAAAGCCATGACGTTGTTTTTTCGGAAATAACAAATAACATTTTTTCCAGAGGATAGCAAAATTAAATATTTTTGCTGCAACTTTATTTTATTTTTTAACATTATTTAATAACTCAAAAACCCATCGAAATAGCATTCAATTATTTTTAAAAGATAATTTCTAGTGATTTTCAATAAAATATAATATTTGATAAAATCTTCACATAAACAACATCTAAGCTGATTTTGCATTAAAATAATAATACCCTTAAAATATTTGTTTCTACAGCAACTCTTTCATAAATACTTCAAAAAATATTGAAAGTTTTAAATATCTTTCTCTAAGAGCACTTCAAGTTTAAAGGCAGTAACATTCCCAAACCATTTCAAACACACATATACCCTCATCAAAACATGTATTTACATACATATGTATGTGTGAACACATTAAGATGTTACTTTTGCTAACAATAAGTTAAGATTTTATATACATTTTTATACATTCACATTTTAAGGATATTTTAAGATAATTTTATACTTAAGGAAAAATCCATACGGGGTTTTTCTCAAGTTGTTAAAGTCCTTGAGATTTTTTTTTTCTATTATTTGTTTTTTCCGATATTTTTTTTGCCATTTTTACTAGAGCAGTTGGAGCTCATTATAGATTTTTATCATTCACAATGTGTTAAAAACATGTTTATGTATGCATGTTTGTATATCCTCATTTGTTCTTGTAAGTGCAATAAAATGTTTTTTTTCAAGAATTTTATATTTAAAGTAACAAATTTTATATATCCTTACAAATCTATAAAATCAAATATTGTTATTACTTCTACTGACTGAGTATAATGGAAAATCGAATATGGGAAGGGAGGTATTTATTGATGAAACAATTGGGGATAATTGTTTGTATGTGTGAGTTAGATTTTTTGCTTTTTTCTTTTATTCAGTCTAAAAAAACAAACATGTGCTAAATATTTCTAAAGTCGCTAAAATAACATAATTTAACTTTTAGTTTCCTTTTTTCATAACACATTAGGGAGTAATTTATTTAAAAGGCAAAAATTGTTGTTATAATTTTTGAATTTTATTTTTGGATTTTGCTTAAAAGCATTTAAATAAGAGCATAATTTTTTGTCTATAAATAGAGCGAGAAATAAAGTAGAAAGCTTAAGCTATTGGATTTATTTAAATAGTATAAGAAAACGAAATGGAATAAAGTAGTCGAAAGCTTATTATGAACATTTTAAAATTCTGAAATTTATTAAAAATGTTTTTAAAAAATTAATAATGAAAAAGAAACAAATTATTATTAGGAAAACAAGTTTGAAGTATCATAACAGATATGTATATATTTTGAAAGCTCATATTATTCCTTGCGTTAAACAAATATTTTTTCCAATTTTCTAAAAGTATTAAACTAAATTTTTTGAAAACCTAGTGATTTTAAATTTTTTAAAAACCATTAATTACACTAGGTCACAAATAACAAACTTTTGTCTGTTATTTGTTTCTAGCATACTTTTTCTCATGGATTTGGACCTACTGAACACGAAAATGAATTTTAAAAATTTTTCTGTCGATTGGTTTGCGAGATACAAATTTTTTAATTTTTTTTTTTTAATTTTTGGAGGTACACTTACTATTTTGAGCATATCTTTAGTCTTCTTTGACCTATTTTATCCTACTACTACTCAAATTAAAGACAATTGAGCCGTCTACAACTTATTCTCAGAAAATTTTCAAATCGGGTTAGTAGTTTTGATGTTGGCGGCTTAAAAAGGTTAAAAAACTGGGTTTTTTTAGTAAAAATGTGGCTGAAAAATTCATATAAAAATTCATATAAAATATAAAACGCGATGTTAACAGCGATTTTAATTTTTTTACGTATAGCTGACACTTTTCCAAAGAAAATAAGCCCTTACTTAACAAAATCTGATGACAAATGGCCGACTTATTATTTTTTTGGTAAACGACCGAAATTCCGCTATTTTACGATTTTTTGATTTTCATTATTTGCACAGCTTACCTACCCAACGCAAACGAATAAATACATTTGAACTTAATTTAAAATAAACAAATTAGTCTTCGTATATTATTTTTTAATTTATTTGAGTAAAAACAAAGATATAAGTGTACATTTTATGCCATGTGGAAAAACTGCTGACTTCTTCTTTGTTTTTTGTATTCGCTGCAATCGGTCTCACGTATTAGGGTCCAAATATAGTCACCCATCATAGCCGTGTCATAGATGCCCTGATAGCGTCGTTCCATAGCCTTCAATTCCTGATGAAAGCGCTCGCCGTGTTCGTCGCTCACGTCTCCTAAATTCTCAGGGAAAAAATCCAAATGAGAATGCAGAAAGTGTATTTTAAGTGACATGTGCACTCCCATGGCTTCATAGTTCTTTACCAGATCCTCAACTATGTCCTTATAATTCGGGCTTTTGTTGTTTCCTAAAAAGTTTTCCACAACAAGCCTGAAGGAATTCCATGATGCGGCTTCGATGGGTGATAACAGCTTTGGGAATTTTTCATCTTTCAAAATTTTTTTTATCTCGGGTCCTGCGAAGACTCCTTCTTTAATTTTTGCCAGCGAAAGGTAAGGGAAAATTGACCGTAAATAGGCAAAAGCTTCACCTTCTTTGTCTAATTTTTTGGTAAAATTTTTAATCAAACCCAATTTTATGTGCAGCGGCGGAAGTATTATATTTTCACGGTTCTCTATTAGTGGTTTGCGCTGAACATTCGCTTCTCCAACTACAGGTTTCGTTCGTACCGGCCATTTTTTTTTTATATAATGCTGATCATCAGCGCGGCTATTCCAAAGGCACAGAAAACAGCAATGTCGCGTATAGCCTCCTTGGAGTCCACACAGAATGGCCACAACTTTAAGGTCGGCGCATATTTTCCAATTGTATTTCCTATACTCTATGCATTTCAGCAAAATGTCCATAGTTTCATAGTTCTCCTTTGAATGAACCGCATGAGCAATAGGAACAGATGGCTTTTCATTCCCATTATGTAAGAGAACTGCCTTCAAGCTCTCTTTGTTGCTGTCAATAAACAACCTCCATTCGTTGGGGTTGTGAATTTGGTGAAGCTCTTGGAACAAGCCTGAAATGTCGCTGCAAAAACATATTTGGTCTTTCTTTGTATAAAATTTTGCATACTCCTTGTGACGGTTTCTGTACGCTGTTACTTTCACTTCTGAAGCCACAAATCCACACTGTATCATCCGAGACGCAAAAAGTTCGGCTTTCTCCTTAGTGAGACCAAAATCGCGCACCCAATCGTTTAGTTCGGCCTGTGACAGTAATTTTCGCTTTGCACCCGGCTCAAATTCGCTTGCATTTGACTCGGACTCTTCTTCTGACGATTCTGCTTTTTGAAGAGATGCACCAGGGCACACTGGATATGGCACATCATGCGAATGTGGTACTGGAAGCGCAAACGATCCCACTTGAGCGTAGTTCCATTTAAAAAATCTTCCTACCCCACTGTTTGTGGTGAGGCAAAAATAACAGTCTGTGGAATGGCATAGCGGCTTTTTCCACATCATTGGTGTATCGAATTTCATATGGCGGCTAAAATTAAAATAAATTACTATATTCGCTATGTATAATGTGTTTAAATAAAAATTCTTACCTTCCGCCAGCTGCCCAGTTGGTTAAGATTATATAGCAAAGATCACACAGCGACTTAGGTGTCCATGGTTCTGTGATATTTGGTGAAATACCAAAATAATTCAAATAGTGCAATTGTACTGCTGGAGTAAACTTGTGTGCGTGATTTTTTTTTATAAACTGGCCACAAACATTGCAGAAATTGTCTGGATCGTTCAAACACTCGAACACACGTAGTCTTTTACTCATTGTCTTCCTTGCGTTTTCTAAATATTAACTTCTTTACACTTTCACAGACAGTTTTGAAATGCAATTGATAACCGTGTCTCCTTATGTTTAAATATGTATGAGCATGTAGTGCTGTAAATAAATTAAAAAATAATATACGAAGACTAATTTGTTTATTTTAAATTAAGTTCAAATGTATTTATTCGTTTGCGTTGGGTAGGTAAGCTGTGCAAATAATGAAAATCAAAAAATCGTAAAATAGCGGAATTTCGGTCGTTTACCAAAAAAATAATAAGTCGGCCATTTGTCATCAGATTTTGTTAAGTAAGGGCTTATTTTCTTTGGAAAAGTGTCAGCTATACGTAAAAAAATTAAAATCGCTGTTAACATCGCGTTTTATATTTTATATGAATTTTTATATGAATTTTTCAGCCACATTTTTACTAAAAAAACCCAGTTTTTTAACCTTTTTAAGCCGCCAACATCAAAACTACTAACCCGATTTGAAAATTTTCTGAGAATAAGTTGTAGACGGCTCAATTGTCTTTAATTTGAGTAGTAGTAGGATAAAATAGGTCAAAGAAGACTAAAGATATGCTCAAAATAGTAAGTGTACCTCCAAAAATTAAAAAAATAAAATTAAAAAATTTGTATCTCGCAAACCAATCGACAGAAAAATTTTTAAAATTCATTTTCGTGTTCAGTAGGTCCAAATCCATGAGAAAAAGTATGCTAGAAACAAATAACAAAATGGCTGTTGCCTAGTGTTATTATACCCTTAACATAGTGATAAGGGTATATATCACTTTGTCATTCCGTTTGTAATTTCTTTATTATCCATTTGCGACCCCATAAAGTATATATATTCTGGATCCTTATAGATAGGGAAGTTTATATAGCCATGTCCGTCTGTCTGTCTGTCTGTCTGTCTGTCTGTCTGTCCGTCTGTCCGTCTGTCCGTCTGTTGAAATCAAGTTTCCGGAGTCAAATAAAAAGATACAGACCAGTTAATGGTGTCAAACGATTAGAAATATCCCGCTAACAATCGCTATTTAAAATCAGCAAAATCGGTCCACTGTTGACCGAGATACAAGCGAAAAACCAAAGTAACCCATTTTTTTAGGACAAAATCCGTGCATATATCCCTATATATCTCAGTAAGTTTAGTCACTATTGCCACAAAACTTGGAACGGATACTCTTAAAGTAGGCACCTAAATAATGAAAAATTTTTTTTCAGATAGGATCAGGGGAAGTGGTAGTTTTCCTACAATTGCACGAATTTGGTGAAATATTTTATGCGCTATATCTCGGAAACTATAACAGCTATCGACTTAAAATGTTCTACAAAAAGTAATTGGACAGCAAAAGCTACGCTTTGAAGTAAAAATTTTTTTGGTGGGGGGTGAATATGGGGTAGCTCCCATACAAATTCACAATTTTTGTAAAATTTTCGATACGCTATATTTCGGAAACTGTAACAGATATCGAAATAAAATGTGCTACAAAAAGTAATTGGAGAGCACAACCTACGCTTTGAAATAAAAATTTTTTTGGTGGGGGGTGAATATGAGGTAGCTCCCATACAAATTCACAATTTTTGAAAAATTTTCGATACGCTCTACCTCGGAAACTATAACAGATATCGAAATAAAATGTTCTACAAAAAGTAATTGGACAACAAAACCTACGCTTTGAAGAAAAATTTTTTTGGTTGGGGGGTGAATATGGGGTAGCTCCCATACAAATTCAAAATTTTTGTAAAATTTTCGATACGCTCTACCTCGGAAACTATAACAGATATCGAAATCAAATGTTCTACAAAAAGTAATAATCTAATAATTCATACATTTTGGAAAAAAAGTTGAAGAGGAGCAGGGGGACTAAAACATCCCATAAAAATTAACAACTTTTATTAACCTTTTATTATAAATAATGTCAAAAACTTTTATTACTGTCGGCCTCAAACGTTCCTCATCTATTTCTATTATCCATACGAACGTTAACATTTTGTAAAGTTTTCTTTGAGTTTTAAACACAAGGTATGTTTATTATATTATTTGCAGTACAAAATAACTCCGCTGGGTATATTAAAAGACCAATGTGAAGGGTATATAAGATTCGGCACAGCCGAATATAGCACTCTTACTTGTTTTTTTTTAACTTTTGTCAAGATATAATTTTTTTAACGTTTATTTTTGTCAAAATATTTATCCTTAAATTTTTAATTAATTTTCAAATCAAAAAAATTAATATTATTTGATAATTTTTTTAACCTAAAACAATAAAAAATTAAAGTAAAATAATAGTTATTTTTAAATATTAAAAAATCAATATCCAAAAAAATTATTTGATTTTTTTCTATGATTTGAGATTATGAAACAAGTATTTTTTTGACAAATTTATTTATATTTATTATTTTTAAAAAATTATTTTTTGTTTTACAAAATTATAACGGTCCCTAATTTTTCAAAAACATGGGATATCATTCCAATATTAAGCTTAAAAATACAAGGAGCTTGATAATGATGACCTTTTTGTAGAAATGTTTCAACAAGGAGTTCGAAGGGTTAGAAGAGGAAATGTGTAATCTGGTAGCTTTTATATAGAAAAATGAAATCTTGTTGGAATCATGGACTGTTGTTATATTCATATTCCAGAAAAGCGATATAACAGTCTGTGTTAATTATAGGGCCACATGGTGTTAAGTTATCGTTGCGGGACAGGAAAGTATGACTTTAACTTTCTGGAAGCTGCATCGACCAGGAAAACGCCTTTAGGCCTTACAAAGGCTGCTAGTCCAGCATGGCAGGATACGTTCACTATTAACGTTGAAACAAGAATGCCCTCTTACGCAACTAACATTTTACTTGACAGCGTTAAAGCAAAAATATTTTAAAAACACAGTGAAGCCGGAGACCAGGGCCCCAAAAAATATGTACATGAAAAATATACACTTAATAAAATCAAAAGTACTTTGAAGAAAAGAGGTAAAAAGTTCAAAAATTTATTACAAAAGTTGATCTAAAGCAAGATGGTGTGGATTTCTGTCTTTTATTTAATAAAGCTTTTATTATTATCGGACCAGGCCCTCGCATTCGCGGACCACTCTGCCGAAAAATAAAAGAATTTGTATATTTTTATTTCCGAAAGCGAAATTAAAACAAAAACTTTAATGGCCAACCAGTGAAACTTAAGGATATAGATGACATAAATGACTATGTCTACCCCAATAAAATATGCGTTATAAAAAGCATTTATTATACCCACGCCTTTATATGCACGTGAATCATGGAGCCTAACAAATGCCACTTCGGTACCTTTGAATATTTTTGTAAGAAAAAACGGAAAAACTAACTTACAATCCGCGGTTTATTATAGAATTTCTAAATAAAAGATATGTTTTGTTCAAACAAAAGTTGCTTTATATATTTCTGGCCCCTATTTTTCAATGATTTATCTTAATTAATTTCCTTCATATATCATTCATGGTTTTATGTTTCTATTAGAAGTTTGCTATGATTTGTATAAAAAAATGACGCCTTTTTTAAGAAATTCTAAAATAAAAATATTACGTAGATATTTTATTTATTTAATTTACATAAATGTTTTCAAAATGTTTGAATGTAAATTTCTGCATGAACTCATGATCAAACATACATTTATTAATTGAATATGCGGGCATGTGTCTGAATTTCACTTACACTCGTAGGGAAATAATAGACGGTTGCATATGTGTTTACGTACATAAAAGCAAATGTTTATTTTTAAGTTTATATAAAACTTTAAAAATAGTTGAAAATATGCTAGTTTGTTGCTGCTAAAAATAAAGTTTAGTTTAGCTTAGTTTTGTAAAGCTGGTTGGTTATTTAGTAAGTGAACAGAGTTTCAATTTATTTTTTGGCATTTATTTGTCTAAATTTATGAGAAGCGTAGATGTGGTAGGAATTGAAGTTGAAAATATGACAAAATGTAAGAGTTGGAACTTTTTTCGTGTTTGAACATGTTAGCAAACTATAAAAACTGACGTTAGTCAATCTAGTGTCCATTTGGCAAGGTTTGGTCTGTCTGCCCTGGTGTCAGTTAAAATCGAAATCCCAAAAAATCTTTTTTATACAGATTTATATATGGATTATTATACAGGGTGTCTGGTGGTAAAATTATATTTTTTAATACAATTATTTCTGGTGCGGAAGTAGGGTGGCGCTGTTAGAATTATAGATGGTTCGGATGTATCAGTCGCGATGTCGCGATGGTCAAGTGATTACTGCGCGTTCGCTCTCTTTCTATTCGATACTGCTGTAAGTTAAATGTAAATTTGTTCTATTTAAACAAAATTTAAGTAGAATTTAGATACTGGAAATATATTCATACTCTTTGTTGCTTAGATCGAACCAAATCCATATACAACCCACATATAATTAAGAGAAATCGTAGCTGATTTCGAGAAAGCATTACACTCGCCTAGTATTGGAATTACTTAATTTTTAATAAAAAATTTCCATTCTTAGTTATTAATAATGAACTTAAAAATTAACAATGAACTCAAAGCCGAATAAATTGAAAGTTATAAAATTTTTTTAAATTAAAAAAACTTTTAAATAAATTTTTATTGTTGCCAAAAATAATTTAATTTTGAACGTCCCTAATATAAATAGTGTCGTGAAGCAAGTATTTTCTTTTTATTGAATGCATGACAGAACTACGACATTAATTGATGTCCTGTAGTATTTTACAATAAATGTTTATAAAAATTCAAAACAAATTACGAACTACTTGCAAACAGTTCAGTGAACAGCATTAAAAGGAGTGATAATCCTCTTGCAATAGGAAAAACGAAATGACAATAACAAAATGAATATTATATGACAGCCGTCTTTACTATAAAAGTTTATTAATTTTTAATAATGAAATGTACGTTTAAAAAAAGGTTTAAAACTTCTTTTCTAGCAGTCAACTAACTTTTAGATAAGCGTTAAAATAAACATTTTTGGCATTACAGGCAAAAGAATCAATTTTATTTTTCTATTCTATATGTCTATTGCATTATCTATTATGTTCAGTGTGTCCTTGTAATTGTAAATGTGTGTCGTGCCTTTTTCTTTGGATACTGTTTAAGGGCCATCAATTTTATTTACTCAAATTTAAATAAATTGCAAATTATAAAAATAAATGCATAAATTTTCCGATTATAGTAAGTTTCCATAATTTTTCCACATTTTTTTTCTTTACATAAAAAAAAGAATTTTAAATCTATCACAATTAATTTAAATTGTATTTTATACAACTTTACTTTTTATCATGCAAATTTTTACAGACTTAAAAACTTAAGTTAAAAGTATAGTTATTGCTGGGAACCCTTCTTCCAAGCTTGGCACTATAACATCATGAGACATCAATCAATGTCAGTTTTTTGTTTAAAAAAATAATAATAAAATAACAATTTGAAAAAAGTAGGAAAATTTGCAAAAACACTGATTTGGAAGGTCAAAATTTTCAAGTATCCTTTACTTTAATAATCTGCAGAATTATATTCATTTGTAGGTATGTATGTATTTTTTTACAATTTATTGGCAATAAATTTAATAGAGGATAATAAATATTTTGTATATATTATTATTATTGTATTATTATTATTCAAAAGTTCTACATTTTATTTACATTTTTTCTAATTTGATTTAGTTTTTTATCAACAAATTAATTAAAAAATTCTAAATATTTTAAACCACGAGAGAGTCAAAGGTACATTTCGTGTAAAAAATCAACTTCGGGTCGTTTTTTCGTCATTCATAGTGACTCTTAAAAATTTAGTATAAGTGCATATAAGTCGTTGAAAATAAACTGAGATGACGTATGCATACTATCAACCACATTGATTTATAAATACAGCTCACAAAGAACAAGAGTACTACGTCGAACTAATATTTATACTGTCCCATATATGTTTGATATGCAAAAGTACCCACGTTGATTCATATTTTTAGGAAAATGCTCATATTCTTAGAGTGATGCAAGTTGATTCAACAACAAAAACCTTAACAGCTCTCATTTGTATAAAGAATAAGAACAATGCTGCCAGGTCATAGAGTCCAATTTATTTTTTTGCAAATTTTACAATACGTTATAAACAATTTTTGAAAGTATATTTATTTAATTTATATTCGAAATAATTTTGGGCGGATAAAACCTTTTAAATGTTTTTTACAAAGCTTATTTCTAATTTTGTTTTTAACTATATTTTATAACGAAAATGAAGACTCGCAGATATAAGTTAAACCAATCATTGAATGTAATTAAAAAAATTGATCACACCGGTCGTCTGGCACAAGAGTATACTTACTTCATAAGTATTCGTTGCAAATCTTTGGTTTATGTGGAATTTTCTTGACTAAAGACAAATTGTCTTTTGCGACTTTTTTTTTATTTTTACCACATTTAAGCCAAAAAAGGAATGTAATAAATTCGAAACCGCGCTAGTTGTTAGCTTCGAAAAAGCTGATTTAAGGGTGAATGTGATTGAATCAAACCAAGAGAGAATAAAATTTTTTTTCTTGATTTGTTTTTTTTTTGTTGTTTTATGCTTTGGTTAAAAGTTAAATCCTTGATTCTAGGACTGTAGCACTAGTGCGCTACTATGTATAAATCCAATGCACTTTGTTTTTTAAATAATTGAACAAATGATTGAAAAGGAAGTAAGAAATCACATGCAAATTATAATAACTCCCAAATAGTATAATGCTTAGCAATAATATTAAGACCCCAAATATATTTTAGTATTTTTTGGCGAAACAATTTTACAGTAAAGAAGGCTGACGAAGAAAATTTTGATTAAAATCGAAATGCGGAAATTTCATTTCATTTCAATTCTAGCCAGAGAAATTGTACTTCATTACAAAATACAAAAAAAAGATACACTTTTGCAAATTTTGTTTTATTGCATTTTTAAATTTAAACTTTTAAATGACCCACCCTTTATATTTCTTTACTTTTATGTCTCAGCAAGCAATGTATTGACTTTCGACCTCAATGAAGTTAAGTTATCCTTAAAGTCATACTTCTAGACTCATAATTTCAAAAAAAGCACAGAAGTCCTAAAAATGTAATTCAAATACTTTTCTCATTTTTTTTTAATTTTTCAAAATATTAAAGAAAAAAACAAAATAATTAATTAAAATAACTTTTTTGTCCGCTCTATCGATGTTTGATCTTAAAGTAGGTTAATAATCCGTATTTTTTTGCCTTAGTCCGTTTGAGGTACTTTTTTAACCCAGAAAAAAATTTTTCTTAAGTCAGTGTTTGCGTTCCTGTAAAAGATTTTTTTTATAAATTTTATAAATTTTAATAAATTTGGGAGAATAGTGTGATTTAAAAATGTAAGAAATATATGAAAAAAAATTTGCTCGTTTCATAAAAAGTACCAAAATTGTACCTTTAATTTTAGTGATCTAAAAATGAGAAAATGTATCCAGAATATATATACTATAGGGGTCTAAAGTGAATATTGTAGAAATTACAATTGAAATGGTAAGCTGATACATAACTTTATCACAATGTGAAGGGTACAAAAATAATACGCTATGAATTTTTAACGTTTCACAATTTTCTTGAGCTTAAAATGACTACAGTTTTAGTTATGCAAAATCTTACACACTAATGCATTAAGTAAAAAATATATTAATGATATTTCTACATCCTTTAAGTCAGGAAAAGCGATTAAAAGGCGTTCGTAGTAGTAAAGAAAAAAACCAACAATTTTAATTAAGGTACATGTAAAGATAGGAAATACATACAGTTTTCATACAAATGGTGCATATAACAAATGCTCATGTTTATGGCCATAACGATAACAGTTTTATCAAATTACACTTTTACAATTTTAATCGACCTTTTAACTTCGAAATCCACAAGGTAGTCATAAAGTCATATGCCTTAAAAAAATAAAACGAAAAAAATACTACTGGCGTGCTCACAATTAAGTGTGCTACTTAAAACTTGAATCAGCTGCTGGAAAAAACAGAAAAATAAGTAATTTCAAAAACATTCTGAAAGTAATGACTGCGACTTGTTAATTATATCAACGGCTTCGCTAAAAAGTTTTGGCCGCCCGGCTCAGGTTTCTACTGTTCATGACAAAACAATAAACACAGCTCAAAAAGTCTTATTATTATAGAACTTTTTTCTTTTAAGCACAACAACAATTTTTTTAACTATTGTAATATATTGAAACTTTAAAACAATATGACTTGATAGCATACTGTTTGAATACCCCAATAGTTTTAGACGATACTTCCTGGTATCTGTGTTTTTAGTTAATGCAAAAACAAATCTCATGCCTAAAGTAAGTTAAATTCTGTTAAGAACGTTTAGTGCATGAATGTGATTCCTGATAAGCTTTAGGAAAACAGATTTTTCACAAATTTTGTGAATTTGGTTGATAAAATTTTTACAATGAATTTAAAACGAGGTCAGCAATAAAAGATTTGTAATGAAATATGCTTTATGTTGTTATATTTTTTTTCTTAAAAATACAAATAAAAAAATGTTTTTCATCGATAGCACTTAAAAATAAGCGCTAAAGGTATAATTTTTCGGATAATTTAATTTTAAAAAATTAAAATTTTTATTTTTATTTGAAGAAAAATTCAAACCAATAACTGGTTATTTTTTATATATTTCTTAAGAAAAAATTAAAAAAATGTTTCAAGTTTCAAGTTTTATATTTAAAAAATAAGCTTTTAAATTAAATATATTTAAGATAAATATTTAACATTTAGAAGGCATTCAATTCACCCTCGTATAAAAGCAAACTATCTTCAAGTGAAACAATTTTCTTTACTGAAAGTTTTATAGTTTCTTTTTTGTTTACTTACACATTTTATTGAAGTGTCAACAGTGCAAAACAATGACAAAAAGTCATTATCAAGTTTATAATCAATTTCATTTATAATAACAGAAAACTTTGTTTTAATGAGGACGAAGAATATGAGATATGAAGAAAAGAACACTTATTAGCAGGTTGGGAAAAAAACATTGTTTCATTAAGAAGATTATTAATTAAAGATAAAAGTTTGGAATAAAGTTGTGATATACACACAGAAAATATTTGAATCTCAACAAAAATGCATTTATATGTAGAAAGCCTCCACTGTAAACAGTGTGTTCAGGTAAGGCTAAATTTTACGAAGGGGCTTATACATGAATTTCGGTAAAATACAGGTATTGTGTCATTGAAAGGACATCTGTATAGGGCTAGATGAAATAATGGACCGACTGCACAACTTTTATATAACTTTTTCCCAAAAAAATGTGATAAAAGTAAAGGTCGCATTTTCAAGCCCATTGAATTTTTATTAAATTCTAATATGATTGTTCAATTTCTACATATGGCTCTTATATAAACGCCCTTCTTGAATAAGCTGGTTCGAACATTATTCGATTTTTTCAAAAATTTTAAAAACCTTATTTCACCAAATGTCACCCTAACCTCCATATGTTTTTTTGCTTAAAATAATTCAATAGTATTTTTAATTCAATTTTTTAACCTTTTTGAAAATCGATAGCTATTCGTGTTTTTAAAATGGAAATCTTTGTTTTATCCTTGGTATAGGCGATGATATTTCCAGGCAACTATCTAGTTTTTTTTAATAGAAAAAATCATAAAAGAAATTACTTTTACAAGGTTTGAGGTCGACACAGTTTCTGATATATTTCGTTTTAAAAATTAAAAAAAAGTTATGGGGTCTTCCGGGTCCCCTTCTTTTAACCAACTCGTTTTTTCACATCATGTAGGCATTATTGTCAAATTTCTTTTTGTAGGAAATGTGAAGTCAATAACTGTATAAAAATTGGAAAATTTCGTTTAAATGTTTCATGTGTATGGGGGCTAGCAGTGTAGGCATTGTCTCATAATTGCTTTTTGATGCCGAAAGTTAAGGCTAAATATTTAAAATTGGTCCAGCCAGACTAAAATATGAGTTCTCAAGTTCAAGTATTAAACAGTTCTGAAGGAACTTGTAGATCCTTGTGAATGTTGTTGGTTTTTAACATACCGAGGAGCAGTAGGTATCATTATCAGGACTTTTTTTGGCGTTAAATTTGTTCTATGTTGGAAGCGGAAGAAGTGCTTCATAGCTGTAATCCGTAGCACCAAATTGGCAATATTGGCTATTTTTCTTAGTTATGAATAAAGGGATATATGCATGGATTTTGTGCTTAAAAATGGATTAGTTTAGGTTTTTGCTTATATCTCGTAGTCCGTAATTAGCCGATCTTGCTGATTTTAAAAAAGTTTTGGTTAAAAATATTTTTTAAAGTTTGACAGACAAACGACTTTTTTTAGCTCCTAAATTTGATTTCGATAGATGGGCAGAGAAATCAAAAAGACTTAATCGACTTTATTAGGTTGCAAACGGATAATTTTGATATTACTAACGAACTAACAAACTGCTATTAACACTTATTACTATGGGAAGCATATAAAAAGTCAAGTGTAGGGTATTTAATAATCGGATATCACTGATTATAAGTTTTACTTGTTACACTATGAAAACGAAAAAAAAATTACTTTGTACAACAATATTTCTTGGAACAAAATTGCCAACCATTTCATTTTAAGTGCAGTGTTGACCCACAAAGAGAGGGCTAGAAGGTTAGGGCCTTTCACAGAAAGGATCCCTAAAAATTTCGCAGTAAAACTCTGACAATTAAAATTCTCTTAGACCTTTACTTTCAATTTTATTAACAAATCAAAAACGTTGACCGATCTAATGTAAAAAAAGTCAAATGGACTAGAAGTTAAATCTACAAAAACGTTGCCTTTCACAGTAAAGGGGCTAAAACAATGCTCCGAAAGTCTTGTTTTGTTGGACCGTGTTGTTAGCGAAAAATATTTTTTTTTTAAAACAAAAACTATTTATTGTTTACTCCACTAACGTTAAATTAAAAAAATGCTGAATATGTTTGCTAATAAACATTAATTTTAAAATTATTATCAATAAACTGGCATTTATAAAAGCCTTTTTGTAGGTAACAATTTTAATTTATTGTTGGCTGGTTTATTAACCGTTAAAATTGATTGAATTAATTACACTCCACACTGCTTCGCCACTCGAACAACAAGTGATAAAAGGTAAATGTGTTTATAAGTTTAAAACAACTAATAATAACGATAAACAATATAGTACGAGTATATTGAATATACCCAACATAATGTGCAGAAACCAAACAATGCATTTTTAATGCAATAATATTAAACGTCATACGTTTGTGTACATCCTCTGCGGTACGACAGAAGTGGGCGGATGAGGGAATATTCAATTGTAGTTTATATAGTTTGTAAAAACACTACACACATACAAGTTTGTGTATATAATAGTATATATGATATTAAAATAAAAATACTTTTGTAATAATAGCTGTAACTGTGTCATTAATTATATCAGTTTATATACACTGTTATTAACAAATGAGATAAAATCTTATATTTTTTGCTTTAATGACTTTGTGGGTGCAGTATGAGTCCGCTAATGGTATCCGTTTTATATAAAAACTAAAATTTAGATTTTTTTGGGTTAAACAAAACTAGAATTGAATAAAATACAAAAAAAATACTTGTTAAGCGTAATAAAGAAACTGTTAAAATGAGGAAATCATTAAACATATTTCTTTCTTGTTTCGATTTGAAACTAATAATAGGACATTCGAATCGAAAAAAAAAGTTATTATTAGAATTCCTATATTGAATGCAGTGACAACTCAATCGATCAAGTAAATTCGATTCCAATTGAATGCGACGATATGGTCTGTGGTCCTTTTATATCTTATGACTCTAAAGGTGCCTTTACATGGTAAAAAACGTGTGACGACATGGTAAAAAATGTTGTGAAATGATACAGAATTTCATCATGTACAAGCATAATGTGTTGAGTAGCAGAGAAAAAGGGATACAAAATTTGACAAGTGGTCGGCAAGTATTAATTTTCTAAACCATTTTATTGGCAGCACTAACAACATCGAATGAAGGAGGCTACATTTTGTGAAACAAAACACAAACAATCAAAGTCAACGCAGACGTTTTTTACGTTGCTTTGTTATTATTGTAGAACTTAGACCACACATCATCGACACCAGTTGACTACATTTGTTGCATTTCATGTAGAAGTAATTTCTGAAATTACGCATCCTAAAAAAAGCAATCGTATTGCGATTGAAGTGACTATTTTAGTTACATTTAAAAGTTTTAAGATTTAAAAAATATTTATAAAACGATTGTTACGGGTGTGATGTTAAAAATTTGGAATTGCACAAATACGAATAAAAAATAAGGCCCCTAAAATTTTTATATATATTTTTTAAATATATATTTTATTTCATATAGAAATTCATTAAAACTCTAGCGTGTGTTTATGGAAAACACTGACTTATTCTTAGATTTATTGTAAAATAGTTTTTTTTCAGTTTTTTTTAATATAATTTTGAAGCCGTAAATTGTCTGTAAGATGTCTTTTGAAAAATTTTTCACAAAGATAAGTCAAAAGTTGAACGTTTCGGTTTGGTTATAGTAACTCTCAATAAGTTTATTGAGGTTATTGTATAAAGGCAGAAAATGTTTATGAGTTTTTTGAAACTTTGGTGAAAATCTACTAATGATTTGGTGTAAGAATCAATAAAATTTATGAAACAAACTTAACCTACAACAAACCCTATAAGTGGACAAGGAAAATTGAAACCAATTCCCGAACAACCTATAAAAAATTTTCTTTTTATGTTAAAAGATAAATTTTTAAATCTAAATTTTTTTGTTTGATGAGTGTTTTTTTCTTTTGTAAATAAATTGTTTTTGTTTTTTTTTTGAGCAATAGTTCAGTTCAGTTTGCTGTAATTTGGTAATAAAATTTAATTTTAATTGTAAAGTTTTACGGTTCGCAGCAAGATTTACAAGGTTTAGTCTCAAAATTGAGTGTGAAAAAGAACGTAGTTTAAATCACGGTTGGGGTACGAACTTCGAATAAGAAAAGGAACCTCGAAATTTGGTCAACGTGTAAACATTCTTTAAGGTGATGGTGGCCCATTATAGCGGTTTTTTTTTACCAGGGAAATCAAATTCAAAAATGATCAGTCTAAAATTTACCATAAGTCCCAAATAATTTTACCTCTCGAAAATCATACTTTACCTTATTAATTGCGAAAAAATAATATTATCAAAATATATGAACACATGAACCTTACGAATATTTTGAAGATTAAACTATTTTTGGCTATTCCTCCAATTGTAAGTGTATAACCAATAATTTCTATTAAAAGAGTGCAATTTTCAAAACAATTTTTATACAGTTTTAACTTTATTATAATTTTTGTAGTTATTAAAAGCTTTTCTTAGATTTTTAAAAGAACTTTGTGTTTATTTTTGCAGAAAAATTACAAAAGCAAAAAAACTTTTATAATAAAAAAAAATCATTTAAATTAAATTTTCACTTTCGGTTTATTAAGTTAGTTCTAACATTTGTTGCATACATAAAAATGTATGTATGTGTATTAATAAAACATGCGGTTTTGCATTTATAAACATTATAGTAAAATTATTTTGTTTGTTATATATAAAATTTAGTAAAACATTAAGCACATAAGGCACTACTGCATAAAATGCTACAAAGTAAGTCAATGCAACTACAAAAATAAAAATTAAATCTATGTATGTATAGCAGTTATACGTTTCTTTAAATATAAGTATGTACATCCTAACACACGAACATATTCGCACATAAAAGGGCTTAAATGTATTTTAAAAAACAATTTTCAAACATTTAATTCCAAAGATGTATGAAAATAGCCAACGAAATAATAAATTTTTTTTTCGTTTTTTTCATGAATTAAAATTATTGTAGAATTTAAGTTTATTTTTTAAATTTTTTTCTGGAAACTTTTAACCTTGGTTTCACCTTTTTTTAACAACATACATTTTTATATATTTAACAAAAAAAAAATATTGCAACTTTAAGTTACATATTCAAGTATTATATTTGAACATTTTTTTTTAAATTCAAATTTAATTTAAACCAATGGATTGTATATTATGCGGTTTATATTTTGTTATTACGTATTATTATTTTTTTATGTTTACAATATATTTGCTTCAATTTACTGGTTTTAACGATTTGTAATGATAATCTGATATTACCAGCAGCTTAAGCCAACATCAATATTATATATTTCTTTTTCCTTTACTAAACCTTATAGCCGCAAGCTATTTTAAATTATTTTTATACGTTTAGCAGCTGGTTTTAATAGAAATCACATTTGAATGTATAGGTTCACATGTGCCTGTATTTGTTATTTATAAAAAAAGATCGGTAAAAGAAATTCATCATATTATGAAATAAATATTTGTTTAATAGTTTTGGTGTTGTTTTAATCGTATGTAAATATTATTAAAAAAAAATTTATAATTTTGTTTAGTATTTTTTATATTAAAATATGTATGAGGCTTTATTTTTACTAACACACACTCGTACGTATCGCTCGTTTGCCAAAACAATGTCATACTTTAAACAAGTTAGAGCGCTATATTCGGCTGTGCCGAATCTTATATACCATTCACATTGGTCTTTTTATGTACCCAGCCGAGTTATTTTGTACTGCAAATAATAAAATAAAAATACCTTTTAACGTTCGTATGAATAATAGAAATAGATGAAGAAGGTTTGAGGTCGAGAGTTTTAAAAGTTTTCGACATTACTCATATTAAAAGGTTAATAAAAGTTGTTAATATTTATGGAATGTTTTAGTCCCCCTGCTCTTCTCCAACTTGTTTTTCCAAAATGTATAAATTATTTGATTATTACTTTGTGTGTAATATTCAAAGTCGATAGCTGTTATAGTTTTCCAGATGTAGCGAATCGAAAATTTCATAAAAATTGTTAATTTGTGGGGGAGCTACCCCTTCTACACCACCCCCCCCTTAATTTGTATTGGAGCTACCACTTCCCCTGTCTTACCCAAAAAACTTGTTTTCAAAGTGTAGGTCTTATCATCCAATCACTTTTCGTAGACCACTAGTAGTCGATAGCTGTTACAGATTCCGAGATATAGCGTATGGAAAATTTTACAAAAATTGTAAATTTGTTTGGGAGCTACCCCATATTCACTCCCACCCAAAAAATTTTTTCTTTAAAGCGTAGGTCTTATTGTACAATTACTTTTTGTAGAACATTTTAAGTCGATAGCTGTTATAGTTTCTGAGATATAGTTAGCGCATAAAATATTTCACCAAATTTGTGCAATTGTAGGAAAACTACAACTTTCCCTGGTCCTATCTGAAAACAATTTTTCCATTATTTAGGTCCCTTCTTTAAAAGTATCCGTGCCAAGTCTTGTGGCAAGAATGGCTATATTTACTGAAATATATAGGGATATATGCATGGATTTTGTCCTAAAAAATGGGTTATTTTGGGTTTTCGCTTATATCTCAGTCAATAGTGAACTGATTTTGCTGATTTTAAATAGCGATTGTCTGCGGGATATTTCTAACAGTTTGACGCTAATAAATGGTCAGTATCTTTTTATTTGACTCCGGAAACTTGATTTCAGCAGACGGGCAGACGAATAGATGGACATGGCTTTATCTATAAGGATCCAGAATATACTTATATGCTTTATGGGGTCGTAAATGGATAATAAAGAAATTACAAACGGAATGACAAACTGATATATACCCTTATCATTATGTGAAGGGTATAAAAAGCTATTTCAAGTAAAATGCCTTTGAAGTTTTCGATTTGCTTACATTTACTTGTAAAAACAAGGGGAATTTTATCTTTAAACGTAAACATGAAAAACAATTAAAAGATGAAATAAACACACAGTATACAGCATAACATAACCAATACTTAACTCTAAAAATGCATTTTTGAGTTATGACGTTGCTATAGGAAATACGCGATATGTAAAAAATTATACAATAAATCAGTTGATTGGTTTTTTTTAGTAATTTGTTTTTATTAATCATGGTTTATGCATATACATATATATACATATCTGTATTCGTATATTCAGTTTTTAAAATATGTATCTGTTATTATGGTTAGATTTAAATAATATATATTACATGTAAATGAATTAATCTATTTCTTTATCTACGTTTGATGCACACATACACAGGCAAACACTGAAAGCATTCAAATATATTTTATTGAGGGAATAATGGTTTGTGTACATGTGTCTGTGTGTATTTGAATGAGTGTATGAAGTTGTTGTAAATGAACAACTTTTACTGCAAAATGGTTTTAAATAGATACAGATTTTTTTTTCTGGGTATTTGCTTTATTTTCTAAGAACCTTAAAAAAAGTTTTGTTTCGGTAGCCCTTATAATACATTTTGTATTAACCAATTGCTATCTAAATGTAAAAGGGAAAAATGAGATCAAAACACCTTAAAGCGAAAAATGGTGTATTGGGTTTGTAGAAGAACTTTTGAATGTTTTGGTTTGTATATAGTAATTCTCAATATGTTTATTGAAGTTATTAAATAAAGCCAGGAAATATTTTTAATTATTAAAAGTTCTATGATTGCCACAAATGGGCAGGTCTTAGGTCATTTAAAAATAGGAAGACAATTTAAGAGCAGGATATTTCCATTAAAGAGTTTAAAAAATATGTAGAGACGGGTGTGACTTTATAACTTTAAGCTTTAAAAAAGGATGACTTTGAAATTTATATTTTTTTACCTGCTTGACATCCGATAAGGGACTTGATAAAAAAAACCTGATTTGATCAGCTGTATTTGGAACTGCCCTTCTATAACTTAAGAAATAAAAAGAACGTAATTTTTGCGACAACACTATTTGTTTGCGAAATTTGGAACTTTTTTACGCTTTGAGTCCTAATTATTTTGTGCTGACAAGTCTTGCAGCACTCTTAAGCCCAAAACAGCATTCTGGGAGTCATAAGTAAAACTGTTTTTCTTGGTAAAAATGAAGCAAGTGATGCCAAAAAGACCAAAAAAGCGTAGTGTATTCGAAAAGTTAAGCTTCATCCTAACTTACAAAATGAAAAAATAAATTCAGTTTTCCCTTTTGATAAACATTTAAGTTAAATAGGTCATGTTTACATCAAAAAAGACTACTACCGTTTAAAAAGTACTGATGATGACACTGGGTAGCTGCTTTAGAAAACGCTTTCTACTAGGCTTGTATCGATAGAAAAAACCTGATTTATAAAATAAAAAGTTTTTGTAAACATTAATGGAAAAACTTAAGATAGAATAAAAAGCAAAAATTTTTATTAAAAAAAAAAACAAAAAAACAATTATGGTTTTCCTATTTTTCTTTTTTTAAAACTTAAAATATATCTCGTAAATATTCACCCTGTAATAATTCTTCTGTAGCTTTAAAATTTCCTTGAAAAAGAACATGAACCGCATTCTCTTTGCAGTAAAAGTTTTATCATTACGTTGTTCGTATTTAATTCGAAGGTTGAAATTTTGTTTTGTAGGGGATTGAATGAATGAATGAATGTTTTTGTGTAATAAAATCAATGTAACGAGAGTAATTTTGGAATTATTATATTAATCAAAGTTCCAAAGGGGGGGAAAATTATATATATGTGTATGATTATTCCACATTTCTCTACATTATCCTAATACTAATAATTAGAACAAAAATATATATATAACAACCAAGACGACAATCATTCAATTGAAAATAACATTAAAAAAAAACGAAATTTAATAATTTATATAATAAAATATTTAGTAATCTAACATCTGAAAATAGAAAATTCAATTAGCACTCACTCTCACCTGCACTTCCAAGGCATGATAAGCTATAATAAGACCTAATAGAATCACAGTCGAAAACGATATTAATGTTTTAAGCGCCGTGGAATAAAAGGATGCCTAAAGGGATGAAAAGAAATGAAAAAGTAAAATAATATGATTTTTAAATCAAAAAAATCAATTAACTTTAAAATTCTTTTAGCAAAAAAAATAAACAAACAAATAAAAAATAAGATTCACATCACTGTGTTATCTTCTTACCTTTGTATATACCCCAGCGCTGCTTAATTCATTTTCGATAACCATCACAACAATTCCAAACATGCCCATGACTAGAGCGTAATCACTTATACGTTTACGCTTTTCAAATAAAGCTTTACGTTTTCCTAATCGATAACCAACATTAGGTTTGTGTCTAGCAGAGTTTGTTGAGGGCTTTCGTGATGTATTACCGCCAGTTAAAGCACGTTCCTCCATATACCTTTTGTTTGGTTTAATAAAAGAACATAAAAAGAGATAAAAAACAAAAAATTTTTATTATTTAGGTTTTTTTTTTATTAAAATGCCTGCACTAGCGAAATCATTTAGTTTTGTTAAAAAAACTTAACTAATACCAATTTGTACACATAATTATTGCACCCACTGTATGTGCAGGCACTACTCTATTTTGAGCAGATAGATTTGGTAAAGTAAAATTCTTGATAACGTTTTTTTTGTAAGATTTATAGATTAAAAGAAATCTCCGAAACGGGCTTGACAGTTAGAAAATAGTTTCTCTACTTTACTTCTGTTTGCTTGAGGTCACAAATTATATCCGTTAAATCCATACACATATACATACGTAAGTACACAGAAAAACGTACAAATACATGGCTTCCTCAGTAGATGCTGAGATTTTAATATCTTTAATTTTATTGATTTTACTTATTGGCATTGCGAAGCGGAAAAAATGGCAATAATGAAATGTCAAATTTCAACATTTATGGGCTACTTTATCCAACGTAGAGTAAGTTACAGCTTTGAAAATAGATTTATGTACAACAAATGTGTATATGGCTTTTTATCTTCACACATTTGTACATTAATATATACAACCGATACATAACGAGATTGAAATCTTTATTGCATTAAAATAAAATAAATAACAACTAACTGACCAATAAATTTCTGCTTTCAATTCGCACCCTTGTGGTTTTAAGGGAATCTTATACACTTGAGGCGAAACAAGCAGTTATATGTGTTAAACTTTTAAATAGAGTAAGCACTAAAGCATCGAAATTCGGTGAAAATGGACAAATGCTTAAAGAAGCCTTAAAAAAAGATATATAGAAAGGACTCCTTTGCTGTTCAAATACCCACGCTGTCTACAAGGGCAGATGGTAGGGATATTTTTAGAGATGCTCAAAACGCCCAAAAATTATAGACACTTTCAAAGACAATCAAAGCACACCCCTCCAGCCATCTGGAAAATTTTTATTCTTAATTAAAAATTATCTTTATTTTGTACCAATTATTTCTGAGCCACTTTCTAAGTCAATCAAAGCCTACCACACTATCCGTCAAGCCACCTACCCGTCTGAATGAAAGCTGTTGTATTCATACGGGGTGTTTGGTTGCAAATATTTTTTTAATTAAGATTATTTCAAAAATAAATAAACGGTGCGGTGGGAGGGTGACATTGTTGGAATTATAGAATTTGCGAATTTGTCGGTAACGGTGTTGCATTGGTCGAGAGAACATTGTGCGCTCGCTGCGGAGATTTCTTAAAAGTAAGTTTCTTAAGTATTTGCTCGTCGATAATTTTGTTAAAATCTCGGTATTTGGCGAAAGCGTGACGGACCAAATGTTAATTTAATTCGCTCGTAGGTGCAAAGATTTCGCGCAACTGCTTCGGCTAAGAATGTCTCACGGTCAGGGACCAGTCGATCTATAAGGACTCCCAAAAACCTTGAACTGGTTGAAAGCAGCTTACGTGAAAATTCGCAAACTTCAATACGGAAAAGAGCAACTTTACTGGAACTTCTAAGAGCGATTGTTCATGAAATTTAAAAAAGGATCTGAAGTTTCATCCTTTTAAAACTCAAATCGTTTAAGAACTAAAAAAGAAGGTGACTTTGATTTACGCAAAATTGTTTGTTAAAAATGTTGCAGCGTTTTTTCACTGTAAGTCCAGTTTTTTGAATGACGAGACTCGTTTGTACTTAAAAACCACGTCAACCAGCAAAACTACCGTTACTGATTTCCATAAACCCGCAACCTACGACAAAAACCTTCAAAACTATTGGCTTGCCCTAGGGTAGCTGTTTGTTGTGCCCTGTCTACGCATTAGATGATTGGACCATTTTTTTGAAAAGTTTTAAAGACCAGGCGATGAATGTCAACGGCTAAAACGATTGACGCATGATTACGGAATTGTTTTAGCCAAATTTTCTAGCTTTTCCATTGTACTCCCCACACACGTGGTTTCAACTGCGTACAATGCCAGAGCTTCGATTAATTTTTCGGGAAAATATTCCCCAAAAACTGATCAGTCGTTTGGAGACATCCCAAGGCTACTAAGTTTGCCCGAACTAACTCGCCATCTCTTGTGGCTACAAAGGAAAAAAATCAGAACAAAAATGAGAAATCAGCACATCTGACCCAAGTTTACTGCAGCGAGCGGCGCAGAACACAGTGCTCCGTTTTAAAGACATTTGGATAACATACTTAAAAAATCCGCATTTCCAATTAAGTCATTCAGTTTTCTTAATAGAACTTTGTGTCAAATATTAAGTTTTTAATTTAAGTGTAATGCAAAGAATCTTGGGTTAAAAAAAAACAATTTCCTTATTTCTTCGGAGCACATTCTATATAGTATTAGTAGAATTATAAAAGTTACTCCACACTATGACGATGCCTAATTGATATGGTAAGATAATTATCTTTAAGTTAACTTAAAGTGACCGATGAGTATCTCCGACCATTCCCATGCGCGGTTAAAAAGTTTAAAAATAAAACTTGTGAGCGCTTGAATTTAATAATATTTTTATTTTATTTTTGCTTGGATAAAGACTATTTAAATTTTAGGATGATTAGATGGCAGTAAGAAATATATTAAACAATTTTTTTTAAGAATAATTAGTTCAGATATGATATTCTCAATATTAAAAGCAATTTTAAATCGATTATTTGGGGGAAAAACTTAAAAAAGAGTTAATTTGTTTAAATTTTATTAAATTTTTATATTATTCGTTACTTGAAACAAAAATACAAATTTCGCATGTCAAACTTCCTTCTGCTGCTAAAGTTGTATTTCTGATCACACGTAAACATATTACTTTCTGCAACATGCACAACATCCGCGCCATTATCTTTTAACAACACACGTTCACTTTAAGTATTAAAAAAAACATCTCACAAACATTTTCAATAACACAAACGCACAATTATTGCAAACTCACACACATGGATTCTCTTCGCTAAATTTCACTTTAATTTTAAAAACAACCAACACGTTCGCACGTTTTTCAGAACGTTTTTAAGTACAAGTTCAGGCACGAGAAATTGTGCAATGACTTTGGTTATTTAACAGTGTTCATGTTAAAGTGCTTTTAAGTGGATGTTAATGTATTAGTGTGTATGAACGTATATTCATAAATTTGCAAATTGTGGTTTTTGTGTAAAAAAGTTTCCTTTTCCGTTTAATATCTATATGAATGCATGCACAGGATGATTTCGGTTGTTTATCCAACTTCATGTGGGCAGTTGTTTTTTTGTTTTTATTTATTTGGTAAGAAGCAGAAGAATATTTTTCTCTTACTTCCTTTTAAAACAATCATACTAAATACCCTTTTGCTTTAGCAACTTTGTTTGCTATTACGTTCAACAGTGGTTAAGGCATTGTTTTTAGTAGAACCATCTTGATTGCATTAATGAAAACAATGGGTTTTAAAATGATTCCATTTAGAAGCCACTAACATTATAGTTGCCAACTTATGTACATATGTGAATTTTTTCAAAGGACAATTATAAAAAATAACAAGAATCAGTGTTACGCGGTTAAGCAATATTAATAATTTTAGTTGCCGGTAAGTTTCCCGATGTATAAATCTACTGAGACAGAATTTTGGGAAATTCAGACCCTGTATGGGTAGAAAAAGGCAAAAAAAAACAGTAAAAATTTCTGTGTGGAGATATTTAAATTTACAAACTTGGAGCTCGAGTTAAAATCGGGGGGCCAATTACGGCATTCAATTCGAATAGAAATTTAGAAATTCTTATTAGAATTCCTATATTAAAGGCATTGACAACTCGATAGATCGAGAAGAATTTCGATTTAAATCGAATGCCATAATTTGCCCCCAATATTATGATTTAGAAATAAAAATACCAAAGCGAAAAATAAACCTCTGAAATATCTATTAGTAATTTTCAAGTCTGATTTCAATAGCTATTGGATCATATGACAATCCTGGATATGCTGATAACTCCCAAGCTATACACGAAAGCAACAAAACTTTAAAAGTATCGTAGTTTACTTAAAAAATTGAAGGATATTTGTCTTTATAATTTTTCTAAATTCAAGAGTGGTAAGTGCACGAGTCTACCAGTCTGGGGGTTGTAGGCTCGATTCCCACCAGAGACCCTTACAAGTCTGCTGCATTCTTCTGTTTTTTTTCTATCTTATCCTTCTCTAAATTTCTTCGTTCCTTTCATCTCAACCTATTTTATCTGCTTCTCAGGGTAACAAAAAGGGATTGAAGTAAGCGGACCCATGTGAGCTGTATCATTTTCTGTCTGTTCTACCTAACCTAACTTAAGGGTAAAAATTATATTTTGATACTGCTTTTTTTGTGAATATCGGCTGGACCATCTATCGTTTTAAATTTAAACCAGCGGTTATTTCGAATCTGGCAACACTTATGCCATTCTATTCTGTCACAAAGTTCAGTCTATTATCATCACTGATCAAAATGAACCGACTGAATCTTGAACTACGTTGGGATTTATTAGAAATTTATTTCCAAAACAAAGACAATTCATCAGAAATTGCACGAAAATGCCGTAGAAGGACTAACAGTACCTTAGTAAATAGATAGAATTATATAAGAAAGCGTCGTATATGTTTTTTCTGATTGGTTTGATTAGTAGTATGTTATACAAATTAAGAGCTACATCGAATTAAACTTTCTGCCATCGTTAACTTGTTTTTGAAAATTGTGAAGGGCTATGGAGAAATCTTAAAATACATTCAAGTTAAACTAGCCCAACAAAAAGAAAATTGCTAATGCAGGGTGTCTGGTGGCAAATTTATATTTTTTTAAAAACGTTTATTTCAAGAAGTAATAAACAATGCGGTGGGTGGGTGGCACCATTAGAATTAACGTTTGTGTTTTTTTAATCACGATGTCGCAGTGGTCCAGTGGGCATTGCGAGTTTGATGTGGAGACAGTTTTTTAGAGAAATGACTCTTACGCAATTGCTCATCGACAATTTGGTTCCAAGTTCGGAATTCGGCATATACGTGATAAAGCGAGTGTAAATTTAATTTGTTCGTGGGTTAAGAGACTCCGCGCAACTGCTTCGGCTATGAATGTTCTACAGTCAGGGCCCAGACGATATTCAAGTACTCTTGAAAACATTGAACTTGTTAAAAGAAGTTTATGTGAAAACTCGCGACTTTGCATATGAGAAACAGCAGCCTTACTTCGACTTTCAAGAAAAATGATCTAAATTTCCACCCTGTTAAATTTCAAATCGTTTAGGAACTGAAAGAAACTGACTTTGATTTACGCAAACATTTTTGTAAAACGATTTTAGAGCGTTTTCGCGGTGTAAATTCATTTTTTGGAGCAACGTGGCTCATTTAATCTAAAGCGGCCACATTATTAAGCAGAACTGCTGTTATAAGTCTCAAAAAACCCTCATCCCGCGATTCAAACAACAAAAACCATTGCTTTGCTCCAGGGTAACTGCTTGTTATAGATAAGATAACTGGACCATTTTTTTTAAATTCCAGAAACCAGTAATTATCAAAGCATGATTACGAAATTATTTTTGCCAGACCTGCGAGCTCATATATTGTACTCTTTAAACACAACAGAATGGGGCGACTGCACTCACAGCCAGAACTTTGATTAATTTACTTGGGGAAAATAATCCTCAAAAAAATGTTTAGTCGCTTTGTGGATATCCCATTGCCACCCAAGTGGCCTGATCTAACTTCCAAGGATTTTTATGGGGCTATTATTAAGAGAGGGTTTATAATGACAATCATTAATCTCTTGAGGAAAATATTCATCGAAAAATCAGCTCAATTGAACCAGGTTTACTGTAGCGTGTGGCGCAAAACACAAGGCTCAATTTTAAACTCTACTCTTTATACTCTGGTCTTTATAAAACTTTGTGTTAATTATAATGCTTTTTATATAGGTTTAAATATATGAAATTGCCACCCTCGTCATCAACTAGCTTTTCTAAACTTCTCTTAACTGGACAGCATAAACAAGAACTTTGAAAAGTTAACAAGCTTAGCTAAATAACATTTGTTCCAATTTACAAATCAAGTTGGTGAAAAGGATTGACTTTAAAAAGGAAATTAATATAATACATTAAGCCTTTTTGCGCCTGATACATAGTTTTTATATACATATGATAATAGTTTATAACATTATAACTCGATTTTCTTATTTATATCTAATAGAGACATTACGATATTTGATTAATTACTTAATGACTCAATGTTTTTATATAAAATTACAATTTAAGGTTAATTGTTTATTTAACCAAAATAAATAAATCTGTTTTTGACGTCATAAATTGTTAGACGTGTATACATACATTTGTGTTTATAGTTTATGGAAAAAAAATACTTGACTAAGTAATCAATTAGTCTCACATACTTTAAGTTTGTTTTGTTAAATAATATTGTCTATTTACTCTTTTCAATATCATATTCCATTATTAACAGACAATGCCAACTTGACTTTTTAGTTCTTAGTTTTTTTTTCTTTTAGAAAAAGTATTTTGCTTTAAATCTCATTAAAACTAAAACTTTGTTATTTCAAAAGGATTAGAGTGAAAAATCATATTGGCTTAGGACAAGATAAACTAAAAAAGTTTTGGTTAATTACAGAAAAAAAGGCTTAAGGAAAAGCTTAGTTTTAAATCCTAATCTTATTAGGAATTTGTTAAACAAAAACATATACTGAAACAAAAGAAGAAATAGTTATTTATAAAAAAGGTCTCAAAATAAAAACAAGTTAATTTTGGCATTTGTTATATGACCAATTCTAACCAAAGGGGCCAAAAATTGCTAAAATAGCCTTTTTTTACTTAAAAAAAAATTCAGCGACTTAACGTCTAAAGGAGAATGAAAATAATATAAAATATAAGTAAATGAGTTCATATTTTATTTTAATTTATTTAGTAAGAATTTTAAATTATCTCATACTGCATTTAAAAACCCTTCCGTTTTTCTCGTTTTGATACAAATGTCACACCCATCACATTTTCCAAAAGAGGTATTATTAAACTGAAGGGGGTACTTCTGTAAAAAACTTATTAAAAAACCTTTCAAACTACCATTAAAATCAAAAAATTTAAGCCCGTTTTCAAAAATGTTAAAAAAACCTGATCTTAAGTTTAAAATTTAAAGGTTTTAAATTTTTAGGTTTTAAATTTTAAAGTCACACCCGTCACAGCATTCATTTTGAGTACAAATTATATTTTTTTCAGTGTCTTCTTAAAGTGTCTCCCAAAACACACAGTTCCTGGCAATCGTATCCTATTTCCCAAGTAAAATTTTGAACTGTTTTAGTTATAAGCAAAAATATTGATAAAATGGTCACACCTGTCACAGTGGAATTGCAAGCAAACAAAGCCAGCCTTTTTAATAAATATTATTTAACAATTTAAGAGAACAGAAAAAACATCTTTTTTCCAAACAAAAGTACGACAAAATCATTTTTAAACTATAAATTTTGAAATAAATTTTGAACAAATTAAAAAAAAAAACGTAGAAAAAAGTCAGTTCCTTTTGGAATATTTTTTTATTTAAAGCTCATAGCAAACCTCATGCGGCCTAATTTATAAATTTTTTTTCATATTACACAGAAAAATGTTTTGCATATTTCTTTAATTGACGCTTTAATGAAAAAAATTCACATATTGTTATGAACAAATTAATTGTCTCAATCAACTATTTAATTCTGTTTTGAAACTAAATGCCAACAATGATGCTTATCTACAAATTCTTTAAAAGTGCATTCATATTGCCTGGGAATTTTTACCCCTGTTTTTGTAAGTAAGCCACAAAGTTTAAGCTACTTAAGCATATAAAAATAAAGAAACAAATATTAATTCTGAAATATATAAAAATTTAACTTCGACCACCTAATTGCTACTTGGTTTAGCAGTACAGTCCCAGCCTGGCACACAGATGTTGTCATGGTAAGTGCAAAGTTGCCAGAATAAATTTTTTTTATGATTTTGTTTTATTTAAGTTAAGTTTCTATTATTATTTTTTTCTTAAATAACACATTAATTATTTTAAGCAACTGACTTGCTTAAAGTTAGCATTTTTTTAACTATTATAGTAAAAAATCTTAAAACTATTTAGTTGAGGAACAAATTGCTCTCCTCCAGTTTTTAAAATATGTTTCCCTTTTTGAAAAATTGTCTTCTAGTTCCAACATGTTGGCGTAATTAGATTGCTCACACAACAGACAAGCAGTCTAAGTTCGAACCTGTTTCTTTCTTAATTTTGTTAAGCGTTAGGGCATTTGAAGTAAGCTTTAATTTTAATCTTTTCAATAGTCAAAATACTAAAAGTATTTATTTGGTTAAAGAATTTTTTTCAATTAAGGAAGTTAATCGAATCATTTTGGTGAGAGTTACAAATTTGAACACTTCCCCAATTTGGTAGCTGAAATCATTTTGCTTCTGTGTAGTAAAGAAAACAAAGTCTTAGGTTCAGTTCCTAATATAATATTTAAATTTTAACAATCTTATAACAGTAAGCTTATATAAATATATAAATCCAGGCGTCTGATCGAGGAAATGCTTTAAGCATGACAACGATACCATCCAGGTCAACGATACTCCATTGCGCGACTTCCGGCACTCAGAGACCGGTTTAGGTATCCGCAATATGGGTGACTTTGTTTTATTTTTGACAGTGATTAATCTAGTTCTTTATATTCTGTGGAGATTTTTAAAGTTTTAAAACCCAGTTGTTCTATTTTGAAACCACTGTGCCTTAGTGCTTGCACAACAAAAAAGAAAATAAAACACATTACATAAAGATACATGTGTCTGTAAAATTTTAAATTATGTAAAATACTTAGTATTTTTCATTTTGATAGACAAGTGTACTACGGGTTTAATATATTTTTACATCTAAATCTTGTACTTGAATGCTGTTGGCTGGTTGTACATACACATGTATTGGTTAAGGAGAAATCATTTAAAGAGTGAAAAAACAAAACGAAAAACTAATAACAGATGCGTTTGTGGGTTGTTGTGCTAACATAGTTGGAAATGTTTGGTTTTTTTTGTAGCTGATGGTACAAGTTCAAATAAACTAATAATGATACAGATGGAAAAAGTTTTGAAAAACATTACAAATATACTAACGTATTTATGAGTTTGGCGAATAAAGTTTATTAAAGCTTTTAGAAGTTTTTTGTGCCATGAGTAGTTAAAAATAAATAATGCAAAACAGTTAACTGCGAAAATTATAAGTGGTTGCGAAAAAAAAAATTTAAGAAAATAAAAAGAAAGTGAATAAGAAATTATGAGTTAAGTTTTTAAAGAATATAAATATTCATAAAGTTGTTATAGTCTGGATCAGCTTTCTTTTAGACTGTGTATCTTCTCTTTTAAATTATGTGTCAAATTAGTCGTAGAGGGTGCTTTTAAATTTTGTTAAGTTATATTGATGGTATGGGCCTATGAAAGTTTAAAAAATCTATATTGGAACTTTCACACATTATGTCAAAAAACTAAAAAAAAATAAATAAATAAAAAATAAGAAAATTGTCATTTATTTTTAGTATTTATGGAAATGTATCTCTTTAATCTTGAGTGGCACAAAAGGTTGGTAGATATTTTTTAAGCTTTTCTAGTCCGTTTAAAAAGATGCTGTTACTTAAAGATATTTATTGAAAATAAAGCTTAGTTCAATTCATAAATATTTTTGACATTGACAAATGCATAATAAGAAAGAAAAAAATAAAAGAAATTGCCCGAAAATTAGAGAGAAAATTGAAGTCGGTCTGGCCCGATCAGATAATATCCTACACCACATTTCTTATTATATTTTCGGTCAGTATACTAGTTGGCATAACGTAAGACACTTATTCAAAATTTTTTGAAAATAGACTAATAGACTAAAATGGGGGCTGTATTAAAAAAATGGACTCATCAGTTAGTTCAGTAAGCTATTTGGAGGCATTAATTAAGACGAAAGTGCAACTATTTGTTAAAATAGAATTTTGTTTCAGAGCCAAAAAACCTATCTCTGCCATATTTCATAAAAATATCTTTAAAATTGAGACCTGTACTTTGATTGCAAGAATACATGAAAGTAATCTTGAGTCAATCGGTATACCTAAAGGTATGTATTAGACCACTATTTTTGGGCGTTACAAATGTCTGCACAAACGCATAATACCCTTTTCACGTATATGGACGGTGTGGGTTTTTAAACTGAGGATTCGAGTGCAGGGTTTTGCACTTTCCATGAAGTTTAAAATATAAAAATTTGTTTAAAAATATATATAACAAACTACAAACTATATCTGCAGATTCAACATTTTTTATAATTAATGCTGACTTAATATCTTAGTTTTGTTATATTTTTATTGAGAGGAGACACGAGGGACAGAAAAATCCCCGAATGTGTATGAATAAGAGGCTGTATCTTTTTAACCCTTCGTATGTTATTTTAACATTAAGATCAATATGTACTTCTCACAAAACAAAAATAGAAATTTGTCTTTTAAGCCTGACCTTATTACACCCTACAACACAATTTATGTCTTGTAAGTTTCAGCACACGTATAAAACTTATGCTAAATAAAGTATTTTTAGTGAGCAGAAGTTTAAAAAATTATTTACGTGATGAATCGTGTATACTTAAATATGTACAAAGACAAAAACTTATGAAGATAGACAAGTAAGCCAAAAATTCTTATATAAGGAAATTATTTTTGTCGTGCCGTGTGAAAAAATGTGAAGAAAATAAAAAAAAAAAATTATTCAGAGTCAATTGGTATAGCAAAAAGTAAGTCTTAAGCTATTATCTCAAGACATATATTTGGACGTAAAAGTGGTTTAAGAGTGCTTTTTGAAAGTTAATATTATAGCAAAAGGATAGTATTTGGAACTAGTCAAACAGGCTGGAGACGCTGGCATAGCATAACTTAACGTAATACCCTTGGAGTTGTAGGAATAAAATTCCCAAATTCTATTTTTGTAAACCAAACATCAACTTATAAAAACAATAACAGGGATAGTTAGGAATTATAATAATAATGGTTAAAATTATTTTTTACTTTTTTTAGCTCTCCTGAATATAGCAATTTTCTTTACATCTGTAAGAAGCATGAACGACTTGTTTGGGGTAAAAATGCAATATATAAGAACAAATTTTTTGTGTAACCCTTTCAGTAGCATTGATGAAGCCAAATTAGGTAACTATTGGCCTATTTAGGGGAAGTTAAAAAAAATAATATATAAAATGATATAAATTGAATATAAAGTTTAGTTTCTTAACGTATTGGTTCGCGTCCTAAATCCCAGCAAAATCTTTGCTTACCTGGTAAGTAAGCAAGTAATATTGGAGATGAAGAAACACTAGGGTTTTTTTAGCCGAATAACTAGTTTATTTTGTTTAAGTTACACCGAAATTCAGGACCCCTACACACAAATGTGCTTACAAAAATCAATCAAATAACTAGTTACCAATAAATATCTGAACAGTATAAATAAAGATTTAGGGATTTGATAACAAAAACTTGATACAAAACTTGTTTCCCAGTTCTTTTTTGCACATAAGCTTGCAAATGTAATTATTAACGCCCTTAATCAGTTAAATACAAAAAATTCCGCTTTTATTTAAGATATCAGAAGTTTTGCGAGCAGTGATACCGCACCCCTGCAAAAATGTTGGCAACTATTATATCAGTTAATTTTCTAGTGCAAAAACAAGATTTTTACAATAGCTTTTTGCTTTTACATAAAAAATTATAGAGAAGAAAATTAAATTATTACTTATTTTAAGATCACTTGTGTAAATTTTAAAACTTTGAGTGTTTAAAAATGCAACAGGTAAAAACATGCATCAGTAACAAAGCTTTTTTTTCTATATACTATTATGTGAAAAGCTGCTTTGAGCATAACGTTCAAGTCCTTCTTGCCTTTTTCTGTTTTTTTATATTAAAAAAATGACAAGTGAAAAGCATTACATATATAGGTGGCTACCTAAGACGACTAACGTGCAAATACGGCATTAAGAATTAGCTAATTAGCAGTTCTCAGAGGATAATTATAATACTAGCTATCAGCAGCTTCAAGGTAAATAATAGAGCTAAAACTAATAATTAATATAAAAGTTATGACGATGTTAAAACTATAGAGGAACAGTCGACCTTGTTCTTTTTATTTGCGTAAAAGTAAACAAATTTAGAGGTCACAATTTATTTTTATTACTTTTATTTCAATATTTCGCTATCCGTGGGATAGAATATAAATAAATAAGAGCAACAACAAAAGTAATGCAAAAATAAATGTTTTTTTTTTTTTTTTGATTGTTGTTAATCGTATTCCTGAAGATGCCATCCGACGGATAGCAAAATATCGAAATAAAAATAATAAATAAACTTTAAAATTAAGCTTGATTATTTTTACGCAAAAAAAAAAAAACAAATAATAAAAAAAACTAATATGATTTTGCTAGACGGTTAGGTATTCTATATTGGCTAGTTATTGTAAAAGTAAGCGATATTTGAAAAAATGAATTTCTAAAGGTACAAATCCAATTAGGTAAGGTTATTATAGGCCTAATTACGTTAAACGCAACGCATAATAACGCAAACAATTGTATTGAAAAAATAAAAATTAAAAAAATGTTTCAATATATTTTGTTTGTGTTTTAGGGCGTTGCGTTTTAGGAAATAAAGGGGTATAAGTTTAAACTTTGAATAAAAATGTTCCGCTTTGTTCGAGTTAAAAATATATTTTTTTTATAAAATATTTGTATAACGGTGGAGTTTGAAATTAACTGGCAAGTTTTATTATAGCACCACAGTACATATACACAATATACACCGACGGTCGTTAGTATATTACGTATACGTACATATGTCTTAAGTTTATCACTTCAACTATATGCAGTCTTTAGCCAATATAGAATTCAATGTTATACTAATGTTATGGTTGTAACTAAAAAATAGGGATAATTGTATACTAGCATGACCGTTGGATTATACATACATTTCATACCTTGGATAGTCGGTATTTATGCCAACTAACGCCTCTGCTGCTTCTTCGTTGCATCCTGATGAGATCTGTTCCCGATTCGCAATAGAAGGTGTTTTCATCGAGCCAGGAATTGAGAGAGTGGATGCTGGTTTGCGGAGCTATAAGAAATTAAAAAAATTTTTGAATTAATGTTTTGGGCTTTTTTTATTTTTTAATTTATATTTTAACATTTTTCTTGCTCTGTACTATAAAAGGAAAAGTGTGTGTTAAGTATATTTTAAGTACAGATATGATATAGTAATAAATGACCTAAATTAAATTAATTTATAATAAGTTAAAATATTAATAATAATAAATACAACATTAACGTGCAGATTTTCTTTTTTCATTACTTTATAAAAAACAAAAAGGAATGTAATTCTGAAACTGTAATTGGTAAGTAAGTGAAGTAAATTTACTAAGAGATGTTTAATTTTTTATCTGAGTAAATTTATTTATTTCTTATCGCTTTACATTTTCATTTTTTTCCTTCAAAGCTAACAGAGAAAAGAAAAAATTTTGCAGAAAATTAAAAAAAGACATAATAAAGTCAACATAAGTAATTTATACTCGCCTAAGCCAAAATGGACAGTTTAATATTTGAGTGTGTATGTATCAGTGTAAAATTCTTGTTAAATAAACTTTGTAATTTTGTATCTATATCCGCATCCACTAACACGTGCACATTGGCGTGTCTTCACATTCCTCTTAACCATTGTCTAGCAAGTTGAAAATGAGAAAAGTAAAACGCAAATAAACAACACAACTAAGTCTCTACAGACTTAAGGAAACATCGCTAATGGGAAATGTTAAGAATTTAAGTAAATTAAGTTTCTTAAATTTTTTATTTAATATTTTTGCAACTGATTTTGTAGGGGAATTTCTTTAAGAATTTAAGTTCGCTTTGTTAGTTTTAAATAAAGTTTCCTTGTTGCATATTCTCTGTTAACAAATATAACAAAAAAGTCACTTAAGCATATGGAAGTGATGATAAGACTGCTTTTTTCCAATTTTTTTTGGTTCTAAATATTAAGTAATTGAAATTAACTATTCTTTGGCAAAAATTTTGCTAAAAAAAATTAGCCTTTTTAAATGTTAAAAAAAATGCAAAATACTAGAGAGTGATAAAAAAGTGCAAAGGAATTTTAGAACAAATTATTAAACATATTTTTGTTAAATTTATACGATTTGCTAGAGAACGAGAAAAGTGGGGTTGGATCTAAGCTCTATTAAATTTAACTTGATTTTCGTCACTAGAGAGACAAAGGCCAGTCAACGGGCGACAACGAGGCTGAGTAATACTAATCTAATACTGAAAAATCGTGAAGGCTCATTTTGGGGCCCCCTTAAAATCACAATACACTCTACGCATGCAGAAAAATTCGAAACAGAATACGGGGACTCCCGCCTATTTTACTTTAGAGCATCCTCGTGTAGCGAGCCAGAGATTTCCAGGACTGGTGCTTATGGCGGTACTTCTATGGAGTAGGTAGATCTACTTTTGGACTCAAACCAATTAATCTGGTCGTAGAGGATGTTGAAATGAAGTGCATCCTTCTGGATTAGGTTCAACGAGTAAACTCACTCAGTGGCTGTATGGTCTTGGCAAGATATATAATACTGATAACCACGAAATCAAACATCATTGGCAAGCTGAATGTGCTTTTAAAGGAATACAGCAGGATGTCGGATCTATGCCCAAACCTCGGGACTGATGACTTTTTAACAGGTAAGCTCAAAATGAAATGCTTGTCAGGTCTGTGGTCCTCAGTCAAGAACTGAGCATCCGAGCTTTTTACAAATATTAAGATGGCTGCAATGCCTTTAGGGCAGGTTTTGCCTTATTTTGATTTGTCAGGTATTTTTGAATAGTAAGGTGACGATACAAGCAATTTCTGATAACTCTCTTTTTTCAAAAGCTGTTTAAGCATGTAAGAAATCTCTTGGTAAGCCATGGGCTGTAAGACATGTTCTCATTTACTGCGTTCAAAAACATAGGGCCATCAAGGATACTTAAAACGATGACAGCCAAGAAAGTTAAGCGACGGGTTTATTTGCCTTTGAGAAAAGAAATTAATATTTGCATTCTATTTCCTTTCTAAAATAGAGGTATAGACTTTGCTTTGAGGGTCAGTGCCACGAAGCTCTGTGTAAATTAGACTTCGTGTGGAGTTTTAAAGATTATGTAGATATATTATGACTCGGGGGCGCAAGGGGGGTTTCCATCATTTAAAAACAGTGATTATGATTCTTGCCCAGTGGTTGTTGCCAAACAATCCAGAAAGCTGCAAAATAATTTCTGTGGTGTACTGGGGAATAAAGAAACTGTTGAAAATAATTATTTGGACTGCCCAGTGCCAGTACCCCAGCACTAGAGGTTTGCGTTTTTTTCAAGGCAGGCCTTCTTTCTTCAATTCACAATTTAACAATTTGAGGCCTAAGCAAAAAATTAAACCTTTTTT
The DNA here is from genome assembly GCA_963583895.1 of Melanophora roralis. Taxonomy (NCBI): domain Eukaryota; kingdom Metazoa; phylum Arthropoda; class Insecta; order Diptera; family Rhinophoridae; genus Melanophora; species Melanophora roralis. Next base: position 17,054,002 of record OY757190.1, on the reverse strand, counting down.
TTAAATTAGAAAATCTTTTAACCAAATTTTTAAGATCATTGAAGGATTTAGAAACCCATTCTTTAGAAATCTTTTATAAAAAGCTGAAAATTATTATCTTTTACTTCAAATTTCATTTACACGCAGTGGCTTTAAGCACTTAAAGAGCTGTTAAATATTTATTATATTCTATTTATCTTGGTAAAATTACTTAAAAATGGATGAAAAAGGGAAAGAAAAGCTGCAATCTGTCATTTGTCGAGAAAATTCCTTTTTAAAAACTTGTTAAGAAAATCCTGTTAAATAAAAGATTCCAAATATGTTCTTTGAAAATTTTTTCTAAAGAAGGGGTTTCTTTTAAATACAAATAATTTTCTTTTCTTATATAGTATTATTATAAAAAGAAAGATGTTAAATTAGGCACAAAGAACACAATCCATCTCTTCTCAAAATAAAAAAATCAGACAAAAAAATAATGAATAAAAACAAGTGCAAGAAAAATGTGAATAAAAATCTTTAAAATTTTCTTTAAGAAACCCTAAAGTTGAGAACAAAAAACTCGCAACAAAAGGCCAAAAGAAAACATTATAAACAACCACATCTTTGTTGTAAGTTTGGGGTTAAATATTTATTTTTGACTTTTTGGTGTAAGACCGGAAGCGTAAAAATATTAAGGATATTTATTCAGTCAAGCTTTTGCAGTTGTGTAAACATAGGCAAACCTTTTAATTTTTTATATTTAATTACGATTTAGTTTTGTGCAAGAAACAATGTTTTATTTTGAAAATCATGTAGAAAATACTAAGTTAAATAAAAAGCTAAAAAAATATATTTATTTTGTTTTATTATTATTTTTTAAGACTGTACTTTTCTTTAAAATTTTCTACTAAATATTTATCAAATTTTCCTTTAAGCTTAATTCCCTCATACATCCATTGGCAATACGCCATTAAAAATTTATTAAGAGTTTTAATATAATAATATTCATGCATCATCATGGCAATGTGATAAAATTTTTATTATGCCTTTAAGTAAGTGCTTATTTATGTTTATGTGTATGTGTGTGTATTCATAACGGCAAACATGTAGTAATTACTCGTGTAGTTATGTGTTTGCAAATAATTCAATAACCAGCTTCATGGACAAATTTTCTTTTAGCTTTTGCTTGTGTATCCTCTTTAGCCGGCATCGATTTGTTAATTCTCTTGTGTTTATTGATTTATTTATTATTCAAAAGTGACACTTTGCTAGACTAAAGGGTATTAGAACGTTTTATTTGCACTTTATTAATCCAAAGTAATACGGACAAAATTGTTTTAATAAAATAGAAAGACATAATGTGTTTTTTTAATAACTAAGGGGACTTTATGGAAAACCCCAAAAAACATTAAAGCATATCCAAAAATTTAATTACTTTTATATATCTAAACAGAGTTTTTTCATGAAACGTATTCAAAAAATGCATTAAAGCAACACGCGTTAAAATAAAATGTAAATTTAGTCATCCTTTTGAATAGTTGCGAGTTAAAAAAATCAGAGAAATGTCTTCATCATTTTGAAAGTTTCTTAACCTAGACTTTTTTATTCTTATCTTAATAAAATTTTTTTATGTATTATTTAATAAAATCTTTTATAATAGCTTTGTATTAAAGTAAGAAAAAATACTAAGCAATGTGTAATATCACATCACAAGAAACTAAATCCCCAAAAATTAAACAAACTCCTAGAGATTGGAAGAACTACTTTTTATCATCTTGCTACTGTTTTTCTTAGCAATTAGATATTAAGGTGTATACATATGAATTTGGTGTAAGTCTATTTTTCCTAACACGTACGTATTTCTAAGCTATTATAATATATTGGTGGAAATTTCGGGCATAAGTTTGCCTTTAGTTACAATTGGATTTAAAAAAAAAATGTCATATTTCTATACCTAACATTTTAAAAATGCAAAATAAAGTACCAACAACTGTGAGAGAAGCTCTTTTTGTCTGCTTAGTTGACCTACGGCCTTAGACAAGGCCACATCACTTTTTCCTACATTTCTATAAGCTTTGTGTCAAAAAACCACCACTTTTTGGCTGTCTAATTGACACTGTACCTCAATCTGATTCAAAGGTTGTTTATTTAATATCTGTGAATTATGTATCTTAAATATTGTAAAAACACTTTTTGGAAACTTAATTTTTCATATTTCTAGACTCATAATCTCACAAAAATTACAAAAAAACCCAAATAAATATGGAGGTTTAGTTTGCTATTTTCTAGAAAAAATTGCTTATATTTTTAAATATGATCAAAATTAAGAAAAATGTAAAAAAGTACTTTTTGCCCACTTAGTTACCCTCTTAAAACAAAATCTTTAAATATACATGAAAACACAAAAACACTTTTGAACCACCAAATTGTTATTTAACTTCAATCTAAGCCAAAAGTCGTTAATGTAATGTTTGAGCTTTTATAGGCCAACCCAAAATGTCAAAGGCCCCAATAATGGGAAAATTGTCAAAAAATATCAAAAACGTAAAAGAAGTACTTTTTGACCACTTTTGACCTGTAGAAATAAAATCTTATAGGGATAAAAAATGTGAACAAAATATATATGGAGCGCATTAATAACAAATCAAAGGTTGTCAGTTTGAAATTTGTGGCTTAATAGTCCCAAAAAATTTAAAAGTATAGATTTGGCCACCTTATTGGCTTTTGACGTTTAGTAGGGGTAAAAGACGTTATTTTAGTATTTCTAAATTCATAGTCTCACAAAAATGTGGAAATTTTACTTCTTCGCACTTAGTTTGATTTTTAACTCAATTTAGATTCTTTAAATCTATATTTCATAGAATGGTCAAAAAATACTTAAAGTGTGAAAAAGTACTTCCTGACTACTAACTTCGAGAGCTTTATTTTATATTGTTTCTTAAACTAAAATCATAAAAAATGCACGAAAGTACCAAAAAGGTAAAAGAGGTGCTTTTACCACCCTCTAAAAGAGGCACTTTTTTGGCTTTCGACCTTAATCAGAATTAGAGCCTATAAATTTTATATTTTAAAAATCAAAATCTCTAAAAATTCGGGGAAAAACATCATTTTTAAAAAATCATTTTTGACTACTTAGTTGATTTTCGACCTTAATCATTGCCAATAAAACTTCTTTTGAAATCGATAATAAATAGAATACAAAATGCAACAAAATGCCACAATATAATATTAACATTTTTTGATCCTTATGTAGCGCCAATTTTAAAAAAGAGCCAAAAATTTTTTATATATGTATATTTAAGTCTGGGCAAACGCAATTAAAATAATTTTTTTCTTTATTGGTTTAGAAGTAGCAAAAAGTATTTAAAAAGTACCAAAAATAAGTTATTATCCTCTGAGGTCCAAAATTAAAAAAAAAAATAAAAATTTATCCTCTAAGGTTCAAAATTAAACAAAAACTTGTAAAAATAATATTTTTTTTCCTGAGAACTCTTAATCAAAATATAAATTATTTTTGTATCCCTAAAGTTACAGAATGTACCAAAGTTTATTTAACTTTTTTTAAAATTTTTTTCTAAATTTTGTGTTAATCTTAATTGATATAAGGATTGTTTTATCCTGTCTTGCTTCTTGGGAGCCAATAATTTAAAAAAGCTTTTTATATTTTTGAGGCCTCTAGAGCACAATTTGGATTTTCTTCCACATATATTCATTCAGAAGTTACAACATAGACCTTAAAATACGAAAATATAGTTTTTTAAAATTTTTTACCCCTTAGAGTTTAATATTTTAAAGCACTGGTACAATTTATTTTTTTTTTAGCAATGAACGATAATTTTTGCATTTTTTTTCTATCGTATACTTTTTTTTAAAATATTAAATTACCGACTTGTTGCTATATTGCCTGTTTTTGCTCCCCTTAAAATTCCGTGATATGGAAAGGTTTTAGGATAACTCAGTCAGTCGTTAACACTGCCACTCGGTATATGGAAAAGATAAAAAATAGTGTTACGAACCTTTCTTGATTTTTTATTTAATTCTCTAATCTTGGATTTAGTGTTTATTTCTTTTAAATACCAAATACTATTAAGTTAAAGTTAGAGGAAATAATATAAGAATTTCAAAGAAGTAAAATTACATAAAATACCCAAACTATTATTATTGTTATTGTAATGTTGTTGGTATGTTAATTTTAGTGCGTACAATCAACGAGGTGATTCGGTTTATGTTCTTTCCATATATGGTCTTTAACGAATGTAGATGTGAATATGAATGAATGGGTTTGTAAGCCAAGTTGTTAGGTGGGTATATAAACATTAAATTAATTCATATACATGTGTATACATACATATATATGAGTACACATGTAAATATGAATGTTAATGTAGTTGTGAATATATTTCTATGGGTGTTTTTAGACGTGTGCCAAATATATGCGTCGGCATGTAATATCTGTTATTTGACTTTGGAAAAAAAAACAAAAAAAAAAACACATCCATTATATTTTGTTTGAGGAATGCTTTCAAGTTGCTTAGTATGAAATAAATTTTTTTTGTAGAAATAAAGGAAAACATCATTTAAATATGCAAAAAAAATTGTGAAAGAAAATATAATGGAAAAATAAAAAATTAAATTATACAAACAAACAACAAAACCTGCCAAAATGGTATTTTATTCATAAAAATATGTGATGTTGGCCTTTCTTTCTTAAAAAGAGCAATAGAATCTAACTAAAAAAAAGTGAGGAAGTTTGTTTGGGGTTTGCGTAATCGAAAATACCGTTTGAGCTTGGTTAACACTTCGCAACAGATTTAGCTAAAAATTTTCAAACTTCTGTATCAGGCTGAACACTTCTAGCTTAAGAAAATAGAAACAATATTTTGATACTAAATATTTGTTTCTGGGTAACCTTGACTAAGGAATGATTTAGATTTTTTTAAGCAATAAAAACTGATTTCTTTTTACAGAGGGCCCTTCACAATTTAAGATGGAGCAAATTAATTTTTCTTCAAGCAAAACTATAAACTAGTCCAGTTATTGCCTTTTTGTTCAGGAAGTTAATGGTTTAAAAGTGCTTTAAGGCTTAAATATATAAAAGCTTAAAAGAAGGCCAAAATTATCTTAAGCATAAATAAGGCACAAAAAGTTTTTAAGCTACAAACTCTGATTTTTATTTAAAAGGTTTCTGCTAGGTTTAGGCCAAAGCCATTTTTGTTGTTATTTTTCCTCTTATTAAAACTGTGGGATATGTTTTGATTGTTTTTATTTGCTACTGATGTTGTTTTTGTTGTTGAGTGGTTAGGTGGTTTGGCAATAACAACTAGATTTAGCAGCAATATTTGAGTAGTTTAGCTAAGAGGGTCCTTAATTGTTTACTCAAATTTATACCAGCATAACAATGACGAGAACTACTAATACTATTACAACGACCACTGTTTGTTATAATAACAGCACAATGACAGAAACAGATTAGGAATATATTTCTTCCTATTTATGTTGTTCATGTTTCTGATATTGTTCTTGTAGTTTTTATCTTAATTTCGTTGTGGTTTTGTTAACTGAGTTGTGACGTCATTTAAGGCTTTTACATAAATATATTTTGTATTTAACATACAAATTTACGGGCTTACTAACACATTTAAGATGTTTGTCTTTCTTGTGTACGAACATATATCAGCAGTTTATCGTTTACAAAAATCACATTGAGTAGTGTGAGAAGTAAGGAAAAACACGTAAATGTGTTTGCATGTATGTACGTATGAAGGATGATAAATTCAATAAATTTTTATTTTTACTATGCGTATGAGTAATGTTGGCGTATATATATTAAGTTAAAATCTAAATTCAAGCAATAAGATATTTGTGAATCATATATAGGCAGAATAAAGGTTCCCTTTTGGAGCGTGGTACTTCAGATTTTTCTGTTATGCCCAAAACTAGAAATGATAAATTTTTGAGCATTTGGGCATAACATTTCTCCATAAACTGAACTGTACAAGATTTGGGAGTATAAGCTGGCCATCGTTAATGTGCTTATTATATATGGTTTGTGAACAATAAAAAGCAAGCTCCTTGGGTTCAATGAAACGATGCCTTCTTATAAGGATAAATAAATATTTCACTGCTGGATTGAAACGTTTTTAATATGCCTCAAAAGTTTCATTAAAACTGCTAAAGCTTAGAGATAGCTAATAACAAAGGAGGCACTTTTTGTTTACTTTGGCCACCATAAGGAATCCACCACAGCACACCCTTTGCATCGAAGTTTTTGATGTTTTCATAAACTATGTTCCTTAAAGTCTTCGCGTTTTCGTACAACGCCTGGAATTTCGACAGTTTCTCTGTTTCCAGTATGGGGGTCCTTATCCTATTTTTTTTGTATTGCAACCCCATTAAGTAGTAAATATAGGGGGTAAGTGTTTTCTAGGAAAATGTTTGCAAGGAAAAATGAGCCGGAGTCAGTCCTTTTTTTGACATATTCTCGGAACCCCTAGAGGCTTTAGGGGAAAAGGTTGTTACAATTTTACCAAACTTTGTATGAGCGACCACTGGTAAAAGGGGGTAAGTACGTTCTAGATATATGTTTGGGAGGGGAAGTTATGGGCTTTTTTACATCATTTTGTAAATTTTGTATGACAACTCTGTTTGGTGACGAAAATAGGGGGTAAGTGTGCTCTAGGAACATGTTTGAGAGGGAAAACTAATAAGGGCCTGTGATACATTTAAATTTAAAGGCGACTCGGGGAAAGTTGTAGGGATTTTACTCTAATTTTTTTTTTAATTTTGTACGGAAACCTTGTTATGTGTATGAATTAATTGTATTAATTGGGGTCGGTCTTATATTTTAAGTTTGTGGGAGCACCCGAAGAGCTGTGGGAACGATTAAAAAAATATAAAAAATTACCCTTTGTATGACAGCCCTGTTAGGGGAGCAGATAGAATGTAAGCATTATGCATAAAAATTTTCCTTTAAAGAAAAATTAATGGGAGTCGGCCCTATATTGCACCCATATTGAGGCAGCTCCGAGGCAGTTGTACAGGTTTTTATGTACAAATTTTAGAGAAATAAACAGAGGTTGTCGTGGTTGTTGACTTATATCTCTGCCAGTTATCGTGCGTTTTTGCTGAATTTTAATAGGTAAGTTCTATCAAGCATAGCTAATAGTTCGATATCATATATAGGTCCGAAAAATAACAAAAGGTTTTAGAAACTTGTTTTCATCAGATATTGATTGGACAACCGGACAAACGGGCATCGCCAAATCAAGTTTCCTTTCTATAGGGATCAAGTACCCAGGCAGAAAAAGGCAATCAAACCGATTCCGCCCCGACGTTGGGAGAGGACTCTCAATATCAAAATAACGTAAATTTTACAAGTTAACAAAGCTGTCTCGATGTTAAAATGATAACGCCAAATGGGCGTCTTTCGACTCTTGGTTTTTATGTTGTAGCAATACTGTTAATTTAAATTTACGGTATAAGAATAACATTTTTTATTCTTTCTGTCTTAGGAGTTCGACTTGCTTTTGTTAAAATGGTGGACATTGCTACTTTAAATAAGAGATTGCCTTAAATAAGTATGTTTTTACGTAGCAAAATAAAACATGAAAAAAACTTTCCAACGCATATTAAGAGTTTTTTTAGTTTTTCTTACGTTTATATATTTTTTTAAATTAAAAATATAAACATTTTTTATTTTGAAAGCAAATTTGACATTTACAAACTAGGGTTGCGATTTTGTATATACAGTACTGTAATGGTACAATATTTTGAAAGAGTCGAAATTTTGTGTTTACAGCGCTGTAGTGGTACAACATTTTTGTACCATCGTTTTAGAATCGTATATTTCTGCCTGGGTAATTATATATTTTATGAGCTCATAATTGGATTATAAAGAAATTATAATCGAATCAAATAACTTATATAATCTTTTATCACTAATGTTAAAGGTATAAAACACATTAGATTTGGTTCGGAAAATTTGGCCAAGTTTTTATGCTTTTTTATAAAAATGATTACATAACGCCAACAGATTTGCATATTGTTATTGTCATCATTTCTATTCTTCCATTGTTTAGTATAATTACACAACAAAAACAAGAACAACGTTTTACAAAATTACTATTTCTAAATTGATTGCTTATTATTTTGCATGAATCTGACATATTATTTGAAGATATTTGTTTAACTACCCCATCTCCTAAATTCAATAAGTCCACATTTTAGTGCGTCACCCCTTCAAAAACAAATCTCTACTATGGATAAATATAAACAATATTTACAAAAGAAGAAGAAAAAAAACCCCTGAATCTTTTATCTGATTAGAACATCTTCTACGTTTTAATTTATGTTTACTGCTTTCAAAGATTTGTGAGTAAATTTTACTGAAGTAGAAATTATTGCGTATAAGATAACGATATGTACTGTCAGTCTGTATTTTGTAAGAAAATTAAGAGTTTGGTCTTGTAAACAAATATACGTGTGTACTTGAATTTATTTATTTTATAAGATATAGTTATTTTAGAATAAAAGCGTATAAAAAACTACTCAAAAAACAACAAAAAAAACCACGCAGAAAAGCAATAACAATTACATATTCAAGAAAAGTATTTCGTAAATTTTTTTTAATGTCCTTTCAGAAATTAGCAATTTTTTTCTTACAATAATAAACACTAATGTTTTTTTGAATAAAAAATTTCAAGTCTGAATTTATTATTATATATAACAAGGGGGTTTCTCTGGTTTTTTCACGGGGTTTCGGTGAATTAAAGTGTAAGAAATTTGTTTCTTTTACATTTTTAAACAATTGCTTACCTGATTTTTTATCTTGGGGGCAAATTACGGCATTCAGTTCGAATCAAAATTTAAAAATTCTTTTTAGAATTCCTATATTAAAAGCATTGACAACTCGAATAATTGAGTAAAATTTCGATTCGAATCAAATGCCGTAATTTGCCCTCTGGTCTTTATTATAAGTTCTTAAGCATTCCTTAGAGGACCGAATAATTTTTAATAATATATATAAATTTACATACATATGTTTTTAAATATTTAAATCATTGTCTTGTTTTAAATATTAAAGTAAAACATTTATAACAGTAAAACATTTTTTTCCTTCGGCCAGATAAAATAAATTATTTTAACTGTATTTTTAACGGCGGCCTGGCTTAACTATTAAAATTTATAATAAAGTTAAGAGGAATCAAGCAAAAACAATTTTAAAATAACTTTTCTAAACGAATTTTTTTACAAAATCAGGCGGCAAATGATGGCATTCGATTTGAATCAAAATTTAACAATTCTTATTAGAATTCCTACTTTAAAAGCATTGACAAATCGATCCATAAAGTAGAATTTCGATTCGAACGGATTGCCGTAATTTGCCCCCAGTACTTAAAATTTTTTTATTTAAAAAAAAATTTAAATGTGTAATGCCCTTAAAATTTGTAATTGGTAAAAAAGTAATGAATTTCTGTTATACTTGTCAGGGTCAGACTAATTCTAATTTAGCCTTTTTAGGTAATGGAGCCTCATATAGACGTATTGCTCCTACTAAAAAAATCGTTTCAATTTTAAGAAAACAAGAATACTTTTTTAGCTAGTTGAAAAAAAAAATTTAGTAAAAAAAAATTTTAACATATAATTTCAAGAAAAAATTTACAGAATATAGTGCTTCTTCTTCAGTTATCGACATTCAAAAAAAAAAAAATAAAAGGCACTTAAAGCACTTAAGTTTTTACCAGAAAATGAACATTACAATACGTAGAGTTGTAAAAATATTTAAGGATCAATAAAGGTAAATGCTAAGGAACCGAAATTTATTTGTTTTTGCTTTAAGATTGTCTAAAAACAATTAGAATTGATTTTTCTATATTTCCAAACATTGTTTTATGAATAGATTTCAAATTTTGATTATGTTAGGGGTGTTCTTAATTGCAAAAACAAATTATTGTAATGGCCGAAGGACCGACACCAATTTCATTTGCTACACTGAAAGAACTTCTTAAAAATATAAAAGAATTCAAGGCCTTATAGATTTGCAAACATATGTATAAGTACAGAAAAATTTCTATCTGATATTAAACAAAACTGTCTTTGTCAATCAAAGTCATTTAGAAAATTACAAGGTTAGTTTTTACCAAAAAACAATTTTTTTTATCAATTATATATATCTTTTATATACCTTTTAAAGCTTTTTTAACCTATTACCTTTTGCCAAATCAAAGAAAATTTTTTTTAAATTTTTTTTATGAAGTGAGATCCCGGAAATTTTAAAAATGGTTCCTGCTTCCCGGGGAGCCAAAAAATGCGGTAAATAAAAATCCCTATGCCAAATACAAAATACCATTCCAAAGTAAATTGCACAAAAATGAAGTCTGTTTGGAATTTGGAAATTTCCATTCAGAAAAGAATAGATATGAAAATTGTAAATTTGGGAAAAACAAAATGTATGGCACTCGGCACTATTTGCGGAGTAACGTTTGATTGAAAAGGATTTTGCTGTTTTTTTTCTGAAGCAGGTGAAAAACTTGTTCAGTTTAATGTGAACGGGAATATTATAGGTTTAATTTTATAGCTGATTATCAGTTAAAAATATATAATTATTTTTTAATTTAATTTTAAGGGAACTCTCAGGTTTTTAAATTCGTCAAACTAAAGTACGCAAAATGCCAAGCTCTTCTTAATGACAAGGAGTCAATTTCTTTGTGCTCTTAAGACACAAACACTGTTTTTAAATGCGCATCGGATGATTATTTAGTGAACTGCTGAAATCTTATTTATTAATAAATTTTTAAAAGCAAAATTTAAGGGGCCGCTGCTACGCAGTGCGCTGTATGTTTTTAATTTGCTATGTGTTTTCGCGAGATGTTTAATTTTGAATATGAATTTCTATTCCACTGTGCTATTTTCTATGTTAATTTGGAATCAGTTCCTTAAAAACAAAAGGCAAATAAAAAAACATCTTCTTAGCTACGCGCTGACCAAGAACTCTTGAGATCTAATGGCGCCAATGAAACAACCCTTTGTTTCGTTAGTATTGGAAAATAAAGTGATTATAAAACTAAATTCCTTTTAATCCAAACGATCCTAAGCTGATGACGATTCTATGTACCTATTTAATAAAATTACTTTATTTGAGTAAATAAATTTGAAATCATAAAATGGACAAAATAAGAAAATTTTCCGAAGAACCAAAGGGACTTTCTTTAATAATGAGATCTTAGTTTTACCTGAACCACCTTTTTATATGCATTTAAAAAGGGTTTTAATCCTGTTTGAGTTAATTTAATATGAATCATTAAAAAATTTCCTTTTTATTACGTTCTTTTTTAAGGGTCAGGCAAAAGTTTAATTTTTTGTGAATTACAACTTTTTCATTTTTGGATTTGTATGACAAATTCCTCAACAAATGTGAAAAATGTTTTAAAAAAGTTTTGATATATAAACAGTATTCTGAACTAAATAAATGATTGAGTATATGGATTTGGGGAAAAATGTTTTTGCAAATCTATTTTATTTTGATCCTAGGTTTCCACAATTTTTAGCGTATTTTAGGAAGTATTTTTATTTTTATACATTTTCAAAGTTTTCTAAATAGGCTTTCTAGTTAATTTTTCTAATGATAATTTAATTGAAGAAATATACGCAAAAATTTATTTTCCGAAACCGTCCAAGTGAAGCGCATTTTCGAAACACGATATTTTTTCTCGTTATTTTTTTGATGGGTACTTGAGCGTTGGTAGTAAATATTTTTTGTTTAACCAAAAGTTAATTTCATTTCAAGAATTCAAGGTAGTAGAAGATATTAAAGTTGATAGTTAATATAAGATATTTACTAGCAATGCTCAGTACTGGACATAGAGTGCTAATGAGGAATTTTAGAGGCTCTAAAATTGCATTCTACTAGCCTTGCGACGATAAAAAATAAACCTTTTCCAGATGACCCTTAAATAAAAAATCCTATCACAATAAATTTTAACCAATAAGTATGATAAACTGTAAAGAAAATAGTAGTTGTTAAGTCAAAAAGCACGAATTATATTTAACATTAATTTCTAATTTTGCGAAATAAGTATCTCCAAAGCCAAACCTTCCCAAAAAAATTTTTTCAATAAAGAAATAAAAAATGTATTTTATTTTAAGTATTTCTTTCCAAAACTTTAGAATTATAAATCAAAAACTTCACTTCAGCAAAATTGTATGGTCAGCGACATACAAATATGTATTTTCTTAATCAGTTTTATATGTTTGTGTGTGGTGTGAGCGTGTTTCATTTCAAAGTGTTCTGAAACCTTGTGTGCTGCGTTTGTGTATTTGTGTTAATATAAATGTTTTCTTTTCCCACAAAAAAATCCTGTTTTTTGTTGTTTATTTTTGGTGTGATTTAAAATTTTGTTGTCTGTGATTATTTAAAATTTTCTCTTCCTTCGCATCAAGTGATATATTATACAAAGGAAAGTAATAAGAAAATATAATATTTATTAAAAAAAAATGCCAAGAAGATTTATGATTGTTTATTATTTAAAAATTTACTTATTTACAATTCAGCGTTTATTTCTCTCTTAATCATAACAAAAAAAAAATTAAAAAAACAAAATCATAATAAAAAAAATATTCTCAAATCACATAATTTTAAGCAAATATTATAAAATGTTTACAATCAATCTTAAGGGTATTTTGTTTTTTGGTTTTAATTTAAAAAATATTTCCGCAAAATTTATGCCACTCAAGAGAACAAAAATTTCTTAAAGATGTTACAAAAGAATAACTGCGTAATTGTTAAAGGCAGCAGCAGCACAAACTATAAAATTTTAATGTTCAAAAACAAACTTAATTGTAATTCCACTTAAATTAGGGATTTAGCTGAAGTTGTAATTAAAAAGCACTCAAGTATGATAGAAAAATAACATTTGGAGTTGCTTTTGGAATTTTGTAGGTCATTGAATTTTAAGAGATTTTGTTTGTCACTCTAATAAAATTTAAAAAAGTTTAAGGCCATTGCCAATACAAAGAACACAGAGTAGTTAGAGTTCAAAAAACTAAGAATACCAGCCAGTTAGAAAAAATTCAGCACAAGTTAGTAAGAACATTTTACAAAAACCCAATCCTTAGATTACGCAAGGCAATGGAGATAAGCACAGCCCATCATTTATTAGAACTCGGAAACAAACCGACTGTATTCCAAAACGCAATTTGCTTTGCATTACAAATTTTTAACTTCTTTCCTTATACACTCCTTACAATTTTGACAACATTTTTTGCTTCCAGGATATTAAAATAGCTGTAAACACTCATTTGTAAGTAGAAAATATTATCAAAAACCTCATCTTTTCTTTCAGGAAAAATTTGAAATTTCGCGTTTTGAAAAATTGCGTTTTAGAACACAGCCCATAATTCTTTCTTGAGTATATTTATTATAATATTTTAACAAAATTAATTAAACAGTCCTATTTATGAATGATTTTTGCTAAAACGGTTGTAGTTGATGAAAAAATATTTTTCGCTTGAAATAACAAATCTTAAAGGAAACAAAAAATGAAAGATATTTGTATTAAATTACTTTATTCCATTTGTACTAAACAGATAAATAGCTTTAAGGCACCATATGATTACGAAAATGGTTTTCTAATAAAATCAATAGAAGAAATCTTAGAGAGAGAAACCAATAAAACGTTATTTATTTATGTATATATTTATTTATTTATTTATTCCCTTAAAGGGAAAAACTCATTATTATTATAAGCACTTCTTAAGGCGAAAGGTGATAGAATTAAAGCATTGGCATGGTTACCTCCTATGAAGGCTAAATTGAAATATTTATACCCTTTGCAAAGTAAAAAGAGTGAGAATAAAAAACTCACTAATATATTAGGACGATGAAGACTAATTCCCTGCAATATTTCTCATATACAATTAATTAGTTAAGATTGAAATTACGGAATTTTTAAACCTGTTTTTCCAAACTTCGTTCAAAATATATGTTAATTCGATTCAAAATTTATCGGAAGAACCTTATATATGTTGAAAACTTTGTGAACATAAATATCGCATGTGCCCAAAGTGTTTATTATTAGAAAATATGCAAGCAATTCCATAAATATTATTATTTGTTTTATTTTAAGCATTTGGGTCTTTAAGATGTGTAAATTATGGGCTTTTACCTTCAGCCAAACGCAAAAATAAAAATTAATAAAAATGCCCTCTTGAAAAAAATCAATTTTTACGATTATTTTGCGTACAGTGTTCGATATTAATACGCACCACTCAGAAAAAACTTGGTTGTAATTAACCGTTACAAAAAATCTTACTTTTCAATGACTATTACACAGCGTCTGATATTTTAAGAAGTTTTCAGATAATAAATAATATTAAAGTAAACATTTTCCCCTATTTTATAGTTTTTTATTATTATTTTAGTTAAATAATTGGGGTATTCAAATGGTATGCTATCAAGTCATATTGTCTTAAAGTTTTAATATTTTACAATAGTTTAAAAAAATTGTTGTTGTGCTTAAAAAAAAAAAGTTATATAATAATTAGACTTTTTGAACTGTGTTTATTGTTTTGTCATAAACAGTAGAAACCTGGGCCGGGCGGCCGAAACTCTTTAGTGAAGCCGTTAATATAATTAACAATTCGCAGTCATTAATTTTAAAATGTTTTTGAAATAACTCATTTTTCTGTTTTCTCCAGCAGCTGATTTAAATTTAAAATAGCACACTTAATTATGAGCGGATGCTCACAACAGTAGTATTTTTTCGTTTTATTTTTTTTAAGACATATTAATTTATAACTACCTTGTGAATACCCTAAGTATAAAGCAGTTATTTTACCAAAATATATAAGAAAAATGTAATACAAGTAATAGTTTAGCTCCCTATTTGCAAGTAGAGTATGAAAACCAGTGACTTTCTGGTGCTTAGGTATTTTTACTTGTTACAAAACCACACCTATTTTGACCAAATATATCTGAAAAATTTTAAAATATTATACGTTTGATTAAAAATGTATATTTTTAGTTTTTTGATTGGCTTTAGCTTTTAGATCACCTACGTTTTACTTAAGTAGATGCAATTACAATTATTTTTTGAGTAGATTTTCGTTGCCCTGTATGAAAGCAGATAAGAAGGGAAGTTGTCGTATACGCCACAAAAACGACAAGGGTGCTATTCATATAGCATTGGCGTTTTTGTTAGACGCTACCAAAAAACTAAAAACGACTATGCTAATGCCAATCACAATAAGTGTGAATGTCTTGATACACATACTTACAGATGCCAATATGAAACTAATTCTGTTTTTATTAAATTGTAATGACAACTTAATATGAGTATATGCTGTAGGGCAAAAATACAAATAAATACCACGGAATAGTATTTTGTTGTGTGTTTAATGAAAGTAAAAATAGTTCAATCATGTTTTTTCAACATTAAGTGTAAAGTAAAGAAATAAAGACAGAAACGCAAACATTCACACATAAAGTGACACATGAAACTCAGATTTCGTTGGTAATCCCAACGTAAAATGTTTTTATATATCTGCCAATTCTTGAAATTCTTTAAACATTTATACAATTTTTGAAAAAATATTTTAGGTTTTAAAGCAATTTTATAAATAACCACTAGGAAAGTGTCAGGCAATTCATTTATTGAGCTCCCACATATTGATTAAGCTATTATACACTCAAAAAAGTATTTATGTAAAATCTACTGGAAATGGTATTTAGAATAACTGGATATTCATTTAAAAACCCTCCAACTAGATATTCATTAAAATCAACAAAATATTTCATTCAAATTCAGACATTAAAAAAATAACTTACATATTCGTGTAAAATTAACTAGATTTTCTTTTATTTGCAGCTAAACCCAAAATATCGGAAAGAAATTAACAAAATTAAATATTAATTAAAAATAACTGACAAAATTAACTGCAAATCAGTATTTTTATGTAGTTGGAGCTTTGAGTAACTCTTCAAACCAGTTAAGAACAAATATTATATTAAAATTTAACTGTTTTTTAATTTAAAAACAACTTTACGGATTACTTCCTTAATAACTTACAGTCAGTTACTGTAATAATTTTTTAAGTGTAGAAATATATTATACAAGCAAAGAATTTTTCAGATGAATTGTTTTTTAACCCAGTAAATTACAATATTTGCTAAATTTTCATTAATTCTAGCAATTTAACTCTAGCGTTATTGTAACGTTCTAGTATACATTTCATGTTCAGAAACGTGTTTAAGAATATAAAGAAATGTAAGTTAATTCTTGTTCAATTACACGCGCAATAATATAAATACGTGCGTGTTCGAGCAATTTGTCGATACAAAACGTTTTGCAATTTTATATTTTTAATTCTTTCTAAAGCACATGAACATTCCATAATCGTTTACAAGTTGTATTCAGGTATCGAAGTTACGCAACAAAAGAAATAAATCCTTTGAAAAATATATAATTTAAATGATTGCTTATTTTTTTAAAAAAACTTCGTAGCTCAAAAGACAGCCAGAGATTACCGTCTCAGGAAAAAATGCAATAATAAATATCAAAATGTAATAATAATTTTAATTTTTTTTAAACAGAACAAATTATTACTTTTCAATTTAAAAAAAAAATTAAATATTGAGATGACAATTATAATTTTTTAAATTTTTATTTTAATTATAAATATATCAATTATTTATTGAAAAAAACAAAAATCAAAAATATTATTTAAAAAACAATTAAAAATGAAAGCCAACATACAATTTTTATTTTTTTTAAGAAAAAAAATCAAAAAATTTAAATCACTTCATTTAAAAAAACTAGTTCAATAACATTCAGATGGTGTACTTCACTTGACTTCCCAATTTTTCCATGGTTTTAATAAGATTGCTATTTCTAGTCCCAGCTCCATAATAAAATGGCTTAGAAAAATTTAACATATTTTTTTTAAATTCAAAACTCCAAAAAAGCTTCCAGAATTATTATTTTTTTTGCAGTGTTATAATTTTTTTGTTTATGTGTATCTGAAGGAAATGGATACGGACTAGGAGTTTTACAAAGAACATAAGTTTTTGTGTAGAACTTTTTGGTACTTAATTTTAGATACGTCATTTAAAAGTATATTCCTTTACTTAGAACTTAAAAGTGTTACACTCCCATTTCAAAAATTACTTTCCGTTTCATCAAAAAGTACAGCGAAAGCAAAAACAACAAAACGCCTTCCTTGCAAAATAAAAGAAAAAGTACAATTAATTTTTCTAGGATTATTCTGATTTATCCCTAAAACGGTCTTCCTTTCTGTACTCATTAATCCAGAAAGCAAAGCTGAGTGACACAGATAAAACTAATTTGTTTTTACGGTTTATTCATTAAAGTCAAAAAGCACGCCTCTTTTCTTTCATTTACATTTTCCCATTAACAAAATTTTTTATTAAAACGGAAGTTGCTATTTGCCATGTACTTTTTAGTTAAATACCGCCTTAGACATTTTAATCGTGCACGCTAACTTTTATATTTCAGGTTCATTAACTTTAAATATTTAACAAGTCTACGTAAATGAAAAAAAAATTTTTTCTCGTGTTTTCTTGGTTTTTTCTTTTAGAAGAAAAGTCTAGTTTTTATTTAATAGTAGAAAAAACCACATGAAAAATAATTCAAGGTCAACAAAAATTTTTTTTAATTTATTTGTTTAATTTTTTACATATTTGTTTCTATTTTTTTTTTAAAGAAAAATTGAATTTTTTTTGTAGTTTAGAGAATACCCAATTTTGTGAGCATTTTTTGAATTCATTTCATGTTTCACACCCACACTTATATAAAAGCTTCCTTTAAAACACATCTAGTTAACTTAAAAATTTGTTTTTACTTTTTTTTAATAATTTAAAAAGTTATTAATTTTAATTATTGCACGAATTCTACCAATTTTTTATTTTCTTTTTTAAATAAATAAAACCAAATCTTTAAGGAAAGAACACTTGGGTTTGCTTAAAAAAAATGTTTTGTTTTTCATTACAAGGCAGTGCCAGTTTATATTTTATTGAGGCGAAATAAAACGAAATTCGTATTGATTTATCAAAGTTAAATTAAAAGGTAGTTTAAAAACCCCAACAAACAAAAAAGCTTCAATGATTCAATTTAAAAGAGCATCATTATTTCCATTAATCTAAGTATTGGCTAATAAAGAGCTTAAAGCTATATTGTTGCTTTGTTAACTTGGAAGTTTATTTTGAAAATTTTGAACGACTGGTTAAAAAAAACCAAAACTAAGATAGAAGCAATTCATGAATCTCGACCTTTAAAGATATTAACGCAACTTTAACCTTCATAAGCTCATGTTTTCAAAGAATATTTGAAATTTTTTGTCACCAACCATCTTGAACATATGTGATTGGTAAAATGAAAAACATTGAAATACGGTTTTAGGGAAGAAAACTAGGAGGTATTGGCCGTATGTTGCAGACACATGATTGATATTTCGCTCAATACTTATACGCATTTCGGCCAAGTTTTAAAATAGTTTTGGGCTTATACCAGAGTTTAAAGAAATGGTCCCAAAATCAAAACAATTTCAAACATAAATTTTTGAAATCACAGCAATCTTAGTTTTTTTGCGACTTTCCTGGGAAGACATAATACCCTTCAGTTACAAATTCTTATTAAGATTTCTAAATCTTTTGTTATTATAAATTCCATTTTTCAAAGCAATTAGTTAAAATAAAGTGGTATGAAAAGAGTGGATTTACACTTATTTAAATTGTGGTCATTCATAATTCATCGATGATCCATAGTCATTAAGGACATTAAAAAAGTTAAGGATTTTTGTAATTTAAAATTTGTTTTATTAAAAGCCATTTTATTATTAATGTCCATTCTGCAGTCTACAAGTTTCCATTTACCTGTTGTTTTAACTTATCAATTAGCTTTAATGCAAACGGGTTCTTACAAAAAACTAACTTTCATATTTGAAAAAAATTATCAGCGTCTAAATACTTTGATACAATCCCCTGAATTTGACAATTGAAAAACTAATAAATGTTCAAATTTTTTATTTGTATTAGCACTTTAAATTTGTTAAGTGTAGGGAAAAATGTCTCACCCATCATATTCGCTTAAAACTCTTTAAACCAACAAATAATTTTCTTAAATATTTTAAACATTAAGATCCTAAATTGAAAGTTTTTTAAGGGTGATTTTCGTAAGGTCATACCCTTTAAGGTTTTTCAGTGAATAATGCTAGCGGGTAAACAAAAATACCCACCTTGGAAATCATGGCCTTATCTTATATAACAACTTTGTAATTCCTGAGTTTTTAAATAAAATTGTAAGTAAAATCCTCAAAACAGCCATAATGAAGTAGACCATATCCCTATAGGATATAACATTAAGCTACCATAGACTGTTGATTTGTAACAAAGTTCAGCTTTTTTAAGTGTCAGTGATCAAAAAATGTTATGGCTTAAAGAATTGCAGAAACAAATATTATTAATCAACGTCCCATACAAAAGTCACAAAGATGATTAAAAAAGCAATAAAATGAAACCTTCAGGTACTTTTTTAAACTATTTTTTGCATCGACGTATTCTAAGAAATCATATATAAATTTTTAAAGAAAAAGGTGACTTGCATATATTGATGCCTGCTATGTGGGCTTTGGTTCCTTTATTTTGGCATTAGCTTCACTAAGTACTTTTACTGTAAATAAATTTAGTTTTTCGTTATATTTTTTTAATACAATAGAGTTGCAAAATTTTCTTTTTATGTATTTATATTTATTTTTTTATTTACTTTTTTGCCTGCTTAGTTTTAAACATATCCATTGTATTTGATGTCCCTTTTTTTCTACTTTCCCTTGTGTATTTGAAATGCAATTTTAGTCTCTCCTGTCGTGTTGCATTTTTCTTTACAAAAAAGAAGAATTACAATCGGTTTTGTTATTGTCATTTGCACACTTCTTTATTTGCCTTTTTTCCTTTGCTTCTTGATAACTAATTGCCTCTAGCAGTAGTATTTAATAGCGAGACTACTTGATGTGACTTCAAGGAAAAGCAAATTGCAACTCTACTTGACTAATTGTTTTTGTATACAAGACGTATTGGCGTTTTGTGTTTAATTAATTACAAGATATTTTTTTGCTACCAGTGTAGTAAGCTTTAAATAAATATAAGCAAATTGAGCTTTACATTTGTTGTTTGTTTTAATTTATCAATTTAATTAAAAAATTCTGAAGGAAAATCTATGTTAAAGTATTACTAAAAATGTCTTAAAAATTAAAAAAAAAAAAAAAATCGTAAAATACATCTGCTTTATAAATTCATTTTTCCAATAAGTATAAAAAAATTTAATTGCATAAGCTCTTTTTAATTTAAAACTGGGTCTTCAAGATTCTCTCTTTATTGTTTCTGTTTTCCCAAAGGTGTTGAAGTTTAAACCGTTCCTATAAAGTTGATATGTATATATATTTAATAATTTTGTGTTTTATGTAATTCAGCAGATAACAAGCCATACAAACTTTGAAATAAATATCATAATTTTAGAAAATAAAATTTAATAATTAATAAAGTCAAATAAATAAACGGTTATATTTTAATATGGATTTACATTTACATTAAAAACTTCTTAAATTGTTAAAATGACTCTTCCTAATTGCCATTTAAAATTATTTATCAAATGTATTAAATAATAAAAAGTTTTCAATTTATTTTTTTAAATTTAATTAGTTTAAACAACACAATTTTTAAAAATTATTTAGGATTTAATCCCAATTTTTTGTTAATTTATAGGGTTTGTTGTTGGTTAAGTTTGTCTATATACATTTCATTAGTTCTTACACCAAATCATCAGTAGACTTCAACCACCAAAGTTCTTAAAAAACTCATGAATAATGGTTTGTTGGATTCTTAAAAAAACTTGAACGTTTTGGTTTTCTTATAGTAATTCTCATTTTGTTTAATGAGGTTATTATATAAAGACAGAAGATATTCATGAGTTTTTTAAGAATTTGGGTGGTTGAAGTCTACTGATGATTTGGTGTAAGAACCAATGAAATGTATATAGACAAACTTAACCAACAACAAACCCTATAAATTTAATTAGTTTAGTATGATTCTACAAACCACATTGAACGAGCACACATGCCGTATGAGTAATATTTAATATGAAAATTATTAACCCTCATACGTCACAGTCACGTGTAACAGAATTTAAACAAACGTAGATGCAGCATGTGTTACAAATTTATTTCTATTTTTAAAATAAAAAACATACATATGTACACACTAACTACATACATATATACTAATATTAAAAACTTTTTTAATAGTTTTGTGTTTTGCGTCAACCACTAAAAACATTGATAACATTTCATTGATTGGTGCATGAACTAAAAAATAAAAACTCTTCATGTATTTTTATTTTCAATTTAATGCTTAACCTATTCCAAATCACAATGATTTTATTGCATTAGAATATAAAAATCACGTCAACATATTTTATGGGTAAATACAAACCCCTTAACAAAAAGTTGACAGGAAAACAACTCTAAAAATCTGATTTTGTTTTCAATTTATTGATGTAAAACTGATTTGTGCTGCAGTTGTTTTTCTTTATTGATTTGCATGAAAAAAGCTTTAAAAATTGCTAATATCATGTTTTATTAGTAAATTGAATTGGCTAAAGAGGTGTACATAAAGAAAGGATTTGTGCTAAATAAAATGAGTAGCAAATTGTGCACTTGTTAGGGCTGCTGAATAAAATGCAAAGTCATCGGTTACAGAAAAAATTTTATATAAAAATTGCTCCCAAATGATTTATAAATCCTTTTTTGTGTTTGCGGCAAAAATAAACTTCTATAAATCGTCATTTGCTAATATTTATTTTCTATTAGACACATAAATAGTATACATATAGAACAGAATTGTATAAAATATTTAGTTTTATTAAATAATTTTTATTTTTAAATTTTATATTTTTTTTAGAAAAAGCTGGTTTTATTAAAGAAAAAAGGACTTTAACTTTATTTTATTAGACCAACTATTTTCTTATTTTATTAAATAATTAAATTTGAGAATTTTTTAGTTATCCTCAAAATAAAGACACAATTTTTGTCCTTATTGTCGCCTAATATTTATGTTTATTTTTAATGCTTGGCTGGGCATACAATTGGGGCATTAAAGTCTAACTAAATTATGTATTTTTTGTAGTTAAAGAAGGCGATATTCTTAATTGGATTTACAGTTTATGTTGAGAAAAAAATATTGATTTAGAAATAAAATACCAAACTATAAGAAAAAGATGGTTTTATGAATATGTATGTGTGTGTGTGTATATTATAATGATAGTTTTTTGAATTGTCTTTGGTAAAAGAAAACATAGATACTCTTTAACACTTGCATAGACAGATAAATTACATATTTACAATAAAAATGACAAACATAATAATTTATAAGTGCTCATAAAATTTATCTTTTTATATTTATAAGTGTGAGTGTGAAACCATAAAAGATCTGACTAAGACAATTGTGATACAGTGGAAAAATGGGATTTGAATTTGGCTAAGAATCCCTTTCTAGATATAAAAATAAGAAGAAGCCAACATTTTTTCATGAATTTTCTTACAAAAATTATGTCAGGCTAGCTTAAAAGGAGGAAGCCTCAAAGGCCTCAAGTCCGGCAGGACATCAACTAAACCAGTGTTTGGCTTGTTTTCGCTTCTAGCAAAAAAAAAGAGTCTTTGGGTTCACAGAAAAAGTTTACAAAAACTTGGTGAATATGAGTTTCCTTAACACCTTTCATTCTACTCCTCCCAAAGGAGCCACATTTAGCGAAACGTCAGACATAAAACTCTGGGTAAGGACCTAAACAAAAGCCAGGCAGTGACACTAGAAATGCTCCATCGGCTGTTTCTTAACACTCCTGTCCGATGGAGGTATACCCTTTAGTTTGAGTGACTTGTCAGCACACTCATAATCTTGCTCAGTTCAGGCTTCCAATGTTTCAGAAAGCCCCTCGTCCTGGCCCTATTTGGGCTGCCTAAGATGATTCTTGCCATTTTTCAACTGTTCTGTTGCAACACTTCACCCCGTGAGCATTTTTCGCCCACTCTTTCAACTCAGCTTTTGTCTTATTACCAAATTATTTGCCCGCTCATATCCGACCCATATTATGGGAACCAGTTCATCATTCTTTTGCAAGACAACACCGCCCTAGGTATAGTGTTCATAGGCACAATTACCCCAAAAGAAGCTTTGCTGTTTGTACAGATATTTACATCTGTTGGATGTGTGTGTGCCCTGAGCCAGAACAGACATTTCTTGACTGCCAGGATCTCTGCTTGTAGGACAGTATTGTGATAAAATAAGGAAGTAAATCCTACTTTTTTTAACAAGGATGCCCAGTCCGTATTTCCCTTCGATTTTTGGCTATAGAGGCATCTGCCCCAGAGTCCCGTTTAACAAGGACTTCCGATCTCATATCATCGTAATGCAATTATCCTGCACTGTAACCTGAACCCTCTAGTCTTTGCCAAATGCATTGATGAGTAGACCCCAACCTATTGGCATTTTTGGATGTCATGATTTTCCTACCAAAGGGACGAGGCTTGTCACAGTATGCGATATTCTCTCTTTTTGGGGAAAAAACAAATCTAAGTCTTTTACGGACTTACACTCAGCCCGCTAAGCGCAGTCATGCGCAATAAAAAAACAAAACAAACTTAATCGAGTTTTAAAATTTATATAAAACAACCTATTGTCACGGTTTATACAAAATAATACACCACTTGCTTATGGAAAAATGTTAGTGATAATAAGGTGAAAATTTTTCAGTTAAGAACGAGTCCTGAAATTAAAAAAAAGATTGGGGTTTCGGGATTTTATGGACCTCGGTAACCATAAAAGAATCGATATCACCTTTATTTGTTTAGTAACTTATGTTTGTTGTTTTAGCAGTTTGTTGTCCGTTTTATTTGCAAAAAAAAATTTTCACAATATGTTTTCCAATCTCATAAGCCCACTGTGTGCACACATGAAGGAATATTTACATTTCAGTGCATATTCAAGTATTTGTTTCCGTTTAATTTTATTTATTTCTTAATTTAGTTTTTGCTCTAAAAACAATATTTATTTTATTTATCTTTTTTTTCTGTCAGCCAGTCAGTCGCAAAAAAGGATAAATATTATACTTAACTGAAAACAACAAACCAACACACACACATATATATTACACACATAAAATACATACAAACATACACGCACACATATAAACATAAAAACTGTTATTTTTTATTTAATGGCTATATGTGGTGAAAAATCAAATATATGACTGCATTGCGCGCATTTGGGAAATGTTTTTGTTTTGATTATCAAAATGCGTTTGATTGTCCTTACTAAAGTTTTTATAAGTTTTTCATGTTTTTATGAGTATGAGTAGAGTGTCTTGCGTACAATGACTTTTGAAAAGATTCCAATTTATAAAAAATAAAATATAATAAAAATAAAACTAATATTGAAATAATGATATAAGAATTATTATTTAATAAAGATTTAAATTCACTAAGTTTTATTTAATAAAAAACCGAAAAGAGATATAAAAAATATTTTTTGCAGTTCTTTAGTGGTAATTAGTTGCATGTTTTTTTTTCAATTAAAAAACCATTAAACTTTATTAAAGCAATAAATAGCTGAACATACCTTACTTATGTTAAAACAGTTTTTTGATTATGAGGTCAGTTAATGGGTAAACATATTTAAAACATATCTACGTCTGAAACTGTGACTGATAGAGATAGGGATATGGAAAACCAATTTTTCATGTCTGCTGATATCGAATGGTAGTAACGGTAAAGATACCTCAGAATCACTCCCAGAAGACGGTTTTAAGTGTATAATGCCTAGCCAGAATGGCGTTTAAAATAACAGTTACCAGGGTTAAGAATAACAAGACAGCAGGAGCTGACACGCTAAAGAGGCGTATGCATCAGCTTATTTATACCATCTGGCTAGAGCAACGCATAACCGAGGATTGGAACATAAGAATTTTATGTCTTGTGCACAAAAAAAAATAAGACAAAGAAAGCAAAAATTCGTCTAATTTCCATAATTTTTTTGCTTCCATAGGCGTAAAGCGTGATCAAATGATCACAGTCGATTCAAGGAAAAAAGACTTTACCTTTATTTTTTTGATATTATTCTGTTTAATGTTAAAAAAAATTTGCTGCTTTGGAAAAATTAAACAATGTTTTTTTGGCGCTTAATGGTTAAAACTGACTTTTTGTTGCTGTGTAGGCGTTTTAATAAAAAGGCGCAATTTCCCACGCTGCGTGCCTAAAAATTTCGTGACAACTTCATTTTCCAAAGTGGTACGTTCTTAAACTTTCTCGTGCAGTCATTTTAATGCCCAAATTAAAGCAAAATCAAGTAAGAGCGTTATATTCGGCTGTGTCGAACCTTATATACCCTTCACATTGGTCTTTAAATATACCCAGCCGATTAATTTTGTACTGCAAAAAATCCTTGTGCGAGTTTTAAGGTCCATAGAAAACTTTACAAAATTTTAACGTTCGTATGGATAATAGAAATAGACGAGAAACGTTTGAGGTCGACAGTAATGCAAGTTTTTGACATTATTTATATTAAAAGGTTAATAAAAGTTGTTAATTTTTATGGGATGTTCTAGTCCCCTGTTCCTCTCCAACTTTTTTTTCAAAATGTATGAATTATTTGATTATTACATTTTGTGGAATATTCGAAGTCGATAGTTGTTATAGTTTTTCAGATGTGGCGTATCGCAAATTTCATAAAAATTCTTAGTTTGTATTAGAGCTACCCCATCCCCTGCCCCTGCCCAAAAAAACTTTTTTTTTGAATGTAGGTCTTATCCTGTTACTTTTTGCAAAACATTTAAAGTCAATTTCTGTTATAGTTTTCTAAATTTAGAATATAGAAAATTTCATAAAAATTGTTAATTTGTATGGGAGATCCCCTTTGTCCATCCTCCACCCAAAAAATTTTTTCTTCACATCGTAGGCTTTGTTGTCGAATTACTTTTAGAACATTTGATTTCGATATCTGTTATAGTTTCTAAGATATAGCGTATCGAATATTTCATAAAAATCGTTAATTTGTATGGGAGCTACCCCTTTTTTTCCCCACCCAAAAAATTTTTTCTTTATAGCGTAGCCCTTATCGCCCAATTACTTTTTATAGAACATTTTAAGTCGATAGCTGTTATAGTTTACGAGATATAGCGCATAAAATATTTCATCAAATTTGTGCAATTGTAGGAAAAATACCCTGGTCCTATCTGAAAAAAATTTTTCCTTTATTTAGGTCCCTTCTTTAGGAGTATCCGTGCCAAGTTTTGTGGCAAGAGTGACTATAGATATATAGGGATATATGCACGGATTTTGTCCTAAAAAAATGGGTTACTTTGGGTTTTCACTTATATCTCGGTCAATAGTGAACCGATTTTGCTGATTTTAAATAGCGATTGTTAGCGGGATATTTCTAACAGTTTGACACCAATAGCTGGTCTGTATCTTTTTATTTGACTCCGGAAACTTGATTTCAACAGACGGACAGACAGACAGACAGACAGACAGACAGACAGACAGACAGACAGACAGACAGACAGACAGACGGACATGTCTATATCAACTTCCCTATCTATAAGGATCCAGAATATATATACTTTATGGGGTCGCAAATGAATAATAAAGAAATTACAAACGGAATGACAAACTGATATATACCCTTATCACTATGTGAAGGGTATAATAATTATGAGCCCGCGCTAAGTTACTGTTCAAAGCATTGGAATACACTATTCAATCCCCCATGGATGCTTAGTGGCCAGATGTATTAGAAAAATGAATATAAAAATAATTAGGCTTGTAGGAGATATACAGGAAAGCATATTAAATATAAGTGCCATAAATTTTTTTTTTTACAGATTAAAACAAAGAATTTAATTTCAACAAAATTCTATCTGGTATAACAATCTGAAGTTTTTATTTAGCCTTTTAAATTTTTAATATCTACAATTTAAGTTTAACATAAAAAGGATTTTCTGTCTCTTAGCTTTGTTCCAAACTCTAATAATTTGAAAAACTCGGATATAAAATTTAGTTTAATTAAATTTTATCACTATTTAAAAGTTGTTCTTCTTTTCTTAAAAAAAAAAATAATTGCAATTGCGCGTTCTTAAACTTGATTTTGTGTATTTAAAATTATTGCTTATTTTAATTACATGTCATACCTGAAAACATGGACTTTGATGAAATCCTTTTTTGCTTTGTTGTACTTTTGTTAGTTAAAGTTGTGGCATGTCAACTAATAATTTTCTCTCCATTATTTTTACGCTCTTTAAAATAAAAGTTTTTTTTTTTAGAAATAAATTACACTGTTTTGTTGTGATTTGTTATTGTTGTATTTGTTGTTATTTTATAGGTAGTAGTACATTTACATACGCAAGTATGGATTTTTTAAAATATACTTTTTTGTTTAGGTTTACGTATGTAGTTTATGGTTTGTTTTTGTTTTTGTTTTTTAGAATATACATCTATTGTGTTAAATGATAGTTAGTTGCATGTTTGAATACCAATTATCCTTTTTGGTTTTTATGCAGTTTTGCATGTTTTTTATGCGTAATTTCGGTTTAATATTTTAATCTGTTAAGTTAAAAAAATTAATAAAAAGTTTAAATATTTTTTTATTTTTTTAATGATTTTTATTGAATGATTTTTATTTCTTTTTTTTAACAAGCAGCAACATCAACAAAAAGTTAAAAGAAATATTTTTTTGTTGTATTATTTTATTTATTTATTCTCTTTAAGAAAAAACTTTGAAAATCGACAGGTTGGCTTTATATAAGTTTTTATTCATCAACAAATGTTATTATGCTATTAAAAAATGGATGAAAAATGCTTTAAAAAATAAATATTTATACTTCTCAAAGATAAGACAAATTTTTCTTAAAAATAAACAAAATTAAAATAAATATAAATAAAAAAAGAAAGGAAGTATTACGCCAGTACTATGCAATGTGACCTAGAAAGACATATTGGCGTCGCTTTATTTGTTTGTGCTTTTCAACTCTGGTTTTATTATTAATTTATTTTAAAAAATTTAAAGATTTAACAGTATTTTTTTATTTAACTGCAGCCTCTATTTAAAAGCAAAAAATTTTTTTTGCTTTTTTATTTGGTGGTAGCAATGTAAACTAGTGGGATTGAAGCGTATTTTGAAAAACATTCAGTTTTCAGCCCCATTGGCATTAAATGTTACATGAACATAGCCAGTGCTGATTGTTTCTAAAAACTTTCGTTTCTTTCCCAATGTGTGTTACCAATGCAATCGGTTGCTAAAAAATTAACTTACTTTATTACACTTTTTTATTTAGTCTATAATTAAACAAATTTTAATTTAGCTTGGTTTTAATTATTTATTATTGAAAATTAATAAAAAGATTTATTTCAAAAGCAGGTCAATTATAATTAAAGCTATTTTTATAAAAAAAACTATTTTTATTTTAAATCGTTATTACTAAGACCGCAACCTTGAGAACGATTTCTTATTTTGTTTTTATTTTTTTATTTTAAGGGTGAATTTATAGTACTTGGCTTAACGTTGATTTTTGGTGATATGTAGTTTGAAAAGATATTTATTTTGTGTTCTTTTTTTAATAAAGTTTTATTTTCATGTGTCCTTTATTAGTAGTAAACTAGTACACAAGGTGCGAACGTATACATGTATACAAATACACACACACACATAAAAAGATAAAAAAATGTGTGCGTGTTTAAATCCCTTAAAAACAAAACAGTTTTTAGTTTTTTTTTTGTCTACTTTTGACATTTCTGTTCACGTCTATTTGCTGATTTTAAAAACACGTTACTTTGATTTAAGTAAATTTTCTTTCCTTTTCTTCGTTGTTCGTAAAACCGCAACCAGAAATTTAGTTCTTCATTTTGTTTGCGATAAACCTGAATATTAAACTAATTAACTAAGTTTTTTAATTTATCTTTAAAATTCTATACAAAAAAATTAAAGCACCCAGCCCAACTGACCAATAGACATGCTTAAACCGACTTAGGAAGTGAGTCTGAGTTATTATCAGGCAAAATATTGAGACAAAGTGTAAAAAGCTAAATTACAAGTATTACAGTATTTTTTTTTAAATTATTTTTAACAAGAATTAAATAATTGGATGATACTTGCTCCCTTTATTTGTTAATGATGGCCAAAACAACTATTTTCTATAGCACCTTTATTTAATTTTTCTACATGCACTTGGCAAATGGTTTTTCATAATTGCAATCAAATCATAGTGTGGATGTAAAAGCTATTATAAAGCAGAAAATTGATACAAACATTTTGATAAATATAGTTTTTGTTTGTCTAGAATACTAAAAATTCACTAAGGACCTTGCCATTTAGATATTGAAACGTGCTTTGTATAAATAATTTTGACAAAAAATAATAACAGTTTCTAAAATAAATTGTAAGGACTCTTGTTAGAAATAGAAGAAAAAAACTAGCAAATTGCTACTTCAAAATATTTGTTTGCTGAATCTTAGTCTTCATTTTGTTTATACAATAACAAGAGAAGAAAATTTTTAAGGATTCAATTTAAATATGTTTTTTGCTTCTTAAAACTCAACAAATAAACAGGTTTTAAATTCTTTCAACCTTGTTTTTTTTTCTAATAAAAATTGTTTAGCATCACAAAAATGCTTTGGTCAATCATTGCAATGGAAAAAATGTAATTAAAGTAAAGGAAGTGAACAATGATCCAAACAAATGAATTTATATAAAGGAATTTCATTTTATTTCTATGAACATATTTGAAAAAACAAATTATAATTCCTCTGTCTATTTATTTGCCTGTTGTTACAAATTTAAACTTAATTTTTCCAAACAAACCGTACGTGGATTATATGAGGTTTATACAAATAAACCGAAAATAAATTGAAAAATAATTTTCTTCTTATATGTCAGCCTAGATTAAATGGCTTTCAGACATGATTAGATTTTTCAACACTCTTATAACACGTTTGGATAAATTATTTGTTTTAATATTGAATTAGATTCCAAGTGTTTTTGATTTTATTACAAAAGATAAAGGTAAAGGTAGTTTTAAATAATTGTGTAAAGTTGTAGTTTAAGGAAAAATAACTTGCACTTAAGTTAAAAGGAATTATTGAATGATAATATAAGGCTTTCATATCAGGCTTAAAGGAAAGAAAGGAATTGCATTTAAAGCTGCTCTTGTCCAGCATGTTTAGGGTGTTAGTAAGGTAGGGCTAGGTAAGGCTTAAAAAGGATCCTGGAGTCCGGCAGAATATAAAAACCTTGTTGTGCATTCTTATCAATGAAAAATAATTTAGGATGAGAGTTTCAAAGGATTTCGATGATGCAGATAAATTTCCGCAATATTTTTCTCATTTCACTCTTCTCAAATAAGTCACATCTGGAAAGATATTAGACATTAAACATTGAGTTTTGGCCTGTGGAAAGCCAGGCAGTGACAGGAATACCCCTATCCAATTAGTTTCCCTTCTGAAACCCTTCCCCCCTCTTCATTAGAGGTGTATCTGAAGGATAATGTAACACGTCAGTGCACTCATCAACTTTTCTAACTCGAGTTTTCCCAGTTTAAAAATTCCCCTAGTCCCATCCCTATTTGGGTTGCCCAAAAGGATCCCTGTTATGCTGGTAAATGTCCCAATGTTCCACAGCGCTCTGTGAGAAGTTTTTTTCTACTCCTTCAGCTCAATTTTGGTTGCAATGAAATATTTTGGGTTCCCCAGGTCAATCAACTGTGTTTCCCTACCAATTATCCACCGTATTCCGTGAGCCATGGCATCTTTTCTGTGATTGCTTAGTTTTTTGCCTGTAGGACAGAATAATGTTCGGGGAGAAGAAAGTAGATTTCGATCTCCAGATATTTAACATCGATACCCATCCCTATTTGGAACCTAGCCAAATTAGATTAAGTTAGGCAACAAAAGCATTCGTTGAAAGGAAAGGTTAAGGCTCAACTGGGCCCAATACCAATACCTTCTCTGTGCTGAACAGAAATTGGTAGGAATTGTATGGAAGTAGATTTCCGAGCCTGACCAGAGTCTGTTCTGGTACCACGGGAATCAGTTTGCTCACGTGCGTAAGAGCGCATGAACTGAATAATAATGAGGTCTCCTTCGGGAGTTCAAGTGGTGGCTGTGGTTATCCCCAAGCGGGGCAACTGAGAACGAAAGTTGATATGCTAGGGTCCGTCTTGTGCGGGCCCCAAAGTGATCGCGTAAGTGGTCTTATATGAACTTAAGTTTCACAAGATACAGTCTAGTTTTGGCGGGTCTACTCAGACACATGAGAAACTGATGAAGTAGGCTAATAGCTGAAAAGGTGCAAGTGTGTTTTGAAGTAGGTGAATCGGAAAACTGGCTACGGCTGGGGAACTTAGGATCTTAAATAAGATCCCGTCAAAAAGTTGCAAATAATGAGAAGGCCGGCGTTGGCATATTGAAGCATGAGCGTGTTTTGGTCCTAACTGGAGGTGAGAAGATTATGAACGTTGATGAACGTGGAGAAATTGATTTGTCTAAATGAGAAAAGATCCTTCAAACAGAACTGGGTGTCGCATTTGTTGGGTGTGACATGATAATCATTATCCTTCCTGCTTAAGGTTGGGTACTGTTTTACAAGACCTGTGTCTCTTCGGTGCGAATCTGTTTTGATTGGAAATGACAAGATTAAAACTAGAGACACAATTTGGGTTTAAATAGCCCAACTCCTCAGCAAGGGGTCTGTTATAGCTTGCACAGAGTCATTTGAGAGAATTGCAACCTGTGTGGTTTGGTAAGCCATTATGGGGGCGCTGGTGGACGCTTTGTTTCCATTAAGTGCTAAGAGCACCGTGAATTATTGCCCTCCGGGTAGGTGTTCACGTAAAACCCTTAACGTCTGTGCTTATATAACTATAGTTTATACAAAATGTCGGTTGATAAGCTTGTAACGCCAATCAATTCATTTCCTGAAATCTGTAGGCATTTCGACGCAGTCACTAGCCTATCGAGACACCCATCTGCCCCAGAGCCCCCTTCAAATAGGAGGTTCGGTATCAGCGCAGTGCAGTTAGCGTTAGATTTTACTGGAGTCATACAGTTGTTAAGCATTTTGTAGGCATTTCGCTGCAAAAGTAGTCCCTTAGTGTATACCGGTTTTTATAGGTTCAATATTTAAATTTATCTCCAAAGCCCTTGCCAAAGTGGTACTCATTGCCCCGCATGACATGAAGTAACATATACGTTTGAGAGTCTGCACTACCCTCTTTTTTTAACTCTGCTTCGAATTAAATTTTTGATCCAGTATTACTTCCAGATAATTAACCCTTCCGAACATTAAAACTACCTTAGAAACAAGCTCACCATAATACGCAATTTTTGTTTTCCTGGTAAAAATTCTTGCTGCAACCTGTTTTGAATTTAATCAAATTTTAAATAATATTTTGCCAGACCTAAACTAAATGCGCACGTAACGCCTACGCGACTAGGTCCTGTATTTAAAGATTCAAAACCGATATTGCGAAGAAAAAAAATCTGAAGAAGTTCACACTGTTAAACTTACAAATTCACTTTATTTCTTTCGATTTTATTTTTTCTTAATTTTAAAGAGAAATTATATTTAAAATTTATTCATTTATCTTTTGATACATTTCTCTATAACTTAAGTTAAAATTTAAAAAACTTATATATTTACTTTCGAATTTAATAGCTCTCAAGCTATTGTCTTAAAATATTTTCAAAATTTAAGACTTTTCTTAAGTTCATTTGACTTGCTAATCTTATGCTCTTCAACATCTTTTAACTATTTTAAAATACAATGCAAGTTTCACATAAACTGCACAAATTCAGTTGCGAAATAAACTATTTCTCAGCACAATTGTCTATAGCTTGTGGATAAAGTTACCTTCTGAAAGTGACAAAAATAAACGATCCTCATACATACAAAGTTGCTAAGCAACCAATGAACAAAGCATTCAACTAACCAAGTCCTCCATATTTAATTTAAGTGGTAAAGAAACGAAAAGGAAACCAAATAAATTTACCCAAATTTATGGTAAATTTAAGCTGAAAGTTTATTGCAAATTTGTGCATTTGGCATAAGGGTTATCGGTGGGTGTAAATGTGTAAGTGTGAGGGACAGGAAGAAAGAGAGAAACAAATTTATAAATTTTTGCTTTACCTTAAGGATTTTTTTGTGGCTATGAAAAGCTGTTGAGATCTTTTTGCAAAGTGTTCACTTTCAGTAAAAACGAAATATTTAAACGGGGTTAAATCAAGCATAAATTATATTTTATTTTTAATTTTTTTTAATTGTAAATTCTTTCAATTATAATAAGGATATGGAGTAGGAAGGTCTTTAATAACAGATAGATAGAAAGTATTGGAGCCAATACAAAGATTTAGGTTTTTTATTTTAACAACTTATAGTTAAAGTAAGAGATTACTAAGATAATTGCCACCAAGTCTGTATTTTAAAATCCTATATAAATGCTCCCGACAATATTTTATTATCATTTTATGTTTCACATCATGATTTTCTAGTAAAATAATTTCAAAAGTTTTCGCTGAGATGTTCATTAATCAAACTCTAAGCAAGTTTTTAAAAGCAATTTAACTGCGATTTTCTAAAGTTTTCTGTTGTCATGCTTCTCTATAAAACTTCCGAAAACGAAAAAAATGGCCAAAATTAATTTAATGAAGCAAACATAATGTTACAGTCGATAAATTTCAGACTAAAAATTTTCTTTTTGTTTTTGTTTTCAACTTAAGACATATTTTGATATTTTTGTTCATTTAAGTTAAAAAAATCTATGAACTGTTTGCAGTTAATGTAAACCATATTTTAATTTAATGTTTTATGCTTTGAATATTTCGCTGTATTTAAATGAATGAACTCATGTTCTTTTTTATAATGTTTCTAATTTAATTAGCTAATTTTTTTAAACATTCTTGCCTCTAAGTTTGAAGTTTTAAATTTTTAGCTGTGTTTTATAAAATAAATTATGTTTATGTTTATAATGAATTTTATTTAATTACTAAAATTTGCTAAAAAATTTGTCTGAAAATTTTTGAAACAAACAATGTGTTTCAAAATAGAATTTGAGTTTTGGAAAAAAGTAACTAGATATTCTCTAACTTTGCTATACTGATAGATGAAGCTCTTTTAAAATTTGTACTGTATCTGCCCAAGACACAAGACTTTATTTGTTAGCCGTAGCAATTACAAAAATTAAAAGTTAAAAACAAAAAGGAATTTAAAGAAAAGGTTGCTTAATTTGTATCAACTTTTCCAATGATAAAACTTAAAATTTTCGACAAACTGCGACACAAGTAAATGGTTGTGAATTGAACAATTTTACATTTTTAACTTCCTTTTACTGAAACTCCTTTCAAACTTTAATACTGAAAATATTTCTATTTTGTTAATAGTTGAATATAATTAAAATAATGGTAAAATTACACAGTGGCCCCCATATGACAGAAATTCATATATTTTTGCCTTTTGGCGTTTAGTTTGCAATTGTGAAATCTCTTATAAAATAATTTTAAGGAAAAAATTCTCTCCAAATTAAAATCACCTACAACAGTTCCA
Organism: Melanophora roralis; assembly: GCA_963583895.1. Classification (NCBI taxonomy): domain Eukaryota; kingdom Metazoa; phylum Arthropoda; class Insecta; order Diptera; family Rhinophoridae; genus Melanophora; species Melanophora roralis. The sequence continues at coordinate 17,019,402 of OY757190.1, read as the reverse complement.
CCAATAATGATTGCACAAATACCATATTTTTACTAAAAAAAAAAATATGGATTTTTTTTTTCATTTTCAACATTTAAAAATTCAAATTAAATTTCTTCTAATTTCTACCTTTAAGAAAGAGACTTAAAAGTCTTATACGGATATTTCCAGGACAAAGAATTCAACATTAGTATGACTTTGAATAATAGAAACATATAAAGAATAGATTTTATTGATTTAAATTTTTTAAGAAATAAGTTGAAGGATATTAAATAAAAAAAAATATTTCTGAATTTTTTTTTTTCGTTTACAAACTATGTAGATCCAAGCGCAACAAATTTAATTTACTTTCAACTACATCTAGAAAAATGTTATAATCTGGGAACATATACAAAGTTTTAGGGCATACTTTACAAACTCAAAAGGACCAATACAACTTCTAAAAAAAATCAAATAAGGTTAAGATATTTCATTTTGTTTTATTATTATTAAATTAAGAACGATTTGGAACGTGACATTTGTAACGTGACAAAGGTTTCCATCTTTTTTAAATAAAAATTTTTGCCGAAATTTGTTTATCTCAAAAGTGCATTAAATATATATTATTTAATTTCAAATACTTAAATTCAAATATATTTGTAAATAAGGCTCACTTAGCTAGTCCCTATGAGAATAAAGGCCGTTCTAATTTGAATTATATTTAAAAATTGGAATAAAACAATAATTTTATACTTATTTTTTGTTTCAATTTTGCAAAATGGTTTATAGTTCTTTTTTAAATTGTGTTTTTTTAAAAGTGTTTTATTTAATTACAAGGGGCTTACTTTCATTAAACATTTATATATTTACCTCCTTATATTGTTTTTTAAAATGACATTGATGTTTAGCGTTTATAGAAATAAAAAAACTATCGATCAAAAATCAATAAATAAATGAAGAACAAACAAAGAATCAACTTTACTTGAATAACATATATGTATAAATTCACCAAGTAAAAGCAAATTGTATATGGGCGTTTCCAGCAAAAGGTCTGCCGAGATCGAAAATTATAATAATAAAAACAATTTTTTTAACAGTATGACCCAAACCTAAAACCAATAAATTAAGCCACAAAAGAAAAGAGATGTTAAAGTCCACGAGCCTAAATAAATGAGGTAGCAAAGCCGGCGGCTTGAATTCACTGGAGCTTACTTTTGCTGCGTTCGGACGGAGGTTAGCCTGCCCGCAACATTGGTTTTTTTGGAGAATAATTTTAGTTGGGAGTTTTTAAATTTTTTTGGGAGTTATTTCCTTATTGTTTTGTTTCTGTTGTTTAAAAATTTTCTTCAACTGGAAGTTATTTCGTTTTTGTTGGGAATTATTTCATTGGGAATTATTTAATGTAGGAGTTATTTCATGGCTCCGTTAAAATGCTTAAGAATATAACATCAAGAACATTTTTTTTAGATTTCTTCTCTATACATAATTTTTTCTAATATAAAAGCATACGAATCTTGCGTTATCCATCAAGGAAATGCTCATATAAAAGCACACTTTTAACTACAAACACAAGAAAATTTAATACCTATGTTTGTGTGCTTGTTTAACTATAATAAAAAACTAAATCAAAAGAAATTACGTTTTGCCGAGCACTATGGGAAAAATTTTTTTAAATTCCACTATAATGTCAAGTTATTACTAAGCGTCTTTACAAAATAGATTGCAGATTTTTATTATATTTCTTTCATTCAAAAATTGTTACAAAACTTATTATTAAATAATCCAATAAATCCATTATACCAGGAAGATACAAAATATAGATGAGTTTGCTGAAAAAGTAAAACCCTCTGCCCAATTCTTTTAAAATGTTTGGTAGTTAGGAAGAGCCCACTGTGTCTTAATCTATGTAAGAGATATAAGGACTTACACGTATGTATGTAGGCCATTTGTACGTTGAAGAATTGAATTTACAAGGCAATGTTAATGTATTACTTATAGTGGTGGCAGTTGCCTTAAAATGGTTTATGGTCAGGTCAGCCAATATTTCAATTGCTTTTAACGAATGTACGTTTGTCTACTAATGTCTACATGTCACTATTAGTAAGTAAGTATATGTAGATGTCTTTTAATTTTCATTATTTCTTTTACAATTATTGACTAATGTCTAAGCTACGTCATAGTTGGATATCATTTTATTAAAATAAAACAAACATTTAATGAACGTAAGTTTGCCTTTGTTGTGTTTGCTGTGTGTTTAAGTTTTTCCCATTTCTCATTTCCATTTAACGGTTCGTCTTGAAATTTCAGTTTTTTTTAATTTATGTTTTGTTGTTGTATAGCTGTCATGTATTTATGTTTAAATAAGCAATGGAAATACATATATATATAAAGACATTTGTATAGATTGGGGATAAACAGTCAAACAAAAACATCAGCTGCATGCTACATGCACACACATGCATATGCATGTACTTAAATAAAAAAGAAATACTTTGTACTTTTATATAAAAATAAAAAAAGGAAAAACAGTTATAAATATTAAAGTAAATTTGTACAGAACAATTTAAAAAAAAATGCAATTTTGAGGTAAAAAAACTCAAAACTCTCCCAAAATAAATAAAAATAAAATATTAAATAAATTGCAATAATATTCATTGTTTTTTTAGACGTGATTTTATTGATTTAAAAAAAAAAATAAAAGGAAGCTTTTTTTTGACATTTGGAGCCGTTTACAGTAGAATTGGTCATAGGTGGGTGGTTCATAAGGCACATTTTGATGTCATAATTTTGTCGCAATTTATTAAGATATATTAAGTTCTTCACGGAGGAAAATTAAATATTTTAATAACCGCCACCGGAAAGGTATGTAACTTTATACTTTGTTTTGCCACCATTTTGGGAAACATTAGTTTTGACAATTCATATTTGGCAGTCGTGAAGCAGAGACGTGGCAAATTTGGAAAAAATATCAAAGTCAATCATTGATTTTCATGAAAAAATTTATCAGTCACCTTTGCAAGTGAAAGTCTTCTGTGTAAAATGTGCTCAAAAGGGCTCGCATTTGTGGGGCTAACGGAGGCGGATATTTATCTGATATTGTATTTTATACATAATTGCTGGCACTAAATAAAACATTTATTAATATAAGATCCATTCTCTTTTATTTATTTAAAAATTATTAGCAAACAAAGTAGTATACCTTGCCGGCGGATACCCTGTATTATAATAAAATTTTATTTTACCCGATTTCAAGTTCATAGCCGATTAAGTTTCTTAGATTAAGCGCGTAAAAGTTTTCGAAAAATTTTCCTTTTTTCTGTCAAAAAAAAAAAAATTCTTGTGAAAACATTGGCTGTATTTTTTGAGATTTATAGGAATATATGCAGCAACTCCCCCCCCCCCCCCCCCCCCCCAAAAATGGATTATTTTAGGTTAATGCATATATATATCGATCCGTAGACAACCGATCTTGGTGATTTTAAACAGCGTTCTGCATAGAAATATTTTTTATGGTTTGACACCAAAACGTTTTCCGTTTGATTTTATTTCGCTCCGGAAACTTGGTCTTAAAAGACTGACTATGTGAAGGGCATAAAATGTAATTGAACACCATCGAATCTATTGCCAATCGAATTATTTGGGGTTTGCAATCGACGTTTTTAAGTTAAGGAAATTCAGTTTTGAGACTTATTATTTTTTCACCTTCCAAACCTAAATTTTATCGCTTGCAATAAACAATTAAGGTATTTCAGCCACATATCTCGATACATCCCTCTGCGTTGTATGGCCAAGTGAGATTTGGAACGAACTCATTCGTTTAGTTAAATCAGAAATCTTAAGATATGCTTCAAGCACAAATTGCATATTTTTTTGCATTTTGTTTATTAAGGTCAATAATGGTTTACAAATCTCTTAAAACATTTGAATAATTTACATGATATTTTATTTGAATAATGTCTAGCCTTGACAATGTTTTTCCCAGACAAATGGGCATAACTAATTTTTCTTTGATGTTATAAGAATAAATCATGTGTTCGGGTCTTAAATTAATTATTTTTGTGTCGCCCATAAAATTTCAAATTATAATTTTTCTTAAACATAGGCGTTTATAGAGGACATTTAAAATATATTCTTTATGTTTCCTTCATTATTTTTATGTTTTTCAAAGATGTACGTCTTTAATTTGTTAGTTGTAATTTTATTGCTTAAAATTTAAAACGTTTTTAGTATATAGAAAGGATGTAACTTAATTTTTGCTTCTTATGGCAAGCAAATGACAAGTTTATTAAAATTTTTTTTATTTAAATTAAAATTTTGGTCTGTTTTAAAAAAAATTATTTATAACTTTTTTTGTTCATAATTTTACTAGTTTCGTAAAGTGTTTTTCTTTTCCTGTTCAGTAACCAAAAAAAAAAAAACGCCGGTTTTATATTAAGCCATCAATTCATGTATTTTTATCTACACTTTTTAATTAGAAATTTGTATGATTTTTACCGAAAAATATTTTTTTATGATTTAAGCATTTCCCTTTTAAAATTGTCCGCAGCATTTTTATACTTCACTCTCCGAAATATTTATGCTGGTCTTTAAAGGCATGTTCCATGTGTTAACAAAAAAACATATTTATATGACCATTTCTGAATATTTCATTCTTGTACTAGATTTACAATCATCAAAAGAATCAAATAATGCAAAAAAATATAAAAGATGACAGGAGATAAAAACAACAACAGAAACCAAATACTAAAATTATGACAATATAAAAGGGCAGGCAGCCAAGAATATGTACGAATACTGTGGATGTCTCAAAATTAATTTTTTGGTTTTTTTTGTTGGTGCTTCTTTCTGTCTGTTGGGTTTTCTTTGTTGTATGTGTTACAAAAAAAAAAATAATAAACATCTGATTAGATTTCCAGTACAATTTGTCAAAGTTTTATTTTATTTAATTTCATTTATGTCAGTCGTCGCTTACAGCATTATTTCTGGTGTTCCTTAAATATATTGGAATTTTAATTTTGAGTCATAGATAAAATAGAAAGTAAATGTAGAAATATACAATTTTTAATAGATTTAAAAGTTGTATGTATTTGAATTTGCTTTTCTGATTTCAAGCATAAATTTAAAAAAAAGGAAAAGTATTAAGAAATTTATTCAACCTTTTTTCTATTTCTGGCAGGGTTTTGTATAAAACGTGGCTTTTATGCATACACGTCTCAATTCAATTAGCAACTGAGCTGGTTGTTATCCAAATCAAGGTGTGTGTGACCCTGTCAATTGACAAGTTTTGCGGTTGTAAGGTTTGTTGAAGAAAAATTAGAAGATTTAATTTTTTCAAGTTGGCTTATAAGTCTTTCAAATTAATTGTGATCAAAATTAGTGTTGAAAATATAAGTTTGAGAGTTAAAGAAAAATCTTTTAATTCGTTAGTGAAGTGTGCGGCCAAGAATCAGTTTAATTGAAAGACTCAGTTGTTAATTGAATTGAAAGGTATATAGGCTGCATAAGTATGATTCACTGCGAAATTACGGTTATTTTTTGGCATAACCAGCATCAGACAAAATAAACTTTTAATTTTAAGAACTAAAAAAGTACGTTGTGTCTTTATTAAATACATATATGAAAGGCGTGGCAAGTTTTTAAAATTATTTTTGTTTAGAAATTTCATTATTATTACTTTAGGTTTAAGTTCAATACTTACTGAACTATCTTTTTTATTTAATACATTTAACATTTTCCAGTTTTTTAAAACGCTCGTATTCAAAATAATTATGAAAAGGCATATTATGGGTTTATTTTACAATTACGCTATTGAAATCTTTTAAATAAGCGGCTAATAACTTTAGTTAAATTTTTATGAATATAAAGTATGATGTACATTAGATAAAATATTTCAGAGATGTCCTATAATCAACAAGGATTTTGTCTTCTATAATGGTATGAAATTCACACAAAAAGATATTGAACAAATTATTGAAAAATTTTTTAAATAAATTTTGTTCAAATTTTAAATAAAAAAGATTTAACCACGATGTTAAAATGTCTACCATAACTCATATAGGGCTAAACTAATGAAGAGATAATTTTATAATTGTGACCCTTAAGCTTAAAAACCGAAGATAGCGGGTAATGCAACAGTATTAATACACGTTTTTGTATACGAAAATGTACTGTTGCTGCCTATTAAGCTAGAGACTTGGAACTAAGTCTCTGGGTATCTTTTTCGGTCAATGTATAGGCGCACTTAAAACAAATATTGAAAAAGAGAAGAAAAATACCACAAAGGGGGAAAATCGGCAACTACAAACAAAATTTAAAATCGTGTCTGGTAGATATAGAAAGTTAATTGAAATTTGGTTTTATATGTTCAAAAAATACCAACTCTTCGATTTGATCCTTAAACTTTTAAGAGATAAATTTTGTAGCTGTGTGTGTAATTTTTAAAGTAAAAAAGGTTTCATAAATCTTCGACAGCAGTGCAGACTTCAGCTTTGGAAGAAATTTTATTGTTTAGATTGCGATTCAAAAGTGCCTTAAAATGGAAAGTATTTATAATTTAGTTTTTTTCTAAATCTTGGCTATCGGGTTTATGAAAGCATAGGCAGGCAAAAGGTACTTTTATCGTTTTAAGGTACTTTTTAGATAGAAAGTGATTAAAATGTTTAATACCATTTTGCAATTGAGATTATGAGAAAATTTAAACTAAAGATCCTTGTCCAAAGTCAAAGTTTTTGGTAAGAACAAATGTTAAGGGCTAATAAACCAAACTAAGATCAAAAAACATTTATTTACGTGTTTGGTAATTTTTGTTGTTTTCAAGACTATAAATCTAAAATTTTTTTGAAACAAGAGACTATGGCTTTTTACAGCTTATAATATAAAATTATTTAAAGAAAATAATAAGATTTTTTACAAATTTTATTTATTGTATACCTAGTAATTTAAATTTATATATAAAAGAAATCACATTTTTGGCGAAAACTTTTGAGTTTCGTTATTTATTTACTAATTTAAGGATAACGATTTACTTGAACACCTACAATACAAACTCAATGTTATCAAATACATAAAAGTTCACGCCAACCTTAAATTATAAACTATTTTGTTGATGCTAATTTTTAGAAAACTGATATTACATTTTAGACTTCTCTAGACAACCTGTAATCTGGTTGTATAAAAAAACATTTGCAAATTTTTTTCTTTGTTTTCTCTTTATATTGACATTTTATTAAATAAAATAAAATTCTGTCGACATTTGATACAAAAACCCGCATCTACAATTTAACTGTCAATGGTTGTTAGAATTTTGATGAGTAAAAAAATATATGTAACATGTACGTAAATACACACACATGGAAATGGGATATAAAATTTAATCTGTCACTTTCTATCAATATTTCAATCGTTGAAGGGATAGTGGGTGATATAACTAACTTATCATCGAATTGAGGGTTTCAAAAAAAAAATAGTAAACTCTTGTTTTATAAAATTTTCTCTGCTTGGGTTGGTATAGGATTTACTTCTTAATTTTTTATTAAATTGTATTTTCCATTTGATTGACATTTAACGTTTTTATAAAACTTAATTATTTTTATAATTAAAATTATTTTATAAAGATATCACAAATGCATGCACTTTTTTGTTTGGGTTGAACTCTAAACTTTTCACAACTGCGTTCTCTAACATACATATGTATGTAATTGTATGTTTTAAATTTACCACTTAATTTTCCATTATTTTTCTTTTTTTATTAAAATCTAAAAAAAACTACTTTAAGTTTTTACAAAAGCAACACACACACATATCCATTCTCTTTGTTTAAAATCTCATGTACACTTTAAACTCTTTAGGGAATAAAGGAAAACAACATTTTATAGTAAAAGCAATACTAAAACAAAATATTTTTAAAAGAACTAAAAGTAAAAGCAAAACATTGTGAAAATAACATTTTCAACTAACTGCAAAGAAATAAATTAAGAATTCAAAAAGAAAGAAAAAAAAAGGATTTCAAGCTCAATTCCCTTAGAATAAAGAAGAAAGACATCTCCAAACGCACATGATGACAAGTTGTCGCTTCAAGATGTATGAATGATGTTAATAGTGTGAGTGTATGTGTGTGCGGGTAAAAGATTATAAAAGAATAAAAACGAGCGATTTTTCACAATTGTATTTTAGCAGCTTCTTAGTTAAGTTAAATATACGAATGTTATAAGAGGTCAAAGGTTAATATAATCAAACACATACATAGCCATGCTTATATACACACAATGAGAGTATTTTTTTAAGTTGTCAATCTTGTAAACCTTCGTTTGAATAGAATGTGTGCCGGTGTAGTAAGTTTATTTTCTCAGGTAAATGCGAAAAATTTATTGCCGGTACATAATTTAACCCAATACATTAGTTTAACACACTCAACTCCCTTCATTGTGTGGTAACAAGAAAGAGTTCTCAATCAAGCAAACGTTATTTGTTTAGTCGAGAAAAAAAAAAAACATTTAAACCTTTAGATTTTCAGTTCTTAGAACTAAAGATTAATAATTTAAATAAAAAAATTTTTCTTCTTTTTTATTACCCAGTTTCTCCATTGTTTTGTTTTTTTCAACTTTCAATGCAAAAACTTTTTCATTCCAAGTTTTGTTAAATATTTGCTTTACCTGTTCGATTGTTGTTCGAAGGGATTGGTCAAATATTTTTATGCATTTAAATTTGAAAGGCTAAGAAACGTAAAACCCTTAAACTCATTTCTTTAATTTAAAACCTTAGATTTTATACACGTATTTTTGTAGCAAAATAAAGGTCATATTTTTTAGATCGATATTAGAAGATTGTGTTTTCTATTTTAAAAATGTTTGAAGTTGCTGAAAGATCCATACATATTAAATGAATTAAATAATGTGGGTTTCAAATTATTTTTCAAAAGAAGCAATACAATTGCCCTTTAAAAATTCTAGGCACGTGATTTATATAAAATTTGTTTTAAAGTGATTTCTTTTTTTCACCAAACACACAAGCACATACTATAAGATATACCTTGAGCAATCGGATAAAAAAAGGGTAATTTAGTTATTAAATTTTTTTTATCTGAGTTATTTAGAGAATTTTCTTTGTGACCTTGGCTGACAGCTTAACCAGAAAAATTTTAGAATAAAATAATAAACGTTCTAGAACAAAAGGAAATAAGACTTGTAAAAAGTGTCAATAAATTGATGAATTATTCCAAAGCTATTGAATCATCTTTCCGTAGACCACTTCCCGCCAAATTTTATTCCGTATTTTCTCTTATATAAAGGGTAAATTGGCTAAAATATGAAAGATATATCATCACTGACCTCTCACAAACCAACTGCTAAAAACTTTGGGCAATAAAGATGACTATGCTAGTAGTCTTAATAAGAAAATTGAAGCAGCTGAACGAGATTCCTTGACCTATCTCCAGACTAGATACAACAGAGTTTTTTCAACAGATGTGAAACAAATTTTGCTTGAGGAAAGAAGGGGTTAAAAAATGGAAAAGCGCAGATAACCGTTATTCAAATCTAAGCTAAAAGAAATTTACAAACCATTTTGGAAATGTAATAAAGCAAACTGAAAAGCATCAACTTAGAAGCACTTCAAAGGACTTTGTTCGACTTTTTAAACAAACTATTTACAATGATAATAAGTTTAAGCGCTTAGGGCACCATTTTACACAAAACTACTTCTGCATAATCTTGAAAGATTTTTGGCAAGAGGTGACAAAATAAAATGTAATGTTTTTGCAAATTAAAAAAAGAAGTTGTTTGCCACATATACTGGCTTGAGAAGATTACCGCTGCTGTTGCTAGAAAATTTGTAGAAAACCATTTTCAATTTCTACATTATGTGAAGGCTATTCAAAAAATTTTAATATAACAAAACCAGCTGGAAGTTTTGATAAACTAATCAATAAATTATTCTAAAGATGCCTTGTACAACAAAAGCCTGGAAAAATGCTACCAATATTGAAAGTTGCCTCAGTTTAAGACGATTGCTAAGCCTGGAAAGGATCCTCCAGGGGCGGGCTTTATCAAGAGTATACAATATGCTACGAACTGTGTTAACGTTGTTTGATAAGTTGCTTAAATTAAAGCTGATTATGATATTGAATGACAACAACTGCACTTCCAGTAAATATTTTGGCTTAAGCCGACATCAGAGAGCAGATGGTTTTTCAAAAAAAAAACCTTGTAAAGATGATATATTATTCTGCGTTTTTATTGATATCATATAAGCTTCTGGCAAAATATACGATTAGGCCTTCTACGTTATATGTATTAAAAAATATATCACGCTAGAAGTGTATAGGCTTCTTAATCAGCTTCCTTTGACTTTAAAGTGGTTTACCAGAAATTTAAGCGAATGATTAGTTTATCGATTTTTCCCAGGAAGGCTGCAAATAGCAGTTCTAAAAATGTTAGAACCTGTTTTAGCAAAAACCATCCTTTTTTGTTGTTAAAATTTATTACAAAGCTGGTCTATCTTTTTCAAAAATGTATTAATTTTTAAAGGAAATGAAATTGCTTCTGAGTTGTTTAACCATATTCTATTTTTTTTGAGTTTAGAGGTCACCCTTTTTTTAATTGTGATTAAAGATCCTACACGCACTTTTTGTGGAGTATTTTTTTGTCACAATCTCTTTTCAGAATTATCCTGTCTATTAGTTTTTCAACAATGTGTTTCTATTATACCGTGTGTCGTTTATAAGCCTCAATTTGCTTACACAAGCTTAGCCTGTCTACACTTGCTATAAATTCTGTTGACTTATTAAAATTTTTTTTTTAAATAGGCTAAAAGAATTTTTGCAATTCTTTTTGGATAAAAGGAGTTGCTATAAGCTTTTTAACTTGGTCAACTTTTATAAACAAAAAACTTTTGACAGGCATTTTAATATCCTTTAAGATTTTCAAATTCAAAACTTGCAGTCGCTGTGATAGCTCGCTTAATGCTGAAAATTTTCATTTTTAATCAGATCCTTGCAAATATCGATGAAAGTTTTTAGTAATTTTATTAGTACTTTTTTTACTTAACACTAATATAAGTATACAAAAATATTACCAAATTTTAATAAAATGTATCTTATATGAACAACCTAATATTCAAAAAAATGTACTCCATCAATAAACGCATGTGTATATGGGAAATTTCACCTTAAACGGTCCTTAATAATTTTCATTTTTTTTTTCAAAAAGATCAATAAGTTAATATCAAAATGAAAGTTAAGAGTATTAAAATATAGGTCGGTGCATATTTGTTTTTGTTAATTTGCTAATATTTAGAGTTTAATAAAGTGTCACACCTGCCATATTTCCTAACAAACTATTAAATAAAAATTAATTTTATTATACAACTCAATATAAAATATTTCAAAATCAATTAAGACCATCAAATACACAAAAACACTGAAATGGTTCCCTACAATACTGAACACAAAATAAGATTTATAATTACAAATCATGTTCCTTCAGTGCTTTTCTATGAATATTCGTTTTAAAGCATACGCTTCTTGGAAAAACGACCTTTTTTGAAGTTACAACTTTAAAAAGTGTAAGTTGTCAATAAACAAGTCAACAAAACGGTTACTCCCACTACTATAGAATTACCCATATGTAAATGAAAGTTTTGGTAAATTATAATAATTTTTATTTAATTTTTATGGTTTTTTACCATTATTGATAAGGTTTAAGATTATTTTCGTTAAAAAACTAATTTTGATTTTATTTTGAATGAAACTTTAAAAATTAGCCCATTTATAAAAACCATTTTGGAAATTCTTTCAAATCAATCTAGAAACTATGGTTTTGTGAAATCAATTCAAAATAGGTTTATATTTCTAAGCACATGTTTACCGAATTATGTTTGTGGAGGATCAACGTGTGTAGGTTAAGAAACCTAAAGGCCAGTTACTGGATGTAGTATTCAGATATTAAGCTGAAGTATGAATTCTATTAGATACTTGTAATAAGTGAACCCGTCAAGTGGAATGATCATGTTTAATTAGGGATGTTATAGAACCTTATTAATAGCCTGCTGGTAAATCAAAAATCAATTAATATTTTTTTTAAGTCGAAATTATTTCTTGCTGAAATTGATTTAAATTCAGGGAAAGTCTGCTTTAGTTTTATTTACAGCTTTACACGATTTTAAGGATTTAAGCCAAATAAAATTAAAGAAACGTGTTGGATAAACTTATATGCCCAAAAAAAATTATTTTAATAAAACTTCTTAGAATTTTTGTAGCATCAAAAATGCTTCTTCTCTTTTCTAATCAAATTTATAAAGGTACTTTAAAACGAAAACCTAAAAAATCGCACTTTTTTGTTTTTGATTTTTTATTTTTTTTTTATTGTTTCAATTTTTGTTGTTGTTATAGAAAATACCCACTCGCCTTTGCAAGATAGATACAATTTTCTGTTGCGATTCAATTTTTCGTATTATTTTGTTTTGCCGACGATTTTCTTGTTGTTGTTGCTGCTGTTGGTTTATATTGTGGCTTCCTCCTTTATTTTTTTGGCGATGTTGTTGTTCTGTTTGTTATTGTGGTTGAAACGTTAACTTGATTAAAGCCAAAAAGGTATGACATTTTTAGTTTTGAAAAAAAAAACAAGTAAAAAAACACCAACAATAAAAGAAAAGAAAGCCACAAAAAAACAAGACAAGAAAATAAATATAATTAAGGAAAAAGGTGAAAGTGTTTTCTATAATATAATAATATAACACTTAGTCATAAATTTTATTGTTTTAATCCAAATTTGATAGACAGCTTAATGTATCTATTTTATTTTTTTAGTTTTTAATTAATTTTACCCACTATTTTGATGCTTTTGAATTTGTTATATTAAATCGCCCATATTAAATTGAAATAATTTTGATTTAATTTTTTAAACAAACATTTAAATTTTTAAGGTTTTTTTTGAATGTTGGATAAATGTTATCCATTAAGTTTTATTGTAAAAACTTTTAGACCGTTTGATTTTTTTGTTTATTAGATCATTCAGACTCTTAATTTTTATTTAATATTTCTTAATCATGTTTAACTTTTATAATTTGTATTAACTTCTATATCTTTTTTTTAATTAATATTTATTTTGAATGGATTTCTCGTTTCACAAACGTCAAACAGGGGTGTAAACACAATACAGACTGAAGTCAAGCATATAAAACACATTCCGAGTAGCTGGTATTTCAACAACATTAACAACGTAATTATCATCTTCAACAGCATTATTTTCAATATAAGCAAAAGCAAATGTATTAAGTCGTTGCTGTCGTTAACAGAACAATCGTTTAAACAGCAAAATATTGTATTTCAAAAGCTCTGTTAAATAGCAGGCAACAGTGCAATTTTGTGTGAACAATAAAAACGAAACATAACAGGAGCCTAAATATATATCAAACAGAAGCGAAAACTCTCTCTTAAATACGAACGGAAAATAAGAGTTTAAACTGTAAAGCTTCTTAAAAAGTTATTATTTGTTTATTTTAAAACTGTTTGTTTTATAAACAAAAATTTATATATATTAAAGGACAATGGACACCTGAATAATCTATCTCCGCTCTAAGCAATGTAAGAATGCTAGGCTTAACAATTCACCATTTCGGAAATATCTTCATGCATCTACATACTTTTTAGGGAGGTATTATCACAAAAAAGTTAATTTACCTATTTAATTTGAAGCTTTTTTCATATTTCACAAAACCCGCTCTTGGTAAAGGATTTAAATTTAAGATTAGTTTCTTTTGGAGTTATGTTCCATAACATTACAACATGAACTATAACTTGGGATCATTATGGAACAGGTAAGAATTCGCAGGCGCAGAGCGGAATTGAGTTTGTTTCTAGCTTGGCCAGGGCACTGCCTCAACCTTTTAAGCCATGCTTTCAATGAAGACTCAAACGAAACCTTTTACAGGGCTTTAAAATCCATGTGGTTCGGCACAAGGCTCGGCAGAGACAGAAGCTACTTTTTGGAGCTGCGCTAAAAACTTCATCATCATCTAATTGAAAAAGCAATCCAAGAAATAAGCTTTGAAATGCTTAGAATAGGACGCCTAAAAAACTATATTTTTCCTAAAACAATATACCTATAAAATTCCGACACTAATCAGAAAGCATTCGGCACCACAAAAATTGAAAAGCCGCCATGTTTTACGGCCTAATAATAAGTGTGGTATCCTGCAGGAGTACAAATTAAAGCCCTTTAGCCGGTCTTGAACGAATTCCAGGTTGGTCACCTTAAGCGGTTTTGTGGGTTGGTTTTGATGCTTGCCATTGAAGAAGAAATCTTTTTTAAATTAAAACAGTGACGATAAACGGGTCGAAAATAATTATCCGTAAAAAATAGCACAATTAATATTAAATAAATAAATAAAAAAATAAATTGAAAATTGAAATAAACAAAACAAATACTCTAAAGCCAAACATAACATAATATTCCTGCTCTTTTTGCTTTCTCTCGCTCTTTTACTTTCCCTTTTTGTTGTTAAATAAAACTTCAAAAAACAAATACAAACGACAAGGAAATTAGGAAAATAGGAAACCGCTACTTTACTGTTAAAAATCTGTTAAGTTTTACTGTAGTTGTCGTTGTTTTAGTTTTTTTTTTATCTAAAACCTTATCAAAGTTTATAAGTTGTAGTAGGAAGTATGTGATAATGTAAGTGTAAATCCCCACGCACTTAAGAGTGTGGAGGAATTTGTAAGTTTATGTAAATATGTAAAACGTGTCAGAGTGTATGCGTGTTCTATTGTTATACCATTTAAGTTTGAATTTGTCGCAATAAATACATATAAAGTATATTATTACATGAAAAACTTTCACCTTACGTTCAGCTGACGACACAAAGACTAGCTCTTAAGAGCTTTTTTCACTTATTCATTTAGTTATTGTTATTGTATCAATAACATTATTGTTGTTTTTATTGCTGCTATTAATTTGTGGGCCATTGAGTCTGTTTTGTTCTTACTACGATTATATATTGTGTGCCTCTAAGTACGTTAAAAGTTTTTGATTGTTTACTGTTTCTTAACCATTTTGTCTCATGTCTTTTGCTAAGGAAATTTGACACATTTTTGTAAAAAAACTATTAGTAACTACAATCTAGTTTGCCCTACATACATTTTTGTTTACATATGTATGTGCTTTATTTAGAGTAATTTGTATTAGAATCCACTTCCTTATCACTTCAATCTTTCCAGTAAATTAACAATGACATGTTGTTTAGGGATGCCGTATTTAATAATTACTCTTGTCAAAAGTATCGAATTCGTTGAGTTGGAAAGTGTTTATGATTATTGGTTCTGTAATAAGTAAAAAATATTTTTAGATTTCTTAAAGTTGTATGATGAATATATAATTTCACATTTTTTTAAATTAATTTTTTCTCTTTTTGATTTACAGTTAAATTTATAGGTTTTTGACTTGATATTTAAATGCCAAAGTCCATTAATTTTTCGTTTGATTTTAGGTTGTTTCGAATAAAAATTTAGTTTTTCAGTCAAAAAAAATTTGAAGTCTTCGTTCTTTAATAAGGTGTGGCAGCATTATAAAAAAAACGTATAACATAATTGGTTATTACCACAAGCATAAAAAAGGTAGCCAAATGCATATGGTTATTATATTGAGCCCAAATGTAATTTAAATGTTTCACATTGGCCACTACGTAACATTATGTTGAAAGTTTTTACTATAAATTAACACGGCATTCAGACTATGTTACTTGTAACATAACTCTTTTCTTATTTCGTTTTAAGGTAACTTCCAAAAACTTCAAGGATTTACATTATGTTACTATAAACGTGTCTCTTTTTTATATTTTGTTTTAGTTTCGTTGTTTATTCCTCTTCTTTAACGTTTTGACCATGGTGCAATTACCTTACAATTACCTTAAATGTAACGTACAATTACCTTAAAGGTAATTGTACTATGGCATATACGAAAGAGAATAAAGAAAAATAGAAGAAAAAACGAAAACGTCAAAAGAGGAACGTCAAAAAGTAACATTAAAAACAGAAATCGTGTTACTTTTATAACGTCTCTGCCTTCTCTACCCAATTCGCCCTCAAAAAAAAATTACATGTTACAGTAACGTGTCACAACTAACATAGTCTTAATGCCGTGTAAGTTGCTTATATAAAAAAATAAATGCACGTGCTCACATTAGAAAGGAGTACCCAAATCAGAATCACTTTCTGAGTCGATAAGAGCATGTACGTTCTCCTTTTTATGGCTTCTTGGTGTCCATGTACTTTTTTGAAATACAAGTCAGTATTTTTTACTAGTCCTTCTACAAATCGTTTACGATTTTGCGATGCTTAACACCTTTTTCCATTAACTGTGTTATAGAATATTACAGTAATTAGCCTGTAGTTAACCCAGCTTCTATAGATATCCAAAAATTTACCTTCTGAGAAATTGCTTAACAATTCTATATAATAAACGTTTTATATAATAAACACAATAAAAATCTTAAATTTTCCTAAAAAAATAATGGCAACACTTACTTTAAAGCTTTGTTGTTAAATGATTTGTTTTTGACCATTTTGTCAACATGTCTCTAAGTAAATGCGAAAACACTCCCAAAATAAAACGACACTATTAATTGGAATTTGCCACGCAAAATTAAGCAAAAGAACAAACAAAAACATTTAAAGAATATATAAAAACATTTATGCAAATTGTGTGAAGACTTATTTTGTAGTTTAATACAAATACGCACGCGAATGTTAATATATCTGCATACATGCGAATAAATGTAAAGTAGTATATGAAACACATATATTACCTGTGTCGGTATATAAAAGAAAGAAAACAAATTAGTGTCATATTTTCCAATCTATATGTTAATGCGTGAGGATTAATAATTTTTTATTCCCTTTTGAAGATCATTGCGCGCACGCAAGAGTGTAAGATTTGACACAGATAAAGTGTTTATGAAGATGGGAAGCAGAAATATAATATTTAAGTTTGTTTTCAGTTTATACTGACGCAAATTTGGACAAAGATAACCCAGCAAAACATTGATTGCATTGGCTCTAATACTCAAAAAAAGACATATAAGTAAATCGAAATAAGACAGCTTAAATTTTTTTTTTAAGTCAGTATAGCAGTTTCAAAGAAATAAAAAAACTAATAATATCGTCAATAAAATTTTTTTTAATAAATTGTAACTAACAACCAATTTTGTAAATCGTACCATAATTTTCAAATTGGTTTTTAAACAACTAAATGTAGGGTTCTAATAATGTCAAAATTTAAAGCTTTTTGTTTAAATTTATTCACGGGTAACAAATTTTTAAAAACGCGATAATTTGCTTTGATATCGTGTTAAATTAAGGTTAGCAGTTGACTACTGCTTTCTAAGCGCAGTTTTAAATATTAATAAAAAAGGTACTAAAAATGAAAAAAAAAATTGGGTTGCTTAGTTTAAATAAAAAAAATTTGTGCCTTCTCAATACGGTACCTAGAGCAGTAAGCCTTACAATAAAAGATTTGTTTTAAAACAAAGCACTTAATGCGAAGAAGTTATAACTATTGAACCTTAAATCTTGTATGATTAATCTATAAAGTTCTTACCCCGAATTTTTTTTGTTTATTTATTTATTCATTTATTGGCTTCCTGTACAACAACACAAGTCTTATAATTAAAGTACAGGAATTTTTATGTAAATTTTTAAAAAGTACAAGAAATACAAAGTTCAAACTAACATTTTATTTTTAGATCCTTTATTGAACAAAATTGACTCTCGCCCTCGATTCGGGTCAATGTTCTTTAATGTTATATCTCTAAACCAAAAATCTCCAAAAATTTTAAAAAATACTCACAATGTGAAAAAAAGTTCTTATCATTATGGCAGTAGAGCCCAGCTAGAGAAGACGATTTTTTACAATATACAAATATATATGACAAGTAAGAAATTAATATTCGGTGAAGCTTGTTTATATTATACCCTTCCCTACTTTTGTGTGGCGGCTATATCAAAAAACGAACCGATCATATTTTAGCTCAGTATACTGATTATCGGCATAGGCACATGCACAAAATTTTGTCGAAATAGAGTAATAATCGAGCATTTTACAACTCAAATTGCAAATTCTGGAATGACATTTCTAGGGGCTATATAAAAAATAGGCCGTTCATCACCAAAAATTATAGGCTTTGGCCAGTGGCAAGTTTTTATAAAATATCTTCAAACTGCGATCTAAAGCGTGGTCACAGAACATGGACACCTAGCCAGCCATCGATTCATGATGTGGTTCTGAGTCGATAAATATAATTAAAAGTGGGTCTCAGACCATTAGTTTAAGGCATTGCAAACATATGCACCTCTGTAAGTGGTGTGAGTATAAAAAATGTTTGGCACCAATGTTGTGTATACGTAAAACACGATTAGATTTCCTCCCCCGGAGACACTTTTCACTTCTATTGGCAAAAGTTCCAAAAAAAGACGTTCAGTCAATCTGTGTCATCATTTCAATATTCCATTAATTAATATTTCTGAACTGATACTGCCAGATAATGCAAAAATTACCAAAAGTGTGAAGAAAGTTGTTTTCGACAGCTTGAATAACTCTCAAGCACAAAACTGGTCTGTAGACGTAAATTTTAAATTTTTAAACTCATAATCCTAAATAAAACAAAAAAAGACCAAAAATTCAAAAGGTAAGTTTAACACGTACAAAGGTTGTTTTAAATATTCATTTTCAGCATAAAAAATTGTAATGAAATGTCAAATATAGAACACAGAAAAAAATATGACAAACCAATTCTAATATTAAAAACAAAATTTTAAATATATAATTTACTGTAAACTTGGCACTTACAACTCAAATCGTAAATAAAATTAACTATTTTGTTACCAGCCGTCGTAAATTGATTTTTGGAATTGTAAAAAGTTAAAGAAAAATTAAAAAGCCCATTCGAGTACAACTGGTTCAACAAAAACCAATATTGTTAATATTTAAAATTAGTAGACAAATATTTTTTGTAATTACTCAATATATTTTGCCATTTTTTCTGTATATAAGTGTTAAGTTATTCAAACATTTTTTAGCTTATGTTTAAATGGAAAATAAGGGAATACAGCTCAGGATATGTGTGCACTTAGCCTACATTCGATAAAAACAGGAAATGGAAAAAATCTAGTTACAGGCACGCACCCACACCCATAATAGAACGGCTGATATCAATGTAATACAATAAGTGGCACATTTTACGGTAAAGTAATGAACTTTAAAATATAATTTAAAAAGAAAAAACAAACTAAACTATTAAGTTTCATGAATGTAAAATTTATATTTTTTGTTTGAAAACTGTTATTCTAGAAGAGAACTTACATTAAACTGCTCTCTTAATTTAATGTTACAAAGGAGTACAGCAGCTTAAAGAGAAACTTTTAAATAAAAGCTTTTAAAATAACATTGCCAAGGAACGTGCTTATAATGAAAAACATAACTGTTAAATTTAAACATACATTTGTATTTTTTTACACACAGCTATGTGTGTATGTAAGTATGCCTGAACCAGAAAGTTAAGGAATAAAAAGAGACATAACAACAAATTATGGTAGGTCATAATGTATGGCAGGCGTTGTCATATCTAGATTTAATTTTTTGTTTGTTGTTATTTTTGTTACTCGTGAAATTTGAACTACATTTATTATGTTGTGGCGTGAAAATATGTTGTTTAAAAAAGACAAAAAAAAAAAAGAAAACACCCACGTCATCATAAAAAGAAATTATCTCATACATATATTTTTTAGGACTTTTTATTTTGCCTTTTTATTATTGGTTTTTTTTTCTAATTTTTTGTTGGCCTTTTCTAGTCTGTAACCGAATGAACAGTCAAGCACAAAACTCTTTAAAATAACAACAAAATAATTTACTTAAGCTTATTGTTTTTAAATAAATGAATTCATAGTGCACTTTAATTTTTTTTTATCTACATCCTCTTGTGCGGTTTAATTTTGCAGAAATAAAAGCTCAAGTACTTTTTTTACCCATTAAATTGAAAAAAAAAACTGAAACAGAATGACAGTGACAATTAAAGTTATAACGGTTAAAATTGAAACCTAAAAGTTCTTTGTAAATATGAGTATTATTCTCTAAAATTAAAAAAATGTTATTATTATTATATATTCCATTCTGACAGGTGTCTATTTATATTTATTTTAGTTTCAGTAATCGTTAATAGTTCGGGTGAGTAAGTGATTGGGCCAAGCACCCTAGACTGGTGCTGGGAGTTCCAGCTAAAGCCATCAGCCTGACCACCAAAAACAGATATGTGAACCTAGGACTTCTAAGCAGAGATGCTGAGTGCATTTTTTTATTATAATTCAAAGGGTTCTCAACTTTTTTAAAAGTCGATACTAAACCAACATTATTTCTGCTTATAATGGCCACTTAGAGATTGTGACAGATAATATTAAGGTGTGAGGATCTTGGGCTTTTAGGATGACGGAAACTTTTTTAAATAACGCGCATAATTATTTTGATTTATTTAAGATTATCCAGAATGTGAATTTCTTGATTCCTCCAAATTGTAAAATTAAAAAATAATAAAATTTATTTATATTTCGATCAAAATAATTTTTTAACGTAAACTGATTGATTTGTTAAAAACCAGAAAACGATTTTTTCCATATTATGACCGTTTTGCGTGGAACTGTCAAAAATTATGCATTTTTCTTAAGGATCGAGTAAATTTTTTCATCCATTTTCTATTGGATTTTGTCAGTTCTACCCTTAGCCTTTGGCTGACGTATATTACATCAAAATAAGATATTTATGCTCTTAAAACACTGACGCAATAAATCGAATGTGGCAGGAGTTGGTAATATCACCTTTTTAAAACTACATGCCATTATTTCATGTCACGGTAATGGCCTTGGTAATGTCTTTAAAAAAACACTTGGACATTAAAAAGTGACGTTTAATGAATGCGTGGGTCACTTTTTGTTCTTTTGTGAATAAGATTTGTTTCAAAGCCGATAGTGTGATGCTTTGTAAATAAAATTGCAGTTATCGTTCGAAAAACTTGTTTGTTCATATATTGTTTATTTTAACATAAATGGAAAATATTGATTTATTTTATGTTAAAGAAAAGCAAATAGGACTTAAGGAATATTTTTCTAATTAATTTTACCATTTTTCTCGCACCCTTAAACGAGTAAATGGTGAAAATGAAAATAAAAGATGTTATCAACAAATTTTAGTTATAAAACCATAGAAAATTTTAAGTAAACAACTTGTCTCCTTTAGCTTGTTTAAAACCAGTATCGTTTAACATTGTTTTAAATTGATGTGTACATATTTGCTTTCACTACAAAAATAAATTTTCTTATATCATAGAAAAAAATTTTCATTTTAAACGTTCATATATATGAAAAGTATATTTTAAACTTCATTTAGTCCATTATGCTCCTCAAATCATGCACAAAAATTGTTGTTTTGATTTTCTATCTTCGTATTTTGTTGCTCTGCACAACATCCATATAAACCAGTATAAAACAACAAAAACTTCAACAAAAACAAAAGCAAACATGCATAAAAGTACTTAAACACTTACTGTTGGTAAACCAGATGAACAGTTTTTATTAAAAGTTTAGAAGTCCAGAAAATATACATTTCCTTCTAAAGAAAATTGTTAATACATTTTTTTAAGTGGGAAAAATTAACTTTATGTTTTTTAAAACGCACCTTGACAACCTGTTTGAAAATGAAAAATTTTTCCTTCCCAATTTAACCAGTACCAAGAATAATTTCAATACAATACAATATATTGAATGTTTAATATCTTATAAGTAATCTAATAAACCAAAAATTGTTTGGTGGGTTGTAGTGCTTTTAAATAAACTTTTTTGTTTCTTTGTTTGTTTATTTGTTCACATTTATTATGAATGTTTGCGTTTCTACTTTTAAAGAAACACAAAAACCAACAACAACATTCAATGTTTTTGTTTCGAAGTTTAAAAGCCCGTAGGTATGTGTGTTGTCTTAATATGAAGTAACAAAAAGTAAATATTATTTTAACTTGAATGAGCTGCCAAGTATTCAATTTGGCAGTTTTTCTTTTTGCTTCTTAGTGCTCTTATAAACACAGATTAAATATCTGTTTTGTGATTAAATCTATATTTACTTAAAAAATCTATAGAAAATTCTGCTGCCAGAACATCTTACTATGAAGCAGATAATTTTAAGTTTAGAGCACAGGATTTTTTTAAATCCTTAAGACAAAAAAATGTTTAAAATAAATATAAGGTACGTTATAAAACATTAAATAAACACTGCAAGATCATGATTTTGCTAATGTTGATCACTACAAGGCTATAACGGGTGTGACGTTATGAAATGAAAGAAGTAATAACTTACAGATCAAATTGTGTAAAAAATTTTTGAAAACCGGCTCTCTTAAAAGTTTTTATATTGAATTTTATATTTCCTTAAAAAAAAACAATTTAGAAGTCTTGTGAACAAAAAACGTCTATTTAGAAAAAAAAAGGTTAAAAATTTTTTTAAATATGAAAATGATTTTACCCTATTTTAGACCTTTAAAAAAACAAATTTTTTATTGGTGCTCACTAAAAAGTTTTTACTTAAAATATGAGTCTTATCAACACATGCCAAGTGAAAAGCGTTATCGTAACCAGCTTCTGGTTTTCATCATTACTACTATTTATTCAGTTGCTAATGCTTACTGGCAGATACTTAAGTAAACCTGGCAAATGGCTGCTACATTTCTGTATGTTTCCATCTACGAGAAGGATTAAAAATTTGATATTTGGTATTTCATTATTAAAAACCTGATATATTTGACAACTAAATACATCTTTTTAATGTATTAAAATAGAAACAGGATATTAAAAGAATAGTAAAATAAAAATTGTATGAATTAAAATGCTTTTATACTGAACGGTACTGTACCTGAATTCTTTTTAAACAAACAAGACAACTCATTTCCCAGCATATTGACACTTAAAACCCTAAAGAATTTCATGACTTTCTCCGTAAATAAGCGCTAACAGCTTAAGTCCGCAAGAATGTTTATACATACATTCACAAAAACACAATAGTTAAAACACAAACAAAAACACCAACAACAAAAGAAATATCAACACATGTGTAAGAAATATGTTACTCTAGAGATTTTTACACGAAAGTAACGGGTGTTGTCAAGGAGAAAAAATGTTAGCGTAAAGTTGTATGTTGACTTTTCTTGTAAAATGTTAAATATATTTAATAATCACGAACCCATTACGCATTCACACCTGTTATTTAGTACATTATTTATGTAATTTTATTCTAAAAATTTAGTATTTTCTATGAGAATTGAAGAACTGTTGTAGTGTCAATGTGGTTGGTTTATTTACTATTTTTGTTAAATAAAAATTTTTATAAAAAAACCACAAAAAATTAAAGAGAAAATATGCTTTTAAATAACTGATAATGAAAAAAAGATCACCATTTATTCCAGAAACAAAATTTCATATTTTGGGTATAACCGTTATTTAGGTCGATATTACCATAAAAGGGTCATTATCATAATATTTTTTAAGTACGAGGTTGTTAAAATTAAAATTCCACTAATGGCTGTTTTCTTGTCACGCCTTTAAAAAAATTAAAAAAAAAATTTATAAATAAAAAAAGGTGTAATAAAAAAATTCCCAAAAATTTAGACTGATTTTTTTTTTGTATTTTTTGTTCAAGATTAGCTTTTTATTTTTATATTACACAGCTTAACAAGATCTATAAGATCGAGTTCTGAGCAGCAATGCCTATCTATAAATACTTTTTTGAATTAACTATGTGTTTCGAGATTTTTTGTAATGGAGAACCAGTGAATGCTGCATTACATAGTTAGTATTTACTCGAAAAGAAGTTTTCGGATTAAATAAAAAAAATACAGAAATATTACAAACAAAATAATATTTAAATTATATTCTTATTAGGTTTTTTAACAGTATTTTAGTTTCTGAGATATTCTGAAAAATTTATCGAAAAAATAATTTGTTTGGAAAAAATTATTTTTGAAACATAACAAGTAATCAGAGTAAAAACTAACATTTAAAATTTTCTTCAGTTTAAACATTTTTTAAAGTCTTTCAGTGAACGTTTATAAAAAACAGAAAAGTGATTTATAGTCCTTGATGCGTGGAGCCACGTGTATACAAATTGACCAATAAACGTTTGACTGGCAAAAGTAAATGACAAAAGAAAGAAAAATTAATGTACCCAATATATTAACATACAAAAAAATGAGCTTTTCATATAATCTGTTATATGGTTGAAGCTTAAACAAAATTGTTAATGTTAAAAACAAAATAAAAGCTTTAGAAAAAGCAGTTTACTTTCTAAGGGTTTGAAAATTAAATTATAAATTTCGTACTCACAGAGAACAACGAAAATATATCATGCTGTAGAGTTTTTAAGGTTTGAGTGTGGGTTTATTAGTTGATATTTACAGCCAAAAAAATATGTGCGAATCAACGAGTACTTTCGAATGATGATATCCATAGTTGGTTTTCGAAAATTCATTCTAGTTGGCAAGTATTGGTAAAACAATAACTTGCTTTTTTCAAATTCATATAAATTTTTTTTCAATTACCATTAGCAGGAAAAAATAAGTTTTTCCAGTTACAATGTAATTAAAAAAATAAATTACTTTTGCCTGAATAATAAGTAATTATTTATAATATAATAATTGCTTTTTGAATTTAATTTTTTGGCCGAAAATTTAAATTTTTATTGTTAAACTATTTAAAAAAACAATTTTCTTTTTTGTTTTTGGCTCATCAATATTGATAATAGTATTAGTCCATACGAACTTAAAATTTAACAATTTAGTTCTGCAAAAAAGAAGTCAAAAATTAATTATTATTATTATTAGAAGTTTTTGCAAAATCAAACATTTAAAAATCACAATTTCAAAAAAAACATAATCAAATTTTATTAATTTTATTTTATCGAGAAGAATAAATTTATCTTGCAAGTGTTGTGGTAAAATATATTAATTTTGCTCAATTTTTAATTTTATTTTTTCTAAAGGTATCAAAAAGTTAGCTTTAATATAATCAGCACTACTGTAGCGTATACTTTATATAGCAGGAGTTAATGGTAGTAATAATGCTCATACGCTACCGAAATATCTTTACAATTTTAAGTATGTCATGACATACATACATACGTATATGTAAAGGTACATTATTTTTGTTTTAATTACAAAACACACTATAATCTTTCTTAATGTTTATGCAAAAAACTTTGCTTAAAACGCAACTTAATTCAGGTAAAGTTCTATGAAAAACTTTTGCACTTAGTATTGCAAGAAGTTTTCATATGCCGCATTTTACGTATTATAATTAGAATGCGGTTTTTAACTTTTTGTTTGGAAGGGCAAATGCAAATGAAATTTTATATGTTTGTTATCTAAAGCCAAGCAACAGCAGCTTAGCACATTTAAAACTAAACATATTAAACTTTGAAACTTTTATGTAAATCTGCAAAACTGCTATTGGTTGGTGTTGTTTAAGTGCATAATCTTTTTTAAAACGAAATTTGTTGAACCACAAGGCTTAAGTGGAATATTTAAAATATTTTTTGGAATAAAGAATTGTATTAAATATATCTCTTTATTTTTTAAATGAAATAAATCCTTTAACCGTTTGTATAGGGACACTTTTTACATTTCTTTATTTATTGCGACTTTTGTTTGGTGCGAAAACTGAAAAAGTATGTCAGCAGCAGAACCGTATTTATTGTACAAAATAAGCCAGGTTTTTAAACGCTACTGCTTGTACACAATTGATAAGTTATTTTGAAAAAAATCAACATCTAAGAATACTTGCATTAAAAAACCGAAATATAAATTTTAATACTGACTTTTATTTTTATTTTTTAATATTGAGGGGACAATGCTTCATTTAGTCATAACCAGTTGATAAAACGAAACATTTTACTAAGTACTCACAAACACCATATCAATGAAAAATCAACGGAAGTAGCATCTGCAGGCATTTTTTCAAAAGAGGTGACAATTTGCAACCATTTCCAAACTTTTGAAAACAAAGTTTTTATTGTCTATCTTTTCGTACTTTATAAACTTGTATTTAGCGATTAAAACCAAAATTCTAGCAATAAAATTTTTAATGGTGTTCCAAGGAGAAAATAAGGTTAGAACAAAAAGAAATTAATATAAAAAACCCTTAATAGAAGTTAGTTAGTTAGAATTATTTAAAATACAAATTGTCTGGGTCATTATTTCGTTAATAGATACGATGGCATTAATTTTTTAGTCTTAATTCAAAAATACTCTTTTATTATTTTTTGTTTTTGTTCTTTTACAGCAAAGATAAAAAACTTTTAGATATTTTAAAACGTTAAAATTGTGTTGTTTATGGTATCGGGAACATACTATGGTAGAAATATATAGCTTTGCTTCTTCTTCTTCCTGCTTAACTTTACACAACCTGGTTGGATCTTAAGCTAAAAGAGAATCGTTCTCTAGGTTTCTGGTCCAAAATGTTGTCCATTTGTACTTGCGCAAACACCCATGTGCTAGCACACATGGTCTTGCAAAGATTTGTTTTTTTACGGCTTGGACATAAAAGGCGAAGAAAAGCCCTCTACTCTTCGTCTTATATTTCCAAGCTGGTTATTTTCACTTTGTTATTGGCAGTAACGAGATACACAAACTCCTTAACAACCTCAAAGTAAAGCTACCAACGTTCACAGTTCCATTCAATCCTAAAGACTTTAAGCTTCTTAAAACCAACTTTATTGTTTTGAATTAATTTACCACCTTATCCATTTTTCTGGACTCAGTCTAAATGTTTGGAAAGGTAGTAGTAACATCTCGTAAGGTTTTCCCAATGACAATAATATCATTTGCATTTGCAAGAAGCATGTTGCGCTTGTTACAAATAATGCTAATTCTGTTCACTACAGCATCACGTGTGACCTTATCTTGAAAATGTTACGGAGATCTCATGTCTTCTTGTCTCAATCCTCGTTTGGTGTTTTGCAGAAATGCCAAATTCGGATATGGCTTAATATACCTTTTGAACAAATCAAACCTTTGAACAAGTTCTCAAAATTCAACAAAATTTAAACTAAATGGGAATTTCATATCTTTATGGGAAAGTGATATAAGACTAGTGAAGTTAACGGTTTCTTAGGATAGCGACTTGTTCTAGTTCTTTCACTTTTTTCAAAGGGAACCTGTCACTCTTACATTGCGATATTATTGGAGGGGGAAATTGGTTTATAACTAATACCTCAGAACGGGTAACAGGCCAATCCTTTAAAACCAGTTTTTCGCATTAATTGTTTAAGATCCTCAGGCTACTTTGTTTGTATTTACGCATGTGTGTGTGTGTAAAAACAGATGTACGTATGTATGTATGTATATGTATATAGAAATGCCAGCATTTCTATTTTTTTCCTAAGCTTCTTTAATACCTTTTTACCAGTTACTTGATACGTGCCTTTTTACCCGATCATGACCAATAACTTTTGTCCAATGTATGATTTGTACCTGTAACAGGACGAGTATGCCGACAAATTGACCCACATTTCCTGCAGGTATACTTTTGCTATTTAAGAACAAGTTGTGCGCTTTTTTCAACTGAGCAGGTCCTGTAACTTAGACTGACATATTTTAAATCTTATGCTTTGCATGTTGTTTAACAAATCTGTAAAACTATTTAATAGACAATTTATTTCAATCAAAAATTTTTGGCCATGAACCCATTTTTTACATCAAGACCGAAACAGTTGTTTTCAAATAATTTAAAAATTATTTCAATTGACACTTCATCATTTTTGTTGAAAATATTTTCATTTTTAATACTGTTTATGTATTTAAATATTATTACACAGGTCAACAGAAATAATTCTTGTGCTACTGTGCAAAATTAAGAAATTTAAACTTAATACAAACATATGTATACTCGACGGATTTTTAAGCTGATTAATCAGTTAAAAACAGGTTTTCAATGAGTTCAATGATTACTAATGAAAAGCATCAGTAATTAGTTTAGTTAGTTTCTTTCACCCTTAAAAAAAGTATTTATTTTTTTTAGGTAAACAAAAATTAATAAATAAATTTTTGCCAAAATGAAAGCAAAACTTTGTCTAAAAGCAATAAATTCTTCGAACCAAACCTAAAAATTGTTAAAACAAATTATAATTTAAAAAGCCTTTTCCTAAATTTGTTTAACTTATTTAAGAAAAGATTAATTTTCAGATACCCTACGCCCCTAATACGTTTAAGTAAAAACAATTTTACGATAAAAGATTTTCACAAATCAATCACTTTATTTTTTTAGCACAAATCTATAAAAGAAAATCTTTTTCCAGACATGTGGCAAAATATTAATGAAAAAATGTTTTGTCTTAAAACATAAGATGCACAGCGAAATAAACTTTTAAAATAAAATAATTTATGGGGTTAAAAATAGATGAATCAGCAGCAGCAAAAATGAAAATGCCCAGATAAAAATAAACATCAATAGCACTGTCGGTTATTTCTTTACCTACTGCGTGAATGAACAATTCGTTTGTGGTAAAATATAAAATTTATTTGAAATGCAATTATACTTAAGGAATTTTAGTAATTTTGAGATTTAAATTTATAGTCAATATCAGACTCCTCAGCATGAAGTTTAATTTTGTAATATCTGCTAGAAAAGGCACCTTTAAATTGATTAGTTTCATTATTTTACCAAGGATTTAAAGAGATAAAGAGAGTCTTAAGTTACCTCCGAGAGGGATTCTTGTATGATGATACTCGTAGTAGTATGCATACGAAATGCTATTGGTTTTAACATTTTCCTTAATTTTTTTTTTACTTTAAAAATATAACAATTTGTCTGACAATGTTATTTTGACATTTCTAGCAACAACAAAAAAATATAGATTTTCTAAATAGACACACACACACTTTTTATGATTAAATGGCCAAAAGTACAAAATATTTTTCAATGTTGTTTTAGGTGGATCCAAATTGTGGTTTTGGTTTTATTTATTGCTTATTCAGGGAAACAAAAAAATAATATTAAAGACTTACAATGGCCTCAAGTAATACTGTCGTTTTTTACTTTTTCTTAATTTTATTTTGTACATTTTAAATGCACTATGTTGTATAAGCTGGCACACTGAAAAAAATTTGAATTAAGTAAAGAAAATGTAACTTTTCAGATTGGGCTAACACATGGTTAAATTATTTTTATAACATTGCTTTAAGATGTCATTACCTATACTGTTTATATTTAAAGACCGAAAATTATGACTTTCTTGCACCAACTTTAGTATATGAATTTTAAAATAGTGTTTAATGCCCTGACCCATATATGTATATAATAAAGGTGTTATGGGTTTTGCCGAATGTTGCTTTCGTTTCTCTCGTCTGAAAAGGTGTAAGAATATTTTGAAAAAACCGGAGGCATAATTAAAAATGAGAATTTCTTTCTTCTATAGCAATTTTGAAGCTCATTAGCCAATGATATGTTAAAGAAGCTATTTGCAACA
Source organism: Melanophora roralis (assembly GCA_963583895.1). Classification (NCBI taxonomy): domain Eukaryota; kingdom Metazoa; phylum Arthropoda; class Insecta; order Diptera; family Rhinophoridae; genus Melanophora; species Melanophora roralis. The sequence goes on along the minus strand of OY757190.1, from coordinate 16,989,907 downwards.
TTGGTTAAAGCTTAGCTGTGGAAAGCTCTAAGATCTGCACTATCGTCAGAGAATAAGAAAATTGTCCAGCATACTACCAGAATCGATTATCGAGAAACCGAGTTTTAAGTCTGACAGCACACAATGGTCTGGCGCCGCCTTGAGCACGATTCAAAATCACAATGGTAAGGAATGTGTTACGCATAAAAGAGGGAGGAAGTTTTTTGTTTCGGGGCTATTTATATGCATACAGATAGTACTGTCTGTAGATTTTACAACCCCATTATCCCGATATTGTAGATAAAAGGATTATTCTGTAGAAGAAATAATATTTCAAAAGAATGGCGAGCTTTAACACGCATTTAAATTGTAAGAAAATAGGTTGCGTAACAAGAAATTATACACTTTAAAAATTATTACAGTAACTGACTGTAAGTTATTTAGGAAGTACTCCGTAAAGTTGTTTTTAAATGCAAAAACAGTTTAATTTTCACACAATATTTTTTTAAATTGATTTGAGGGGTTATTCAAAGCTTCAACTTAACAAAAATACTGATTTTCAGTCAAAGTTATTTTTGTCAGTTATTTTTTATTAATATTTTACTTTGTTGTTATATTTCTGATAGTTTGTGTTTTGCTGTAAATGACAGGAAATCTAGTTAATTTTGGACGAATATGTAAGTTAATTTTTTGATGTCTGAATTTTAGTGAAATATTTTGTTAATTTAATGAATATATTTTAAATAGATTTTTCAGCGTATTAATACAATGATCATTTTAAAGTCAGGAACTCTATGCGACCTCAATTTGTAAGCATTCTCACAGAAATTATTGGAACAGTACGGTTCATGTTCATTAAACCTTGACTGGTTTGGCAGGTATTATAATGAAGATGGTCAGATATTTTAAATGAAATTTTAAAAAAAATTATTGAAGACAACACAAAAGGTAAAAAAATATGTTTAAAGAACTATGGACTAACTTAATATCTAACTTACTTAAGCTCAATCTTTGACGTTATTACAATGTAAAAAAATAGTTTATATGAGTTGTTTTCGATTTAGTTTTTTCATTCCTAAAAATAAAATTTTTTTTTATTTTTTTAAAGTAGTTCTGTTTTAAAGATTGTTCATAGAAATTTGGAATATTTTTTTAATTTGCCATATTATATGTAGAGTTACAATCTAGCAAGCTCTACATGTGTAGAGCGACCATTTATTTCTTTTTCGAAATCAGTACTTTTGTTTTTTTTTCCTAAATAGAGTGTTGTTAGTTTTTGTAGTCTATGAACCCTCTTTAGTTTTAAGGATTGATCAGGGCAGGGTTCAATAAACAAGTTAGTATCAAGACGAACGCAAAAAATTCACCCTCTGCGTTTTCTTTTTGTGTCTGAACGGTGGAATGTCAGAAAATTTCATACAAAATTATTTTTTTTTTAAAGTGAATGTCACATAACTTAAATTCAGCTGGGCTCTTGATATTACCTGTAGAAGAGAGCACCCTGGATTTGACCTAAAATGACTTACTAAGCCGACTAAAGCATATTCGTCCATCCGTCTGTATGCTTATTTTGTCTTATATTCAAACTACAGGTTGGAGATACTTGATTTTATAAAAAAAACAGTTAGATTTTTTATCAAAAAATTAACAAGCAATATAAAATCTTTTTGTTTATATATAAGTTTGTTTTTAAGCCTGTCTTAGTATTACTCCACTAACTAAGGAATTTACCAGTTCACCCATTTAACACAAATCATAGAATACTCATTTTCCATGGTATATTTCAGAAACAGATAGAATTTTTTTTTTATTTTACTGTCAAAACAAATAACTTTCTTCTTTATTAGACAGTAAGGATATTTCGCTTCCTTTTTATTTTTTTTTTTTTAATAAAAAAAAATTCTGAGAGGGGACCAGGTTTTTCAATATTATTTCTTGAGTTGATATCATTAAAAGTTCTTATATCTTACTTTTTATTAAAAAAACTCAAAAAACATTTTTTTATTCTATAAAACTAAAAATAATATTTTTTTTTCTTGTCTACCCACGACTGAACTGATAAAAACCTGAGTTGAAATAAGAAATAATTTTTTATTTAAATTTTGTGAACTAACAGTGAAAGTGGCCTTACTGTCGCCAAAATAGGCAAAAGGATATTTATTCGTCCAAAAATTGGCAAAAAATTGAAGCATAACCTAGAAGAGTAAATTACCATTGTTGGTAAATAGCAACCCCCTAACCGTCGTTTGGATATTTAAACGACGGATGTAAGGTAAGCAATCTTCGCTCAATAAGTGTCAGAATATGGCTTAAAAATTTTAGTTAAAAATATCCCAATTATTATCCCTAAATGATTGCAAAAACACATATACGATGATTTACTTTTGAAGAAATCGTCAAAATAGGTCGTCATTTCATCTTTTATAAGAGCCAAACATAATTTGATTACAGCAACCGTCGGGCGATTAAAAAAGGTCACGCAAAATAATCGCTCTGGTCAAGCAGTCTTGAAAACACTAAGTCATTCTACATGTACATACTGGACTAACTAAGTACATATATAGTTTTTTTTATATATTTTTTGAAGAAAAACTATTTAAATAACATTTTTTTAAAAATCAGTACACCCAGTACTCTTTTTTAAAAATCAGTGCATTTCAGTACACACATTTTTAATTTTTACACCAAATGAGAAATCAGTACGAATGGTCACCCTACACATGTACTCATTTTCACTCTTACTGTATATTCATAGACCAAAAGATGTGAAAATGACCCATTGTGCAGTTTTATGATCTGTTTTCTAATTTAGTTTACCTAGAGATATAAAAGAAATTTCTAATGGTTAAATAAATAATAGCTTTTTATTAAAATTATAAAAATTTGTGACAACAGCAAACACATTAAGGTATTTGTATACGTCATATAAAAAAAAAATTGGTAATAAAAATATTTATGTATAGAAACACAAACATACATACATACACATTTATGCAAATATATATACATATATATAAAATTTGTTCATCTTTATACTCTAGATTATATTTTTGCTTTTGTTTCTCTTATGATTTTATATTTTTCAGCATTAAAAAAATTTGTTTAAACATACCACTGGTGGTGTAGGATGTTGTATCTCTTGGTCATTTGATAAGGTGCGAGTGTTAATCAACAAAGCTTCTGGCCATAAACTAATGCGTCTGTTAAGACTTGTTTGTCGATGATGTAAGTATTGCAATTGCTGTGAGTCTTCTTGTTGACTGTTTTTCTGCTTGCGAACTCGATGCTGATGATGTTGATAATGATGGTAATTATGTTGTTGCGAGGAATACAAACTCTGTTTGCTGCTGTTACGACGAAGTAGTGAAACATGTGAGGATGTGGACGATTTGTCTAAAATTGTTGTTGTTTCCGTTGATGCTATTTGCTCAGGTATTTTATCCAGTGTTGAGTCTAAGGCGGAATGATATGTATAGCGTCTTTTTTGCAGAGATTTTTGCCTTAGCAATTCTGTGTTTATAATGGTATCGTTCAACGAAGCCTCGATTGAAGGCTTTTCAAATGGTTGTGATAGAGTTGAGGAAGAAGATGAGCATGATGCTGAGGTAGGCAGTATACCTTCTGGACTTTCACGATCTTCTTTAATTGAAGTAATCGTTGATATTTGCGAAGAACGCGATAACAAAGATTCTGATCGATGAAGCAAAGTAGGCATAGAGCTGGCTGAAGCAGAGTTATCCCTTGATGCTGCTGGTAGTGGTGTTGGGGTAGTATGATCTAATGGTGCAACACCACTAGTTGGAATTTCGCTTAGTTCCATACATATATTTTCGTTCGTTCGCGCAGTATCGCTAAAACGCCAATGAACTTTACGTTGTTTGCTGTTAAAAGCGTTTTTTGTTTTGTTATAAATTTTTACCCGATGAACAATTAATTTTTATTTAAAAAAAATCAAAAAAAAAAAAAATAAGAGAAACATATGAGAAAAACACATATTTGAAAAATTATGCTTGAAAACATATTTTATATAATAAAGACACAAATATTAATTTTTTAGGGTTATATCACTCGAAAGATTTTAAAACATCAAATGAACCGCACAATTATTTTTCAGAAAAATTTTTCAAAAACATTTAATGAAATTCATTAACATGTATGACAAATGACACCCAATTTCAGAGTGTTCCAAAAAAATATTCAAATTTTTTCATCGCACTTAAGAAAAAATTTTATGTATTTTTTTTAATTGCTTTGAATTTTTTTTAACAATAACTGAACTCACTTGCTTTAGTTCTTTATTAAACTTTTTAATAATTTTGTATTTTTTTATAAGCATTAACATATTTTTTTAAATTCATTTCAATTTGTGAATTTTTTTGTTTCTTATATTCTTAAGATTCTATGGCTTTATTGAATTAACAAAAAAATTTGTTTAATTTTTTTCACTTCTGGCATTTTAGCAAAAAATAACCAACTAAAAATATTTATCTCTTTTCCATATTAATAAATATATTTTTAGCACTTGAACATCATGTTTTTTAAAACCAAAAAAAAAAAAATATCACATAAATAAATTTAACTATAAAAGAAAAAATATTAATTATTTTTAATACTTTTCTGTTGCAAAAGATTTTCGCGCGTTCATCTTTGCCAATGAGTTTCATTGATTTTACTAAAATACTTTATTGCTGCCACAGTGCGTAACGACGGAAAATATTGTAAAACTGAATTTAAACAAATACAACCAACAACAACAAAACATAGACAAAGAGCACAAAAGATAACGTAAAATGTTTAAAAAAAAATAAATCCATTGATGATCATTCTATATGAAGTAAAGAAGCTTTCCACGGCACCATCGTCATTATTATATATAGAAAACAGCCTGCCATTAACAGCACAAATATTGGCATCACGTTGAGAGGACAAAAACAGCTGAAAACACCAACATCATCAATGTTGTGCGTCTGATAATAAAAATGGATAAAATATAAAAATGAAAAAAAAGAGCAAATAACCACACAATATATACATTTGTTTGATTCCCGTCTTTATTTTATAGCAAGGGAAAAGAGAAATTATTATTAACCACATTTCGTCAAAGTTGACCTTTTTGCCAGCAGTAAGTGTTGCCAGAATTAAAAAAAAACCGCTTCAATTTTATAATGATAATGGAAAATTGCAAAGAGAAAAAACCCGATTCTTTTTACTTAAACGTAAAAAGTGAAAACACATTTGTAGACACACATATGTCATAACTCTTAAGCAAAATAAGTCAAATATAAAACTATAAGTAAAAAAGGAAGTCTTACATATTTTACCACCTAAGCACTTTAAAGCTGTTTTTTACCTCTAATTCGAACTTGTTTGATGCTAAAAAATATATAAAAGATAATGCTGATTTTGCTTTTAAAAATGCTTAAGTGGTAAGACTGTTAGCAGCAATCTTTACCATTAGCAGGGAAGCCAACAATTGAAAGCGGCATATACTTTCATGTGATACTCATTTATCTTGTCAAATTAATTGGGTTTTTTTGGAGTGTTTTTTGAAGTGGCAAAAAAATTTAAACGATGCTGTTTGAAGAAACCCAAAAAAGCAACACTGAAAAATATTATAGTTAATGTCGCAAACCTGTAGAATTCATTGCTGAGATATTTACGCAGAACTTAAGTTTAAAAAAAGTTCAAAGGGTAGCGAGTACCTGAACAGCCGCCAAAATACTTTAAGTTAGAAGCTTGAAATCGAGACTACGGGTTCTTGTCCCGTTTTTCCAATATACTCTGATACTTATATAAAAGTTGTTGGCACAATACGCCGCTTCAAAAAAGCCTCTTTAATTTCGTACAAGCCTAGGTTCTTCATAAAGATAATAACTAACGCGCAGCAAAAAATTTCCAAATGCCTGACGGTTAAGCAAAACTGTCACCCAAGAAATCTGCTGTCCCAAAGTTTCGGGTATTTGTAGAGTTCATGTCCAGAGGTCTTATTCACCTTACAGCAAAATGACGGGTTGATGTATCGGCCTTGCCTATGTTGTGCAGGTGGTATCTGAGATCACAGTTACCAGTGAGAAAACAGAAGAGGACCTTCTCTTTCCAAGAGGCAAAAGTCCCTTAGATTTGCCTCTAAATAGAGTCAAAAAGCTGCTGGCCGGTTGCTGTCTCTGGGCCTCACTCTAGTGGGCAGCAAATTCAGTGTCCTTTTAAGTAAAAAACTTCCCACAAAAACAGCCATGTGAAAACGCGAAAAATGGCTTCGGCCAAACAAGAGGGCTGTCGGCACATTCTTTGCCCACGTGACCCTCATGACCCACAACGAACCTATTCAGATTTTCTACGCACTTCTTTTCCAGTGCGGATCTGAAAATAAGGCCGCAAGAGCCCTTACTGAATATTTTTTTGTTACTTATTTAATTTAAGAGGTAGCAGAAACCCTTTAGTTACTTTTCGATACATTAAGGCACTTTTTTTTTAATTTTTACCCCCATAAAGGTGTAATCATAGTTAAAAGTATGTCTCCAAAATTATAGAATTTTGGGATCATAAAGAGTCAAACCTTGAAAAATTTTATTTGAATAGTTTTAAGTTATTTTTTTTTGTACTTTTTACTCAAATCAAATTATAAAAAAGCAAATTGCGTTAGATTGATGTCAACAAAATATAAAAAATTTTTTTTTATACTTTTTGAATTTTTGGAATCCAATGCAAAAATGTAGTAATTCTAATTTGTTACATTTTGTTTAATACTTTTTGTAACTTCCAAAGCAAACGTAGATAAAAATATTATTTGAAATGTATTAACAGATTTCAAAAAAATCAAGTATTTTTTTGGTACTTTTTTGAAATTTTTGATTTCAAAGGGTAGCAAAAAGGGTAGAAATTATAGTTTTGTACTCGTTTAAAACTTTTCAATCAACATATGTACAAATATTTTTTAAGTTTAAAGAGCTCTCGAAAGGAAAATGATTGACTGGCTTTAGAAAAATTTATAGATATTTGGTATTTTTCAAAACTTTTACCTACTAGGGTCCAAAAAAAGATAAACATTATAATTTTTATTTTTATTTGCATTTTATTGAATTTTTTGATACCATGAACAATAAATATGAAGGAAAGAGCTATGCACCCTAATAGGGGGGATTAAATCCACTTAGTAAACAAAAATAAATTTTTTTAGTTTTCTTAGATTGTGAGTGTGCAGACATAAGATCAGGCTGTTGGTCCATATTAAAGGTAGAAGTCAACTGAGTGGACAAAAGCCCTTTTTTAAAATTTCATTATTTCACATAAGCAAATTTTAAATACCAAATCCTTTTATCAACTAAGTAGTAAACAGGCATCCTTAAAAAATTTTAGTTCTTTAAGGGCACCTATAAAATACGTATGTATATAAAAACACCGGTTTTGTTTAGTTTTTATATTAAAGTGTTATTAAATTTATAAACTAAACTTACATTTTTTTGCTACAATTACAATAGCGCAATATTCTGTTAAAAATATTAATTTAGAATAAAAAAAACTTAAAAGAAAAAAAAACAAACCATATTGAAAATATGCTGACAATGACCATGAAAACAATCTAATTTAGCAGAAATCCATTAATACACATTTGTAAATATACACAGAAGATACATATGTTTGTCTGTAAAATAATTTTTCATCATAAATTTCAAGGCCCTTTGAATGAATAGAAGAACAAATGAATTGGGCACTTTTTAATGTGTGTTAATAAAACATAAAAAAAAAATAAAAAAGAAGATTTATGATAATTAAAAAAGATTTGGAAATAATTATTTAAAAACAATTAAAGAAATTTAAAAAAATTTTAATGGCCATAATCAGAGGACTTAATTAATATAGTCATTTTATATATACACCGATAATAAGAAAATACAACATGGTTATGATATTCCGACATTTTTCCTTTTATAAAAATTATTCTACTTTAATCAAAATACTTACAGGCGCGATCTCCAAGTATGGGCATGCTTGCACTGCATCATGACTTTTAGAGTTGCATATTATATATTATATGGACAGATTTACCATTAAATTCAGTTTTTTATAACAAAATTTAAAATTTTTTCATAAAGTGAGCGCAGTACAATGATACATTTACAAACAGTTTCTATTTGAATAAGTTTTATTATTGAATCGTTACCAAATATTATTTTACTGACAATATTGTTGTAGTAAAACAACCTTCAATACAACTATGATATTAAAGGGTTAAAGTATTAAAACAAAATTTTTTTAAATATTTTTTTGTTAAAAAATAATTGTTATTTTGTCTCCTACATTTGAACTCTATCAATCGCAGCAGGACGCTTTTTTAATGTGACCACTTCAACCAAAAGTGTTTCTTTGCGTGTACGTTGAAGCTAAGTACAACATTTTGTTATATTATTTGTTAAGAAATATGCAATTTAAGTAGTACTATTTTGTTTTGTTATTATTAATTATTATTATTATTATTATTATTATTATTATTATTATTATTATTATTATTATTATTATTATTATTATTATTATTATTATTTTGTATTTTTATATATCATTTTCACGTGTAAATATATGACACAAAAAATATTCAAGCGTTCATTAAAGTAAAAAAAAATAATTCAATTAAATACATAAACCCTATATATACATTTAATATTTTTTTGTTTTACATCCTGGCTAAGGCGAGGATGAGTTTGCGTTTATCTACTACGATTTGTGATTTGTTTTTTTGCTTGTCTGACAATTTAACATTTTGATGACGTGTCTAGTTGTAGGTCATTGATATTTAATACTGTTTATATTGTACTGTGTATACTGTGTATATTGTTTTTGTAGCAGTTTTATCAAAAGTATTTTTTTTTGTAATAACCTAGTAAGAGAAGTAGCAGAAAAGGGTAAACAAAGCGAAATAAGCTATCTTGAATCACTTCAAATTTTGTTAAAAAAGCAATAAGGGGTTTAACAAGGTGTTATATTTTGTCCTATTGTGATAAACTTATAAATTTGTTGTCTTTTATACAAAAAAATTCTAAAAAAAATTCTGCGTCGTATTGTGTGCTTATTAAATTGACAACAATTCCACGTACACCTGCGCCGAGTCTCAAACAGTTGGTTAAGGTTTTTTAACCATTTTGAAATTTTATAACATTATAACTACAGGACCAAAAGGAACACCTTGTGAGTCCCCTTAATATATTTTACATTTTGCAGAATTTAATTCGCATATAATCAACATTATCGATTTAAAAAAATTTTTTGCTACAATGTTGTTTGTCCACGCTCATTTCTATAATAAATTAACTTGGCTATTAAGGGGTTATTTGACAATTATTATTTAAATTATTATTCCTAGCTCCATTAGTGTTTGCTTACATACCTGTATATGTTGTAATACAATTTTAAATTATTTTTGCTAGATCAATTAAATTAAAAAAAAAAACAAATTAGTTTTATCCCATTTGATATCATTGTTAAAATTACAAATGCACTGTTATAGATAACACAATTTGAAGCTTTCACTTGATTTCTTTGTACATAATTTTTTAATTTTTTTTCCAATTTGGGTTTTTTATTTAAAATTAAGTTCCAACCAATGTTGTTTGATTGCTTCTGATATCTTGCCATTAAAAAAGTTGAATGCAAATATTTTTTGACATTTTGTGTTCAATTTATTTCTTTATATTGGATTTGAAAAAGTATGGAGCAAAATGCAAAAAATAAAAATTTTACACATTTAAGTTAAAAAAGCAAATACTTATACATAAAATCATTCGTTGTTTTAACCAGACAAAAGATGGAAGTTTGTCTCGTATCCAGATATACACAAGTACGTATATAGACATGTTCGCAAGTTCTTCTCAGCAGTACATTTGCACAAGCAGATATCACATACATATTCACAAATTGAATTGTTCAAACATCAGCTTTTACAAACAATCAAAATTTTATTAATAAACGGGTGAATGGAAATACTAAAAGCTAACGAAACACACTGACTTAAAAGGTAGTTGATACTATTTTTAAAAAAAATATTATAAAGAAGTTACGCAGATGCAAATTTGTATGTCAGAGCAACTCTATTGGTTTATTAATTGTACTACCCAATAGCCCACCAGCTCGTAAGGGAAGCTCAAAATAATAATATTAAAGAAGTACTAAATTTTACCGAAACCAAAATAAAAGAGAAATCTGCACGATTTTCTATAAAACCTTAACCTAGAATCTCTAATTTTATATTTTTAAAATATGAACAATATACCTAAAGTATGAAAAAGTAGTTTTTATATGTCTCGATTTTATATTGAAAAAGTACTCAAAATGGGAAAGAGTTACATTTTGACTACTTTGTTGACTTTTGACTGTAATCTGGGTCACTATGCCTTAATTTAATATCTGAAGTCTCAAAATCACAAAAAATGCAAAAAATAGAAAAACTGTGACACAAACTTTTTGATCGCCCAATGGCCTTTCAAGCTCAACCTGGGTCAATAGGTGTTAATTTCATATATATAGACTTCATAGTTCCCAAAATTTAAAAAAGTACCAAAAATGGGAAAAAGTACTTTTTATATACTTTGTTGATTTTTAGCCTTAATTAGCATCCAAAGACCTTCATTCATTTTTCTAAAGCAATTATCTCAAAATATGCAAAAAAGACTTTAAAAGTACCAAAATATATTATCTACCCTTTTTCGAACCCTACCTAAATGCAGACAAATTGCAAAAGTGCTTAAAAATTGTATTCATATATTTTAATGTGGGAGTAATTAATGGCAAAAAAATAATAATTCGCAGGTGCAATGTTGACAACTCCGGCGATTTCAATTCAAATGGCGTGGTAAAAAGTATTACCCATTAAAATGTATTGTTAATTTTTAAAAGTTAAGAAAATTAGAATTTGGCCAAATAACATGAAAATTTAGAAAAAAAATAAAATCTGGTTAAATGGTTGCAGCGTTTTTTATTATAGGGTTTTGGGAGTACAAAAATAAAGCGTAGGGCAAACTTTATTGAAGTGAGCTGCAATATCTTTTACTCTGGTATCTGGGGAAAAATAATATCTACCCGGGTGGTATGGACCCTAGTTGATGTTGTGGTCCTGCTGATGCTGTCGACTCAATAGGATTTGCTCAAACTCTTCAACATTAAAAAAGTAATATTGTGCATGTTACTCTACTTGGACAAAACTACCACCAGGTTGTTTGTGCTTATTTGCCTTAGGCTGCTGTAAAGTACATGTAATTGCCTTTGAGCCAGTTGCTAAGAAATTCACGTACTTATATACAAAAAGTAATCACCTTTCAATTTAAATACACATTGAATATACTCGAATGATTTTACACTTGTTTAATATGGTAATTTTTTCAATAAACTTTAATTTAAAAAAATTTCATTTATATTTAACTAAATAAAATATTAATGAACAAGTCCCAAGTCTGTTTTAAAAAATTTGTTGCTTAAGTTTGCAAGTATTTTTAACTTTTCCTTGTTTTGGTAAACTTTACGCACAAATTAACATTCCCCTTTTATGTTTGTGACATTTGGATTTAAATTTTTGGAATTTGTATTTCCATTAATATTTATATAACTTTTGTCGTTGTTTTTTTTTTGCGATTTTCTATTTTTTTGTCAAAGTGTGTTTCAGTAAAAGCAGTTAAATAACGAACTTTTTATACAATCAAAAGTTGAGTGAAGGGCATCAAATATAAAAGTAATATTTTATTTATTTTATTATTGTTAAGGTTTTATGCAAAAACAGTGAAACTATTTAGTTTGAAAATTTAAGTAAATATTTAAAGTTGGAAATTCGCGTGCCATGCTTCTTGATTTAAAATGGTTTACGGATAATTAAAGTCCAATAGTGGATGGGATTTGTTATTGGCAACTAATCTTAATATATTATTAACTTTTCCATATTTTAATATTTTTTCGGAATTTTTCTTACTTTAAGACTGGATATAATAAAAAATAATGGTTGAAATAAATATAAAAATAAAATATTTTAAGCTAAATTGAAAGCGATTTTTTGGCAAATAATTAGGGTAAATTTATATTTTTATAAAAAAATATTTTCAAAAGTTTTAAGCCGTATGAAGGGAGAGAGGGTGGTGCCGTTGGAATCATCGATTATGCGGACTTGTCAGTCACTATGTCTCAGTAATCGAGTGAGCATCGCGCGTTTGCTGAGGAGACATTTTGTTAAAGTAATGATTCAAACGTAATTTCTCTTCGATAATTTTATTCAAAGTTCGGTATTTGGCGAATATGTGATGGACCGATGACAAATTTAATACGTAAGTGGTAGCAGAGATTCCGCGCAACTACTTCCACAAGAACCCAGTCGATCTCTAAGGACTTCCGAAATCACTGAACTGGTTAAGAACAGTTCACATGCAAGTCCGCAACGTTTAATCATTGGGACTTTCAAAAGTGATTATTCATGAAATTTTAAAAAATTATCTTAAAACTAAATATTTAATATTAGTCCAGCAAGTGCCAGATTAAAATTTAACAAGTTTCACTCTAATTTTTGCATGTTTTAAGCGACCACTTAAGAAATTCAATCCAAGTATTATAAATTTAAATAAATTAAATTCCAGATTTTAATAAAGTTTTGCAAACATAAAAGCAGCCTTGGCTGCGATTTATTTAATCTTTGTCCCACAATCTCTTGTATGCCTTTTAAAACAGCCTGAGCTTACCTGTGTTGTTTAATTTATGCCAGTTGCTGCCCTTGGCAAAGATATACAACAATTAATTTTGAACAGAAAAAAGGTGGGGCTTTACCAAAAAACTCTGTTTGATAGACAAAAATATTAAATCCCAACAACTTTTAATCGAGCCAAACTACAGAGTATCACCCCGGATTTTTGCATTTATGTTTTCTTATCAGATTCTTTCGAAAATATGTCACAGATTTTGCTCAAAAAGTAAAGCTTTTGAACTGTTTTTTAGAGAACTGTTGCTATTTTTTATTTTTGACTGAATATAAAAAATTTTAAGAATGTTTAGAAAAACCACAAAAAATATCACATGTTATTTCAGGTCAGCTAACGGACAGTTCATAATGAAGTTTCAATTTCTTCTTTTTTTTTTAAATTTAATTAATTTTCGTATTTAGTTAAATAAAAATGAATAAAATATATTAAAGAAATTGATTAAAATTTTATTTTTATTCATTTCAATGCAGCTGAAATTGATCACATACTTAAAAATCGTTTTTTTTAATATTGATAAGAATGGCACAATAGTCCTATTTTTTAAAGGACTTTTTAAAGTAAAAAAAAAAGATTTTTTTAATGTATCAGGAAGAAATAAAAACACTTTAATCTACTATGTAAATAAAAAAAAGCATGTTCTCAAAAATATTTTTCACAGCACTATCTTAAAATTAAATTTCTCTAAAATACAAATTTATAAGGTCATACCCGTCAGAGGGGTCATTGTGAGCTGGATTTACCTTCTCTGAGTACCTGCTTATTTATTACCGAATAAGGACATGTCATCCTTGGAAGTTATAGTATTTTTTTCATTAAATTTTTTTTTTAAATTATAAGCAAAAAGTGGGTGAAATGGTCACATCCATCATAATAAAATTGCCTTAGCCACTCGCTTACTACTAAAAGAAGTTTGTTTTTTTAAAATCCTTTTAAATTTAACAGATTAAGTCAAACGTTAACAATGCTAGGAATATAAATAAATATGTGTTTTTCTATTATATAATATGTATTACATTACTCATGTACATACGATTTAAAACAAATGTTTAAATGATTTTAGTACTTTGTGCAATTAGATAATACATATTCTGTGTAAGCAATTATCTTAACAAAATTGTTTAAAACCAAATACTTTTTGAAAACAATTTAAAATAATTGAATTTATCCATAAATCTTTATAAATTTCATTCTTTGTGTTTTATATAATTCTTTGTTGGGCTTAACACTTTAGATTGTGTAAGTTTTTTTTGTGCGATTTTAAATTAGTTCAATGTTGTTGAAAGGTGTATTCCAGTCTTGCACAAAATTAATAAAATTTTAAAAAAGTTTAAGAAAAAACATACTGAATTTAAGGGGTTAATTTTATCATGTCTGAGATCCTTACATCAAATAATTTATTACTTTTGCATATTTCTTTAGGCAGGACAGTTTTAAGTTAAAATACCAAATATATCTTTTTTAAAATTTTACATTTCTTACAACTTCGTTGTGTAATTGCTTAATGTTGGCTCAATGTAGAAAGGGCGTAACTTAAATTTTCTTAAGCAGCGTTTCTGCTTACTATGGTAAACAAATGCCAAGTTCTTATCAAATTTATTAGTTTTTTTTTAATTAAAAATAAAATTTGTTGCCTACTTTTAGTAAAAATAGCATTTAAACTTTTCCTTATGTAAAATTCAACAAATTTCTACCCTGTTAAGTAATCAAAAAATTGAGTTACGCCCTTTCTACAATTAGTCATTGTTATATTCTTTTTGTTTCATCTCTTAAAACTAGTATTGATATTAGAAAATTTTCAAAATCTGTCTATTTACTAATACAAAAGCACGTATACCTGTATTTAAGCTTTTAGAAAATATTTTTAAACTAAAGAACAGTTCTTCCATAAAGGACAACAATCTTAATAATCACTGACCAGGGTAACCAAAAACTGGCTTTTAAAAAAAAAGATTTATGCGCAAAATTATCGTCGTAAAAATTAAAAAATATGCTTTGAAAATAGGAATAATAGGAGCTCAACAGGTAAAACTTAAACTAACACACAAAAACAAATTAAATATTTCTTAATTAAATCAAACCTGTAGCGATGCCGAAAGTACGATGAGTACGGATTTTCTTAAATCAAGTACGGATTTTCCTCTAGGCCAAATTTCTTACTTTTAAGTCAAAAATAGGATTAATTTAAGTTCAAAACCGTTCTCGATGTGAGCTAAGAAAAATGGATTTAAGCAGGGTTAATCCTAAAACTAAAAATATTTTTTTTTTTGACCAACGGAATTTTTTATAGAAGAAGAGCCCAACATTTAACTTTTATTTTATACAAATTAATTATTTATATTTTAACAATTATTTTTTGTATTTGCCGTATCTGGGATTCGGACCAGTGACAACACTAGCGCGCTACCATCTATGCTACTGAGACACTTTGTCTTTAAATGTTAAAATATATTTTAAAAAAGCAAGTTTGTTCTGCCTGATTTTTCGAAACAATCTGAATCGATTTGATATAAAAAACCTAAGTATGGATCGTACTTAAAAATTTGGATAAATTCAAATGCCTTTCTAGAAGAATGCATTTTTTTCTTTCTGTATAGAAACACGATTTCATTTACTTAAATAAAAAAGTCCGGCAACTTTTTTGCTGAAACAAAGAAGTTCAAAGGCAAAACTTGCTCAAATAATATAAAAAGTTAAGCTAAAGTCAAAAAACTAAAACTACAAATCAATAACAAAATTATGCAAAAGTTCTGGAACGAAAGAAAAACAATGTTAAAACTTAATACGAAGTGCAGAGAAAAAAATTTTTGGTTGCCCTGCTAGTAAAACCATATGTATTTAAAAATGGATGAAGTAGCTGCGATAGTTATAGTATTTTTAAATTTAATTACTAGGGCGCAGTAAGTTGTAAGTAAGAACGAATAGATAATATTATATAGAGTTTCACTTCACCTTAAAAAAAATTAATTCCCAAAAAGTATATAAAAATAGCTTAAACCAAGTTTGATATATAAGCCAGTATATATTTTCAAATGTCTTCTTTACCCTTTGCTACAAAATAACTTCCTATTTATCATAAGCTACATAGAAGCAATAGCTATGACTGCAAGAAAACACTTAGTTAAAACGTTTTATAATATTCTAAATATAATAATAATTTGAATAATCGCCTAAACCGTTTAGTATGTCATCATTGTCGTGACTGCTTCTATTAAGGCAGTAAATGTTTACGATTATGAAAGGACATGTTTGCATGAATAGAAAAGATTTTAACAAGTTCTTCAACCTTAAAGAAATTCTGCTCACATTTTTTGAATGTTCAATATCTAAATAAGCTTCAAATAATTTCCGTTAAAATTTGGTATATTTAACATACCTATACATATATTTATATAAGGATTTTGGTGAGAACAAGATAAATATGCTAAAATCTTTTGAAAATTGCTAAAAATAATATTATATTACGATATAAAAACAGATAATTTTGCAGGTTTCATGCGTACAAATGCAAAAAAAAAAAATATTAAATTTATATAATCTAGGTTATTAGGTTGAACTGGATGGCCCTGCAGACCCTACTTAGAACCTTTTGGTTCTTGGCATTACCAGATATATAAAATCTTCATCTCTACTAAGAGTCTACAATCGCTCCTTTGCAAAGGTATAAGACACCTTGTCGTTCCTGGATCATATGATACCCACGTAATACTGAATGCTCTTGGCGAATGGATATTTACCTTAACTTAACATGTCCCTAACCGCCGCAGCACAGTGTCGTGTTTTCATATAACGAGCGGCCATAAATAGGAGAAGTTATTGTAAAGAGTTGAAATTTGGCACAAATATTTGAATTAATAAAAGATAACAAAATTTTAAATTTCTAAGTTTTCGGAGCAAGGATTCATGTCCTTCCCATATATCCTTTATTAATTAAATTTAATTTACTATTAACTATATTCAGCATTTTCTTCTATAATGAAGTTATTTATCTCTTCATTGCTCCTTTTATTATAACTTCCATTTTCTTTTGTGTATATAGATAAATTTGGTTCAGATTGAAAAATCATTCGTTCTATTATGTCTTTATTAGTATTCACACGACTGTTTTTTCGAGTATGGTTCAAACAAATTTTTCTAAAAACTTTGTGAGTGGCTTTTATAGCTTCCTCAGACAACATTCCTACTGGAATCCTAAAGTTTATTATAAATTTTGCTCCATGCACAAGTATTTTGTGAACAGTAACAGGCATAAAATGGCAGAATTATTTTTCAGCATATAAAGTCCATGTTTCTCTAAGCAGTTTTTAAAAATTTGAAATATTTATTGTTTTACTGATCGAAATTGTTTTTAAAATCAAAGATAATCTGCATATATATTGTTGAAAATCAATATTAGATTATATATTTACATTGAATATGTGTTCTTCTTTAATATTGAAAAATGAATTAAGCAACGAACTGTTTTTTTTTTTCAAACAGCTCCTTCTTTCTGGACCACTTTACCCATTTACGTTTTAAATTTGCTAAAATAAAATAAAGTCTTTTATTTGTTTTCCACTTTAGTCTTGAGTTTCTTTTCCAAAAAGTTAATTATTTCCATATGGGCTGCTCTGTAAGAAGTATGTTTGAGCCAAATATTGAAAAATTCTTTAATTTGTACCTTTGATGACACTGAAAAAATGAAAAAAGTCGTATTTTCGCAACGTTTCGCAAATGTCACATACTTTTTTATAATAAACATACTTGTATTAATATTATACTAAATTATAAAAAAAATAGTTTTTGATAGTTTTTTTTAATTGCCAGGCAAACTTGCAAGTTGTTAATAATTATTACTGTTTTTTGGTTGACATTGAGAACAACGGCGAAACACATATGAGAGCTAAATGGATAAAAAAAAGTGCGTTACCGTATTTAGGTAATATAACACTATAATATAAATGTAAATATTGCCGGCTTTATCGACAATTTATATTATTTTAACTCCTTATAATATTCGCATTATTTTTGATTTTTCTTTGCATTCCTCACATTCACCTTAAACATTCAACTTTGATTAGCTCTAACTTTTGTATATATTAACATATTTTTAAATTTATTATTGATTATTGTTATTTGAAAACTATGTAATAAAACTGTATCAATCAAGTTCTAAAATTATAAAAAATATTATTTTCATTTTTGGCCACCCACACCACACTGCGCGCAGCAGAGACTTTTAAACTTAAGTGACGCACAAAAACTCATACTTTTTTGAAAACGTAACAGAATCCCTTGGTTAGTCAGCTTCTCTGCCCTTCCATTCCCCTTAATATCCCTGTGCCCTTAGACCCAGTAGATGTTGCCACACGGCACACGTTTTTTCAATACGTTGCTACATTGTGACAGGCACAGGTTGTTAATTAAACAATTGTGTATATTTTGTTTAAATTTTTTTGTTTTAAATACTTAAATCTATTTCTTAGTTTGATAGACATTTTTTGCTTAGTCTAGATTGTAAGTTTCTACTCTACAGCTCGATTTTGAAAATAATTTGGTGCTATGACATACAGTCATTGGATACTTCCTCCACCTTCTGCATAGAGAAAATTCAACAACGTCAAAACAAAATCCTTAGAATGATTACTGGGATTCCTTGGTGTATTAAAAACAGAAACATCCTTAAATACCTACAAATTCCACTAGTTAAATGTGGGCACACTTGTTTAGAGAGAAAGAATACTATTGCCCTTAGATGAAACAATTGGAATTAATAACTTTATTTAAAGAACTTTAGCTTTAATTTGACACTGGTTGGCGTAATATTGAATATATAAGTTTAAGTTCTGAATATCTATTGTTAGCTTACGAAAGGAATATCCAATAATAAAAATTATCTGTTAAAATTTTTTTTTTTAATATTATGAGCGGGAATGCAAATCATAAATCATTTTTCAGTCTTTATATTGTCCCATAACTCTTAGTTAAAGAAATAATTTTAAAATAGAAATTAATACAGTTCAGTTTCAGAATAAAATTTTGTACAATTTCAAAATTTTAACGTGTACTATTTTAGCTGTTATATTATACATAATTTTTTTCGAGTGTAAAAAAATGTATAAAGATACGAAAACTCACAAAGTTGAAAACAATAAAAAAAAGCAAACTGATAACAACATTTTATACAACAATCAAACCGTTGGTTAAATCACCCAATCCTTTTAGTAAAATAACATTAAAAGCTTTTTTCAACATGCTTATGTATGAGTGCCTTCAGATATGATAATGTTGATACAATCGTACAAGTTTTGTCAGTTATGCTTATGGCTGTTTTGGTACTAAATGAAAAATTACATACCGCTCACTAATGCACGAACAACCACAATTAAAAATCATTTGATAACCAAAATGAGTCCACTTATACAATATTCGTCATATGGTAAACGAACCGATATTTTTGAGGTTAGTAAAGATTTGACCTTTATGAAATGTTTTCAATGCTATAATGCTAATTAAACGACCCTTTTCACCTAGGAATTTAAAATTTGAAGAGCATATGCAAAAAAATTATTAATTGAAAAAAGACTTGAATAATGAAAATTTAATTCAAAAAACTTATTTCAAATTTAAAAGAATACGCCCCTAAATGTATGCAATATAATTTACTTTTTTCGTTTTCCTTTCTATTTTCACTCATACAATTTGTTCGTTAGTCACATGGAATTCATCATACCCAACTTAGTATTAATTTCTGTTTTTATTCTTTTTTATTGAAATACAAATGCAAAACCCATGTATAGATATATAAAAATTATCAATATACAAAATAAAATAAAAAAAGTCAAATGTGTTTATATTAGCAATTACTTGTTGTAAAAACCTATACTTTTTTAAGCAAAAAACAATAATAGTACAATTGGTGTCGAAAAAGAACAAATTCATTTGGGATATAAAAATTTTTATTTTCCATCCCTGGTACTATCGTGCTTTGACTTTCTTTTTTCAGCGGCATCTGTATATAGATAATTTAACTAACAAAAAAGAACAAAAAAATTAAACTTTTTCAAAAAGCTTTTTACAGCCACCACGTTAATAACAAAATTACTATGAAAATGTTGTAAAAGCAGTGATAAAATTGAATAACAGCACCAACTGAATAGAACAGACAGTGGTAACAGACAGTCAGTATTAACAGTAATAAAGAAAGCGGCATAAGAAAAGCTTTATTAAGTTCTTTACATGTCAGCAGTATAGAATAAAGCGCTGTGTTCTCACAACTTGACATATGTAAGTCAAGAGGATGTTAAACCTTAAGTTTTATTGTCATTCGTTTGCACAAGTAAATATAAGTACAAAAGCACACATTTACACACATAAGTAAACATTAAAATTTAGGTTTTATTCAATAGAATAATGTCAATATAATGTAAAAACACTTCGCTACTAATTTTATTATTTCAATAATATTTTTATAACATTTTGATCCATAAAGCATCGTTAGCTTTAGAAATTCTTGATTTAACAAAGTGATAAAATTATTTATGCATGTTTGTAGGTATGTTTGTATATGATAATGGGCTTACATTTAGTAATATGTGTGATATTGTCTAAAATCTGTGATGAATGTATGCACAAATTTAATACTTTATGTAAATTTAGTTTTTAGCCTCATAAGTATGAAAGTAGATGGTTATTTTTTGTTAATTTTCTTTAAGAGGATCTTTAGCATAAATGATTGTTTTGCAAAGTTAATGTCGTAGATAACAACTAAACTCTTAAATTTTTGTATAATTTTAGTATTAAGGAGATAAAGTTTTATGCAGCCAATAAAAACCATTTTGTAGGACCTTGCCAATGTAAATATTATTGAAGGACTATTAGTATTCCGAGTGCTAATTAAAATTATAGCCATGAACTGAATTATTACCTATGGATAAGTATTAATTAAAACAAAAATTTATTAAAATAAAACCCTAAAATTTTGTTTCCAAATGATATATTTTTTCAAGACACACATAGGCTAATAAGCAAATATTGTTATCAAAATAGATTTTAAACCTTATTTAAGAAAACCACTTCGCAAAATTTTCTAGTATTTCTGGAATATACCAGAGCCTTTGTAAGTTTACCAGTTTGAAAATAAATTATGTTTTTCTTGTAGCTTACTCAGTTGAAATTTCTAGGCATAAAAATGTTTTTTATATTTGTCAACTAACTTTTGGTTGAACATAAATTAACGCAATTTCATTTGCTGACCAGCTCATATTAAATTGCTGTTGCTGACTTATTATAACAAACACAGATTCAGAAAATACAGCTCATATTAAATTGCTGTTGCTGACTTATTATAACAAACACAGATTCAGAAAATACAGGGCAGTAGTTAAGCAAGTAGTAGTGTCTTTAATGTTTTCAAGAGCATTGGCTTAACATAATTAGATACGGAATGATTTTAAAGGCGTTTCGTAACTTTCCAGTTACTTATTAGAAGGCCAATTTTAAAGGTCATTTTAAGGAACAGCCTTTCATGAGCTAAGGGAGTTATGGAAAGATCTCTTGAGTGTAAGCAATATACACAGTGGGGTATATGAGCGTAGAAGCGCAGCATGTTTTTAACAATCTGAGTGCTAGAGAACTTATCAGCAACTGGTTGGTATCCATGATAAACTCAGTGGATCAAGCCAAACCACAGAAAGCTATATTCTTTCCATCAACTTGGCTCATGTTTGCTTTTGAATTTTTATGGAGTTGGGTAATAAGAAAATAAAGTACATTGTGGACTGCAAATCTAGAATAAAACAAGTAAGAGCGCTATATTCGGCTGTGTCGAATCTTATATACCCTTCACATTGGTCTTTAAATATACCCAGCCTAGTAATTTTGTACTGCAAAAAATATAATAAAAATACATTGTGCGAGTTTTAAAGTCTATAGAAAACTTTACAAAATTTTACCGTTCGTATGAATTATAGGAATAGATAAAGAAGGCTTGAGGTCAAGAGTTCTAAAAGTTTTCGGCATTATTCACATTGAAAGGTTTATAAAAGTTGTTAAATGCTATGGGATGTTCTAGTCGTCCTGCTCCTTTTCAACTTTTTTTCCAAAATGTATGAATTATTTTATTATTACTTTTTGTACAATATTCGAAGTTGGTAGCTGTCATAGTTTTCCAGAAGTAGCGTATCGAAAATTTTATAAAAATTGTAGATTTGTATGGGAGCTACCCCTTTTTTTGCCCCCGTTCAAAAAATTTTTTCTTTAAAGCGAAGGCCTTGTTGCCAAATTACTTTTTGTAGAACAATTGATTTAGATATTTATTATAGTTTCAGAGATATAGCGCATAAAATATTTCATCAAACTTGTGCAATTGTAGAAAAAATACCGCTTGCCCTGATCCTATCTGAAAAAAAACTTTTTCATTATTGAGATCCCTACTCTAAGAGAGTCTGTGCTAAGTTTTGTGGCAAGATTGACTATATTTACTGAGATATATAGGGATATATGGACGGATTTTGTCCTAAAAAATGGGTTTTTTTGGGTTTTCACTTATATCTCGGTCAATAGTAAACCGATTTTGCTGATTATAAATAGCGATTGTCTCCAGGATATTTCTAACAGTTTGACACCAATAACTGGTCTGTATCTTTTTATTTGACTCCAAAAACTTGATTTCAACAGACGGACAGACGGACATGGCTATATCAACTTCCCTATCTATAAGGATCCAGGATATATATACTTTATGGGGTCGCAAATGGATAATAAAGAAATTACAAACGGAATGACAAACTGATATATACCCTCATTACTATGTGAAGGGTATAATGAATTGTCTGTGTATTTTTTTGATTTAAAATGTTAATGAAAACTCAACACCCAACAGGCTACAGTGGCCCACTGCATTAGTGGTTAGATGTTCTGTACAAAAAAGGGACTTAGTTTTACCATAGTTAAATGGATGAACACGGCTATTGTACAGCTAATTGCTTAATACGGATCTATAGTATCTTAAGAGCATTGTCCCCGATCAGGATCAACCTTTTCATAACATTTTACTAAAATGGACTTTGATAAACGGTTTCTTGATTTTTATTACCTCTAGCAGTAAGTGGCGTAAGAGTTACCTCATGGAAAATTCTAAGGCCTAGATTTATAGGCAGACCAAATGACTTAACTGGGGTACACTTTACACATGACTATAGTCCAGTGTACTTTGCGATTCCGTTAAGGACTATCAAGAGCAAACTCTTTAAAAACTTTTTTGATCTAAACTGTTGATCTAAATGGATCATTGGGTGATGGGCATATTCAAAATTAAAATTGATATTTCTTCTAACGACCAGTTGTAAGGATAAGATAAGGGAATTTCACTTTCTTTGCTAATGTCCTGCTTTGCTATCAAAAACCAAATTTCCTAAATAGATGTATATTCGTTGATCTTAATTAGGTATCAAGATGCTGGTTGAATGAACTGTTGAGGTAACTCTCAGCCAAAGATTAGATCTTCCACTCCAAGCTTTAGTTCGAGAAACGGTTCATACGTATGACACATCTGTCAGATAGTATGTCAAAACATAGTCATAACATATCCTACTTGACAGCCTGCGAGCAAAGCAAACTACCGTATCTGTTTGTAATCCCAATTAAATATTAATTGATTCCCATTCTGCAAGCAAGCTGATAGTATTAATTAAACAAATTAAATCAAACCCTATTTTTATTGATTTAGTCAAAAGTGTTAGTTGAATTGTAATTTAATTATTAAAAAATATTTATTTTATTATTACACATATTTTTTTTAATTTTTTATTTTTATTATATTTACTTATTTGTGTATGTTTAATTTATGTAATTTTTTTTTATTTTACAAATAAAACTAGTTTGAGTTTACATTATCAGTCTCAACAGAGCCTCGAACCGAAGACCGAAGAACCGAAGAAGATGTCAAGACGTATGCTCCATCCAATCAAGCAACGAAGCATTCTGCTTTTTAAAATGCCAATATAGATATATTTTATTTACCACCTACAAATTTTATAATTTGCCTCAAGTCAAATAAACACAACCCAACACAGCTCAACAATCATAAGCAAAGGCGAAACAAAAACCGAAAAAAAGATAGATAAAACCAAAAAGAAAAAATTTCAACAAAAAAATTTTAATGTATTGACCCAGTCAAGAATTGAAACCTGCACCTTGTGGCTGCCAACCCAGCAAAAACTGCTGCTTCGCCGTAGGTAGGTTTGTAATGGAATATCAAGACAGCAAAGCTTACAAACCTGCTTACGTATGGCATGATATTTGTTCGCGATGTCCCACTTAGTTGCATTTCATGTTAAGTGCTTATTTCGGCGCTATGAATATCCAGTTAATTCATGTAATTTTTGTGCTTCTTTAGTTGTTTAAATTTATTGCGTCATCGAAATAAATGTTTTGCCGAGTTATTATGTTCGTTTATTGACGAAAAACTAATATTTTTTTAACTCACTGCCTTACTGTAGTGCTTCTTAGTATGCACTTGGGTAAGCGAGTGTGTAAAACAGTAAAAGTTTTACGTGTACTGCCATACACTCTTGCATTTATTAAGGGAATAGATAAGTGCTTGCTGCGAAGCGCATTAGTATACTAGAAAAAGTATTTACTGCTTACAAAATCTCGATTATTTTTTGCTGGGAAGCCAAGACTTCAACCAGTAGTCTGGTTTATACCAACACTTATGTTTGTTTTTTATTTTTGTATACTCAACATAAACTGTGCTGCATACTGTCAAAAACAAAGGTACAAAAGCATTAAAATAGAAAATGTATATGTAAAATTAGTGCTTTTTAAGGCAGTTTGTAAATAAAAATTACTCCTGTGGTTAAAATTCTAAAAAGCCTATATATTTGATTGGCACAATTAAGTTATTAGTTAGAAACCGTTCTTGTTTTTTTTAATAAGTGCGTTAATAATAGAAATATTTTTTTCTGTGCATAGGGAAAGTTCTTAAGACCTTTCGACTAGATAAAAAAAATTTAGTAAATATTTAATGCTGGCATTTGACGTTTACACAAATAACGTAAATTTTAAGACATTTTGGTTTTGAAAGGTAATTTAAGTTATACTAAGCACGATAAAGTATTAAAGCTATTACTGTGTCCGATGGCTGATTAAACAAAACCAATTGAAACAAGTAAAATAATTTTGTGAAGGCTTACCATACAGCTTTAATATTATAATCAATATTCATATTAGATCAAGCTTGCTCAAATAAGTTATATATAATGCTGAGTAAGCTATAGTCAAAATAATTTTTTAACAAATTTTTAAGGATCCAGTTTTTTTTGAGCTGACTCTTAATGACAGCTTGTACGTATTTAGGATTGCTAATTACTGCCACCATTCCTCAAAAAATTAAACACCTAAATTTAACTAAGCTCAAAAAATTTTTAACCACGTTTTACCATCAAAAAACATATAAGACTTATTTGTTATTATTATTTAATTTATTATTTGAAAAAGTATCACTTTAATAAAACCATTTTTAAACCTCTAAAAAAAGTTTTTTTTTTAAATAATGTTTACACATCCATATAAAAAATACGCAGTTCACATGTACATGTGAACGTAAACATATTAAATATTTAAAAAATTGTTTATTTTTAGTTTCTATAAAATATTTTTATAAAAAAAAATAAAATTTAAAGTCAACATGCAAAACTTTTGACTGCGAAACTTACTTCACAACTGATGCAGTAAGTAAATATATGTAACTACACATTGCACACTTAATCGTAAACAGTCACAATTTAAAATCAAGAATTAACACTAACAGCTTGTTAAAATCAATCAATATGAACAGTAAAATGTATGCCTTAGAAACAAGTTTAGGAAAATATAAGACCATTTTTGTGTTTGTTTAAGGTTTGATATGGCAACTGTTTTTACTTTGATGAATCCTGAGTTGTGACTGTTTACAACTTAGTGTGCGATATGTACTTTAAAAGAGTTTTTTTTTTAATTATTTATTATATAAAGGGCATTACTTTTCCAATGGCAAAGAAGTATGTATATATGTATAATATAAATGATGGGTAGTGGTGTTTTAAATAATGGGGTACTATTTTGCAAGTGCTTTTTTGTAACTGTAGCTGTAACTATTTACATACAAGTGGGAGACAGAAGTTTATTGTTGAACTAAATTTTATGCAGGGTAATAAATTTAAAGTGGAACTTATAATAAAGAAAGAATACGATAACAAGCTTTTTTGTGATTATTCAAACAATTACTTTACTTTATAGCTGGTGCAAGGGAAATAAAGTGATAAATCAGGGGGGTAAAATATTCATTCGTTTCATTCGTTTATCAAACAATTTCTACTTTGTTTTTATTGGGGAGGAAGTTAAGATATTTTATTAAATTATTTCAAATACCATTTTTGAGCATTGTAGTGTTTCATTAGTGGCCTCAGTAAAAGCTCTTCGCAGACGCAATTTTCGGCTTTCGGACAATGTGCGGGGCATTAGTAGTACACCCTAAAGGAAAATGTTTTCAGTTTGTAAATATTAAGTCTAAAGTGTATTAATTTAAAGGTTTTTTTTCTTATTTTGAGTTTTTTTTAATGGAAAAGAAAATAATAGTATGAAATTTATTTCAGTGGGCAGAAAAAAAATAATTTTATATAAAAGCGTTTTTAAAGAAAACATTTTTTTGTTAAAAAAAGAAGAACAAAAATAGCTTCTTCTGTACTCAACACATTCTAACAAATATAAAACAATCTAAAAAAATTTGAACATTATTGAGAAAGAGTATTATTGTACTTTTTATTGGTCAAGCGGAGTAAAATCGAAAAAAAACTTTAAAAAAAATTTTTAATTTATTTGAAAATCATTTAAAGAATTTTTTTCATAAAACAGATTATGTTTATAATAAAAAAATGTTTAATTTAAATATGCAACTAATTTTCACTTCTTAATTTCGGACGAGTTTAATCCTAATTTATTTATACAGAAATAGTGTTTTTGTAAACTTTTGTAAACTGAGAGATTCTAAAATTCCTTTCGGAGGCAGGTATTTAGAAAGCCAAAACTTTTTATTTGAATAAGATTCTCGTATAAGGGAAATTGAAAAAAAAAATAATTAAAACCACAATTATATAGAACTTTATACTATTTACATACTTTACATAAAAATTCCATTAGGGATTTTTTGCATTAAAAATATATTTGAACAGGTTTTAACTTTCTAGATATTCTTGTAAATTCAATGTTAAGAAGGTAGTGTTGGTTAGAGTTGTAATGCCTACGTATTATGACGAGTCTTTGTGATTTCCAAAAATTTTACCTAGGAGAATTTCTAAATTGGAAACTTAGCTTGAAGCACTACTTGGAAGTAAGGGCTCTTTAATAATGGGCGCTATGTTGGAAATCAATGCTTTTAAAATGGGGCATTATTCCATGGATAGCACACTGGTTGTACAGAAGTATTATTAGATCAAAACTTATCCTTAAATGATACATTGAACACATTGAACAAAATATAACAACATTCAAGTACTATTAAATATTAAGCTTACAGGTTTTTTCATAGCTGCCAGTTTATAAGGAATATTCTAGCAAGAGAACTGGACCCAATTTGAATATTCAACCTATTGAAACCAGCAAACGCCAAGGCACCATTTGCGTTAAATTGCCAACAGGCAATGAGAGAATGGTTGGAGAAGGTTTTATATTCAATTATTATACGGAGATAGCGGGATTGTCTGTCCGTATATCGTAGATGAAAGGTAAAGCCAAGTGTACTGCAGGGACAACTGATTGTTAAGCCTGCTCGGATTTGGCTCTGAAACCGAAAACTAAATAAACATATGGTTTATTGGATGACCCTTAGCCAAAGTAAAAACAGAGATTAAAACACTGCCCTTTAAAGGTTCAAATGCTTATCTTGGCTGAGAAACCATATACATGTCATATATCTGTACGGACAGGCAGACATCAATAATAGCACAATACAAGGCAATAGTATTTGTAACGATTACATAAAATATAATCAAGTGTGCATTACCTCGTTGTTAAGTAATTGTGTTCTATCGATCACACAAATCCTTTACTTATAGAATACAAAAACTTTAAAACGACGGTTTTTAGGGGTTCTAAATATAACAGGGAAATCAGAAATGAACGAATGAAAAACCTAGCGATTTGAGCTAAAAATTGCAATCATTTTTTCTTAAAATTCCACTGTAGAATATTAAAAAGTTGGTAAAATTACAAAAGTATTTAGGGGCGAACCGGATAAAGACAAAACCGTGAAAATCCTAAAATAAGAAAACTGGAACTTAATAAGAAGGTAATAGTGTCAATGCGTTACTTGAACCTGGTTCACCAGGCAACAGAAGAGGACATTTGCAGAAAAGATGAGTAGCTATCTTCCATATTTACTTAATCACACAATTTTGACAGTTAAAAGGGAGCACATTTTAACCTCGATACATCCCTTCGACCACAACATTTACTCTCAGCTACTTTCAGGAAGTGTCTAACGATTCCGCTCTCGATAGTCCCAAGCAAATTTGAAAGTGACTCAATTTCATAATATGTGAAGCAGATCCCAGTTTATCTAGCTTGTCTACCGATTCATTACTAAAAATGTCCCTTTGCGAAGGAAACCAGACTTAAATTATTTTTGAAAGAAGGCCAATACTTGACAACAGTTCCCTACATAGACTTTTAACTGAGCGACAAAATGCCGCCTGACTGTCATAAAATATCCAAACATTTTCGCGAATATTGTCATCATACAGTAGCTTTCATGTCTTAAAGGCAGCATTAAAAGCACCACACCCATCAGGCGGACGATAAGAGAAACTGGTTCCTAGATTCTCCAAATCGACACCGGATCCTACAGCCTAGTTCAATGTGGAGTCGTTTAGGTAAATCCAGGTTCTATAATTTTCCCGGTTTTTTCCCATACCAGTTACTTTCGGGGGGCATAATAACCCTGAGCTTCATATCAAAGTCTTTAAGAAGGTTGGTCCCGGATTCAGGGCAATATGCCCAAGCACAAACACGATAACTTCTATTTTTGAGAAAGCAAAAATTTCAGGGATTCAATACTTCACATTTAAGTTTTAACCATAAATGGATAAAATGAGGGACGCAAAAAGGGAACCTCTAAAAGAGTTCGCCTGCATTAAGTAAGTTCTAGAAAATGTCTAACCCTAAGTCTTGATCATTACAGGGATGCATGAGTCCTTTTTGGGTCTTAATGCCTTTCTTGTAATATAATTAAAATTCTTTAGTCTATAATAAGGACTTGAATCAAGTTAGCCTTAAAACTGTGTACAGGGTTAATTAAATGAATTAAAGATTTACTATTTTAACCCCGACTGGGTATGGATTTTCATCTAAATAAAAAAAGTTAAAACACTAAGAGGTATTATGTTTATCTGCAGGATCAATATTTCTTAGTAAAAGTGTGATTAATTTGTATATACGAAATACAACAAAATATTTTTTTTTGTATTAATCTGGCAGTTACTAACAAAAAATTATCGTTATTTGGTTATCTGGACAATAAAAAGTACAATTAAACAACACATAAATATTTATACACAAAATAACAAAAATTAATTAACACCGGATATTTGTAGGAAGTAACGTTTAAAAAAATTTAAAAAAAAAACATAAACTTATTAGGAAAAAACACAGAAAAAACATGCCCTTAATTGTTATTTTACAAAATTGCCCACAAAAAACAAAACTGTAGTTTTAATAAACAAAAAATATAAGAATTTATATTATGAGTGTTTAAAAGAACCTAAAGACTTACCTGTTTAAATGGCCTCATGCCACCATTTATTCTTAGAGAATCAGCTGCTATACCTGCAATACCATCACTTTGACTCGGTTCAGTACGCAGTTGTTTAAGAGAGACATTAGGCACAGTGTGAGAGTGGCCACAACTACTGTGAGCACCGCAACATATGGCCATAGTACTGGATTCTGGTTGGGAGCTTTGACGTATTATCCTTGAGCCATTAGTTGGAGAAGACGTTACTAAAACCGGCGGCACATTTCGCGGTAGAACACTATTCGAACCGCCATAGACCACTAAGGAGCTACAAAGATTTCCTTGTTGCAAGGCACTTCTAACACTATCGCGTGAATTTGAATGATCTATATAGCCTGTGGTCGATAAGGGTGTAGTTGAGGCACGCCTACTACAATTTCTGCAGGCACGGCATCTTACTTGGTTACTTAGAGAAATAGGGCTGGTCGATAGGTTCTGATATGATGTTCCTAAATTTAAGTTTTCTTGATATCCATGATTTAAATTCGTTATTGATATGGTTGGTTGCTGTTGCAAGTGTTGACTTTGTGCTGGCGAACATGCTGATGTCGCGGGTGCTGATGGCATTAGTTGCTGTGGTTGCTGTTGCAACTGTTTTCGATTCTGATTGTGATCTTGGTCCTCTTGATATACTTCAATTTCAGGCACTGTGGTTGGTCGAAGACCCTGTTCGACATCCTCATCAGCCAAGTGAACGCTTCGCTCACTCTCATCCGAGCCCAGTCGGGTTTGTTGTGACAACTGGGGACTAGTTAGATATGTAGAGGTACGATCCTGTCGCATCAATGTTGGCTTCGTTGATGCTGTGGAAGTCATATTGTTGGTTGTTGGTCCATTAGCGGAATTCATTTTCATTTGTCTTAGAATAGACGATTTACATTTACCAGCATTCGAAATCAAAAGAGAGTCAGTTTCCTCGGAGCTTGCATAACCGGAATTGGTGGCATCAGTCAATTTTTGCATTGACATCTGCAATAAAAAAATACAAATTCCTTTTAAAAAAATTTATTATTTAAAACGCAAATTTTGGTTTGGCCTTTTATAAGTCGTTCCTTGAATATAAAATAAGTTTGCTAAAAAATAAAGAAGTATTTAAAACGAGATTGAGTAAAGCAAAATTTTAAAGAAGTAAGAACTAAATTCACAACAGACTTTGCTCAGCATAAAAAACTTTTTAAGCATAGACAGAAAGAATTAAAAAAATCAGACCATAGAGGCATGTTTCTTTAAATAAAAGTTTTTTATTTTTATATTTTTTAAAATAATTTTTGCATTTCTTGTTTAAGGCTTTTTATGTTTTGACTTATAAGTCCAGCAACGATTGCGCAAACACTGCGCCGTTTGGCCACCAACTTTGAAGAGTATGGACCACGCCCAAGCCATCCTCAATCTTGAGGTCGAAGTATAAGATTTTTCAAACAAAATCGTAATGAGCGATGAGGCTTATTTCCACCTCAGCGGGTACGTGAACAAGCAAAACCATCGCTTCTGGGGCACCCGTTCAAAGTGATTGCGTGCTACGCTGTTCACACTGGAAGGGTCATCAGGCCACTTTTTTCGGGGATGCCGCAGATCAAACGACAAAAGTGGACCATGTTAGCCGATTTTTTTTGCCGCATTTAAACAAATTAGGACTGGAAGTCATAAGGCTCTAACAGGACGGAGCAACAGCACGCACTGCGTGAGCCACAACCGATATTTTGAAGGCGGCAATCCCGGGTCACCTCATCTCTCGTTTTGGCAATTTACATTAGCCCGCAAAATCACCCGATTTTACCGTTTCTGAAGTTTCGTGTTTACTTGAACGAACCCGATACCATGGAAGCTCTCAAGGACAACATTCGATACGAGTGACGTGTGATGAAAAATGCCATAAAACGAGCCCCTTTAGCAATCAAATTGTGACGGCGCCCATTTGGTCGATAACATCTCAACTTGACCAATAAAATTCTTAAAGTTGAGATAAATATAATCAAAACACAGACTAGAAGTTTTTCATTTAAAAAAAATTTAAAGCCAAACAACATCGAATGACTTCTTTTGGCCCACCTTGTAGAAAACAAATCGGTAAGTTGAGATCTCCCAAAATATACAGAAAGCAACAAAATTAAAAAAATCCATTGCATCTTTTGGGATAAAAAAGGATAAAAATTATACTTAGATACTGCCGGAGTTCATTTGTAACTTCTTAACTAAAAAATAAAATTCAAATTTCAAGCGAAAGCTACAGATCCCAATTGAGATTAAATACGGTGCTTGGAGGCAAGACACACTTTTTAATATTGGTAGACATTTTTTGGCCTTTTTTTTGTACTTTTCAACGTTATAAGACTTAGTGGGCAAAAAGTACTTTTTTACATTTTTAGCACTCTTTTTGCACTTTTTGAGCTTATGAGTTTGAAAATATTAAATTGCAGACTTCTGATCCATCTCGAGCTATAAGGTAAAGTTACAAAAAGCCTTTTTAGTGCCATAGTGTTATTTGTTAATATTGCTAGGAATTTTTCCCATATAGAGATCGAAATTATGTGTAGCTGTAGTTCTTTTTTACTTTTAGGTGATTTTTTCCTCTTTAAAGAGTTAAAGTCCTTTAATAAAATAAAAAGGACTATTGACCTTTATAGAATTTAAAAATCAGGTAAAAGGACGAAAATTAGTTTTTTGAGATTAAAAGTTTAGAATTGGGAAATTCAGAGTTTTTGACCCAGAGATAAATAGATGTTGACCCTCAATGAAATCTAAAATTATTAAAGAGAACAAAAAGGATTTTTTCATATTGTTTTTTTTTTTATTTAATTTTGGACAATTGATAAATTTAATAAATCATAAAGGAGGACAGCAAGCATATGGCTGATTATATAGCCTTTGTTTTGAAAATTTTCTACTCTAATCTTGTTACTAATTAGTCTTCATTGGCATTAAAAAAACATATAAAACTTTATCCAAATTTATAGGAAATTGTTTTTTTTTTTAGGCGTTTCTTTTAAATTATATTAAATTAAAAAATTGTCCCGTTTTTCTTTCTAAATAGCACGTAAGTTAAATTGGTAATGTTTATAGCTTTAAACCAACTTATTTACATCCCTAAATAGACGTTTTGAATGGTTTAACACTTCGGAAAAATTCCTGGTTATGAAAAGCATTTTTTTTAAACAGTGTTTTTCCTGCATGAAAAGTTGGCAACATTGCATATTCGCTTTTAACTAAAAAGAATCTTTTGTTGACATTTCCGTTTGACATCTCTAATGTTATTTCCTTTCATTTAGTTTAGCTTATTATCACAGCACTGCTTTATTACTTAATTTCTAAACATTTTGAACATACTTTTGTTTTTTCCTTTGTATTTCATTTACGAATTCCCGTGGTGATGTTTCCTTTAAAGATTTCGAAGTCCTATGAATATATTATTCTGTGTGTTTTCTATTTTAATGTTAATTCTTTGATATTAAAAATGTGTGTCCAATATACAACCACAACTGTTTAACAAAAGAAATTCGGCAACGACTGGTAATGCGAAGAGGAAATGTATTAAGTGTGGTTATGGAAACATTTAAGAGATTCTTTCAACAAGAAAGTTTTCCAAGATTTAAGTGCAAAGTAGGGTGGGTGGATAATGAAGAAAGTGTTTTAAAATGACTTTCCTTTAAATAAAGCAATAAGAATCTACTTTGAATTTTTCCCATTTACTTTTATTTTTATACAAAGCAGCCTTTCAAACAATTATTTGATAAGCAGAGTTGTTTAAGGCTTGTTATATGCCGCTCTTAGTATTCCTGAGCACATCGGACCATTTCGGTTTTAAGATAAAAGCCACAAGATAAGCAAATAAAAGCAACATTTAGAAATAAATGCGTGGGTGGAAAGTAGGCGGCTGGCAATACCATTATTTACAATGAAATATACTTTATATTTATACGTATGAACGTCCTGGTATGCAACGTCTCAACCAGAATAATTGAAAAAATATATCAGAAACAAAACGAGAAAATTTTTTAATTTTTTTTTATTTTTGCTTGTTTCGATAAAATTTCTGTTTATAATTTTATAGCTTCAATCTAAATCTTGTGATTAAAAAACTATATCTACGTCCACAAAAAAAACTGAAAGTTCACTGCTTACTACCAAATTCTTTTCCATATTAAGTTCTAGAAACCTTTTCATTGTTTAAATATTAAAAGGTATTATTTTGCATACTGGGATATATATACTCAGATACGTTTATTTCAAAAAAGAAAGAATATTGTTTTAATAGAACAAAAGCTGTCGTCGTAATTAATATGTTTGAAGCAATAGGAACAAAAGGATGTATTAAGCAACTCCTACTTTCTATAAATATAAATCATCTTCATCATCTTAAATGTTTTTTATAACGTTTTTGATATAATGAAATCCCAGTGCTTCAGTGTAAAAAAAAATTTTAAATAATTTGTGTTTTAGAGGATGAAGAAAATTTTAGTCCTAAAAACAAAAAGAAAAATAAGGCGGATTGCTATGAGCAGTTTAAAGGTTCAATTATATGTGACTTACCATAACGCCATAGCCGTAACCGTTTCAATTAAATCCAAAACTCAATTGATTTCTAAGATTGTAGTGATGGCGTAATGGTCAGTCATCTATAATCAAAAACAGTGTTGCTCAAAAGTTTGGTTCGAACAGCTGCTTACTGTGGTATGGTTAAGTCACGTATAAATGAACCTTAAATCAACCTCTGCCGCCAAACTCTTTTTTTTCTTTTATTATACACTTCTTAATACACTTAATTAACACAGTCATTTGCAGGGGATCAAAAAATAGAATTCATTTAAAGCAGTATTTGAGAATTTCTCCTAATTTCACTTGAACTTCCAACCATAACCTGTACCAATAATTCCAGGACTTGCATTTCTAGACTTTTCGTATTAAGTTTTTTGTTTACTTAGTCAACTTCTTAACTAAGTCTGGCTCAATTTATTTATTTTCGCATTTTTAGACCATTATATTAAAAAGGCAAAAAGTACCAACAAATTTAAAAAAAGTACTTTTGGCCCACTTGGTTGACTTTGGACCTCTATGTGAGTCAATATCCCATAGTCTCATATTTCAAGACTAGTAATCTTATACAAAAAGTCAAGAAAGTATCTAAGAAATGAAAAGGTACTTTTTGTCCGATTGGCCACTAAAATAGCTATGGGCACCATAATGGTTAATAGTTATTATTTTCTGAGCTTCTAACCTCAAAAATTTCAAAAGGAATGAAAAAAGGTAACACATACACTTTGCTTATTCAATTGACTATCCACGTCTATAGATGTTCATAGTCCTTAAACTCATATTTCTATATTCAAAATCTCAAAAATATTGCAAAATTGTAAGAAAAATAAATTTTTGTTCAAGCCGTTTTTAAATCGTTCAATAGTCCTTAATTTCGTATTTATACACCCATAATTTCAAAAAAGTACCAACTAATGTTAAAGAGTGACTTTTCCTCACTAAGCTGACTTCCCCTATCTTTATGGCTCAATTAATCCTAATCTTATATATTAGAATTTATAATCTAAAATAAATTCAAAAAAAGAATAAAGACCGTATTCATAGCTTTCAAAAGCTGTAAAACGTAATTGGAAAAATGCTTTTCTCTTTACTGTTTTAAAAGAAATCAAATGTACCAAAGCACCCCTTTTTATGCCCTAAGGTTTCTTCTTTTATTTTTTTTAGCAGAATAATATTCCTTAGTTTCGTGAAAAATTAAAACAAAATAGAGATTTTTACTTCTGTGGCCCATTTTTATCTCTTTAAGGTCCAAATTCCCCAAAATCGTGTCCTATTGAGTCTGTACATTGCAGTCCAAAGTTTACTAGCCTTAGGTCTTTGAGCTGTACGCTGACGAATTAGTAAGTCAGTCAGACACTCAGTTGGTCATTAACGTTATTCTTTTTCTATGTATATAAGTACAAAAGGGATACGACTTTTTAGGGTCTGCTTCCAATTTCAGTTTCTGTGTCATTATTTTTTTTAGGTTTTTGCCCTAGACCCATAGTGTTTTCCCTGTAGGCATCTTATCTGTTATATTAATGAGAACCAAACTTTAGCCCTGCATCTAGGAATGATATTTTCACGTACAACATTCTGATTAGGACTTTATATTGCATACTTCCAATGCTCTTTCAGCGAGTAAGACTTTAATTATAATCACAACGTATTTTCACAAGGAGTAATACCGTTGCCAAGCTGTAACTGAAATATCTCGCACACTGGATATCCGTGGTACCAGAACTGAACTACCAGTCAGGCTGCTAAGCGGAAACTAGTACCAACAGATCTGCAAGCTATTTAAAGACTGGAAGCTATTTAAAGATCATTTCTTTCCAAAAATGGTTTGTGCATGGGTAATTCTATTGAATTAACATTAACTGTTCCTAGCTTGTGTAATTTCCTGGAGTGGAACTTATATAACGACAATAGAATTCAGTATGAAATTCGCAACGTGAAGTCCTCAACATTTATTTGATATATTTTGTAGTTATTTGTTTTAACTTTTTTATATCTTTGGTTCTATTTATTCGGCTTAAAGTCCATGATTAAAATTCTGATAGCTTAGAATGGAAATTCTAATATTTTTGCCTATTTTAAATAGTTTTGATAGACATACATGTGGTCAAGTAGTCAAAATGCAGGAATAACAATCTAGAAGCCTTAGTTCGAACCCAATCAGCGACTTTAGCTTGTAAACTAAATAAAACTTTATTTCTAATTCTAAACTCTACTAAATTTTTATTTTTTCTTCTCTATCATTGTCTTCCGTAGCAGGTGCTCACAAAGGAAATAATTTTACTGGTACAAGTGCACACCTGTTTGTTAAAAAAAAAGTTGAAAAAAAATTATAAAAAAAGTTGTCTCATGTGAGATTTAACGACTAAACGAGTATTATGTAACTAGATTTGTAGTTTATCAGGCTAATTTGTTCAATTTTATTGTTATAAGATTTTTCTTAAAGAAAAATCTGGAGAGTTCCTGTCCAATTTGTTCGTCCTTTATCTCACATCGCAGTGCCCTGTGAGAGTCCAAATAATGCACCCCAGAACCCCCCTGCTCTCCTTGAGCAGCAGGTCAGTTTCCATTCTGTCAGCCTGGGCCATAAAAGCCTAGAGATCCTGCAATCAGCCCTTTCCCTCCAGGTTTGGCCCACCTTGTCCATTATTCAAGTCCCAATCAGTCCATAACAGAAACTCAGTTGTGGCCTCACCGGCTCACAACTATGTTCAATATCCCGGGCCGATCCCTTCCTCGCCAGTTTTTCGGCAATCTCGTTGTATAGTAAAGTAGTTAGTTACTACCATTTAAAAGTAATCCAAGAGTCAGTTAATACTTGCTACGAAATAGTAAGCCGAAAGTAAATCTAGAACCAGCTTAGTGCCCAACAGGGTCTATAAAAAACATTTTTATTATTTTGCTTTAAAAAGCCTTAAATACCCAATTAAATAATTTTATAATTTTTTGGCACAAACATATACATCCATTAGTTTTTTTTTTTTTTTGCTTTTGTCTTGTTTGTTATAACAAAATCTACAACAATAACAAGCAAAATCCATTTACATATTAAGGTTTGTTCTACATATTTTCAGATTTGCAGTTGGTTGGCTTAACATATATAAACGGAAATGAATTTATTTCGTTGTTGTTGTTGTTGTAGTTAAAGTTTTACAGTGTCCATTTGTGAAATTCACTTCGATTTTGTTTGGATTTTTTTATACATTGTTATCCTTGTTGTTGTTTTTGTCTGTCATTTGCAATGTTGTTTAGTGCTTCCAGTTGCAATGACAGGTTGCATTAACTTTAGAGCATTCGAATGTTGTTTGTTATTATTCGTCAGGATTTGTTTAATCAGCCGTACACTATATATACATACAAACAAAATTTTAAAATATTCACAATATTTTTTTTAAGCAGCAGTATCTGCAAGCCTAAAAGGACTGACTAAAGTTATTGCGGAACTATTTTACATTGTTTTACTTAAGCCTCATTTACAAAGACAATTTATTTGGTTTTCTATTTGATTGTTCAATTTCCTTCAAGTAATATACTGCATTGTACAAAGTTAATTTTTATGTAAAACTTAAAGAAAAAGTTTCAGTTTATTTGCCTGTCAGTGCACGTGATGTGATTGTAATCAAACAAAAGTTTAAACGTAAAAAAAGTTAAATTATTTGAATTGTGCATGCATTTGTATATGTATGAATAAAAATATGCTTTCAGGAAAAGATTTATGGTTATGGCAGGAGCCCAGATAAAAACTAGAACTGAAATACATAAAAAAGGAGTTGCATTAAAATTGAGAACTACAACTTTAATAAATTTAAGTTAAAGTAGATATTTGTAAGCTGTCATTGCAGTTGTTGTATACAAGAATATTTTTACCCTCTTAGAGTCAACGAAACATAACAGCTACAGAAATGGGAGGGAAAAAACCTTTAATTTATTGTTTTTACGTAATTTGTAAGTATGTAGATGACTCGTTATGTATTAAGTGTCATTAACACACAAACATATAGTTACTTATATAGGTTTCTATGCATAACTTCCTTTTCCTCTCTTCTTTCGTTTTCTGAAATGATTTGTTTTTTTTGAACACGTTAATGTTGTCGACCCATTAAATAAAATGTCTTCTATTTTCTTTTTTTCTTCAATATAAAGTGTGTTTGTTTGCCAATTGAAAAATGGCAACGTAATGAAAATTGCATACATTGTAGCACCACCAAACAAGCATTCACCCAATCATTGTATAATAAATGACATTTTTTGTTTGCATCAACATTCATTTATGTTAATGTGGATAAGGATGTTTGTGTTTGGAAGGCAAGTAAGTATAAAAGTATAAGTATGTGCTGAAGTGTTCTTTTAATTGGCAGCTAAAATTATTAAGTACAGAACGTTTCCAAAGCGAGGTTAGTGTAAATCCTTAAAAGGAAAAATTGGAAAATATCTTTCCTCTTACCTGCTTTGAAAACCAGTTTTCAGGATAATAAAACTGTTAAAAATAAAATAATTTAGTAAACTTTAGCCGGTCATTTTGGACCATAATATACCCTACATCACAATTTACTTCACATTATGTACTACTAAATTCCGGGATGATCGTAAGCTCTTCAAGTTGGCCAGGTTCACTGACCACCTTGAATGTCAGGGAAAGGATAGAGTTTTTCTAAACTTATAAAAGATTCCAAAAGATTCTAGCATCCCAGCTGAGGTTGACCCAGAGCAGTGGAGAATTTTTTAGAGCATGGCTTAACGCTTATTGTTCAGGCTTCGCAGTGTTTCCGTGCTCCTAGATATGCCTTACGATACAGGTTGAGAGAGGACATCAAGGGTTGTGTTTCCACTAAAGTTAAATAAAAGCAATCACTGCAGACTTTGAAAAGGATTCTAGACTTTCGCATCAGGGATAACATGGCTTCTGGTTGGCTTTGTGATATCCAGCACACTTTTACGAAGGATAAGCCAGTGACGACAGCACTTTACTCAGTGGATTGATGGAATCTAAAAAACTCTTTATTACGGTAAATACGCAATGGAAGTTTTCATTTACATTGCAAGCACTTTTAAAAATATTGCCATTGAGGTAATCATTAAAAGCACGATGCGAAGAGCTTTTAAGCTGATTACAAATTGGATATCTGCTCTTCTAGAGCGCAGAATTATATATGCAAAATGAGAATATGTAAAAGCATAGAGAGTGACCTTGACGATGCTTCCCAAGGAGGGGTCCTCTTATCAATTCTGTGGACACTTGTTGCCAGCGGACTTTTTACGTAACTTAAAGGCGGAACCGTTAGAGTAACCGTTTACGTGAATAATACAGCGGTCTTTGTCACCGGGAAGCATTAAAATATGTTCAGCTCTATGAAGGATGCTACACTCAGTTTTTTTGTCAAAAAGAGAAAGATTGGTCCATGGACCATGCCAAAGTTAAAAAACAATAACCTGGGGCTGAAGAGGCACACCAAGTAACAAGGTCTAATATAGGATAGTAAATTGTCATAAAGGCTCAATGTTGAGAAAAGGGTCAGAAATGTAACCAATGCGCTCTTTGCATGTGGAAATATGTTTGGAAAAACATGCAGTCTTACGCCAAATCTTTGGCATTTTAAAAGCAAGTCGCAGTCAGATTTCCAGTTTTGTCGACAGCTGGGTATCAAGTAGTCCTATTAGCTTCCTTATGACTGCAGTCTTTTTTAGGCAGAGATTCTAGTAGCCACCTATCTTGTCCTGTCTTTTCAAACTGAGTATTCTAAGGTGAAAATAATCATTGACAGCCAGGTGGCAATCAAGGTATTACACTCAAATCTCCCTTACTCTCTGGTAGACTGTTTGCCAAGAAACAAGTGCAGTTATACCAGGTTCCAAGACCACTTGTTTTTAAGGGAATTAGTTTGCTGATGAGCTGGCGAAGCAAGATGTTAGTTTGCCTATGAAAAGAGCAATAGACGTTCGTGCTCCATTTCAGTTGTATAATGGTGGTATAGACTTTGAGGGTGAGGATCAGAGTCACGGAGGTCTGGGTAAATACCATAAGATAAGATGTAGAATCTCCTGGATAAGGTGCAGATCTTATGACTTTGGAGTGGAGAAGTTTTTTTTCCTTTGCAAAGGAATGATTATAGACTCCTAGAAGGGAAATAACAGGTCATTATTAGACAGTTTTTCATACCAAAGAAAGCTGGGTGACTAGTCAGCAATGATTGCAGGTTCTGCGGTTAGCCGGGTGAAAGGAAGACTCGTTTGCTCCAGTGCAAACTATCTAAGGTCTAATTTGTACCAAGGGTGGGGGAAATATCTGAGGTTGCTTATATAGAATCTTAAGGGTCAGCCAAATAAACCTAAGCCACAGCTAAACTTAAAGGTTTTGTGCAGGTTATTGACCGAAATTCCACCAAAATTAGGCTCATATAGGATTTTCAGATATATTCATTTGTTATAAAATATATAAATTTTTTATTTGCAAATTATACGATAAAATATGACTTTTAAAGTTGTTCGAATATACACTCAAAAAAGTATTAATGTAAAATCTACTGAATATTCATTTAAAACCCTCCAACAAGATATTCATTAAAATCAAATAAATTTTTCATTCAAACTCTAACATCAAAAAAATAACTTACATATTCGTCAGAAATTAACTAGATTTTCTGTTATTTACAGCTAAACACAAAGTATCGAAAAAAAATTAACAAAAATAAATATTACTAAAAAATAACTGACAAAATTAACTGCAAATCAGTATTTTTATGTAGTTGGAGCTTTGAATAACTCTTCAAACCAGTTAAAAACAAATATTGTATTGAGATTTAACTGTTTTTTAATTTAAAAACAACTTTACGGATTACTTCCTGAATAACTTACAGTCAGTTACTGTCATAATTTTTTTAGTGTAGGGACTACTGTTAGTTATAAGCCGATCGCAACAAAATTTCATGCAAAAATTGGTTTCGTAATGTATTTCTTTATTATTTTAACAAATTCAATAGTAGAAGGTGTTAAGATTTGGACTATTCCTTTTTTCTGGATTGGTCAAAACTCTGTCTACAATTTACCAATTGCCAAAGCCAAGCAACATTTTTAAAATGGTACAATAAATAAAGAATTTTCACATATTAATTACATTGAGCTTACTGCCTTTTCACCGATCAAATACACTCAAGCTATTACACATAACATGCAAACATTTCCTTGCAAAATCCTTTAAGTGGATGTGGTCTTGCATGTGCTGATGTTAAAATATGAATTCGCCATAAAAGCATATTTATTTTGCTATTTATA
Organism: Melanophora roralis; assembly: GCA_963583895.1. Lineage (NCBI taxonomy): Eukaryota > Metazoa > Arthropoda > Insecta > Diptera > Rhinophoridae > Melanophora > Melanophora roralis. Next base: position 16,948,603 of record OY757190.1, on the reverse strand, counting down.
ATGTTTGCCATTAATAGTGTTGTTAAAGTTGAATATGCATGGAAGTGTTTATGTTCGAAATTTTTTCATAAGACAGTTAGCTGGTGCACTTTATTTATGTGTTTTGTCATTGTTTTTATTTTTGTCTATAAGCAGCGTTTTTTTTTTAATGTTTTTCATAAAATTTTCTTTTCCTTAAACTAGTACAAAATTGTAAATAACAAAATAAGAAATAACTGTAATATGTTCTGTTTTTATTTAATGTAAGAAACTATATGCATTTGGGGCATGTTTTACTATACATTTGTCTTTGCCTGCAATTAATTTGTTTTCTTTTATGTCAATGACCCCATAGGTTGATTAAAGGTTTTTGAAATTACTTGTTTTATATAAGAAAAACGAAAACGAAATAAATAAAAATGTCTGTAAAAAAGACATATTATCTGTCATATTAGCAGAAGGTATTAGAACAAGAGCAGAAAGATATTCACACATACGTACTTAGAAGTATGTAGTTGCCCTTTGGCGCGTGTGTGTTGAAAAGTTTTTAACGTTTTTTTAGTTAAATTAATTGAACATTTTTTTTTAATTTTTTAAATTATTGTAAATGTTTTAATTAGGTTTAAAAACTAATAATTCAAATGTTATTAAGAACTTTTTCTTGAAAAATTTATAATTAATTTTAAAAACCATTTTTCTTTCGTTGTTTCTTTTGTGGTCTACCTTAATCCTATCATATTCTTTTTTGAGGTATACAAAATTTGTTAAAAATATAAATTGTTATAACCGCGTTGCATTCAAACATATGCACGACAGTAATTTCTTTGTTGCGGTTTGGCAATGATTTTTGTAGAAGCAACGTTGTAAAGTTGGCAAAACAAATTTTTATCGATGTTTTTTAAAGACTTTTAAAATTAATTTAACAAATAATTTCAATTATCTTAATTGCTGCATTTGTAGGAATCATAAAAAAAATGAGAAAAATTTTAATCATTGCGGACATCCACCCTTTCGCCGAAGTTTTTAAATTTATAAACTAGCGCAGTCAAACATCTGGTTTGCTATAATCTACGGCAGCTTTGCTTTAATAAGGGCTTCCTATTGTACCTTTTTTAATCAAGTTCGAAGTACATTGGCCTTTAAGGAAATAATTTAACCTCCAATAAAATAAAAAAAATCAAATAAGTCCCAACAAAAAAGAAAGAACCTCTCAACAAAAATTTTGGTGAAAGTTTTAAGGTATTCAAAATTATATTTAAATGCAAAACAGGGATTTTTTTTTGCATTTAGAACTAATATATGGGCATTTTTAAATCGGACTAACTGTAAAAAACTTCTTTTTGGTTCTTAAAAATATTAATCAGTTTACGTTAGAAAAGCCGATCAATCTTGGAATTCCGATCCCGGTGTCAAAAATTCCGAGATTATATATTAACTAAGCATACTATCGTACAAATCATTTGGGTCCGCTACTTCAAAAAAATTTATGTTACCTGTAGAAAAAATAAAAAAAGCAGCAATCGAATTGAGGACGAAATGAAAAATTTTAATATAACATAAAAAACGGTAAAGTTGATTAGCCCAAGTCTCTGATAGGGATTCGAACGTGTGACCTTCAGACAAGTCGACTTGGGCACCCACTAACTAGTCTACCGTATCTTATAAGCACTATTTGGTTAAATGAAAAAATTCATATACATAATTGAGACTTATACCTAATTTGTTTTTATTTTATTTATCTGTTAGGGCACCTAAACGGAATTCTGTTTAAAATTTTCTATTTTAATACTTCAATACCTTTTAAATACCATAAATCTATAAATATAATGTGAGCCTAACATTTACGGCCCTATAAGCACTAATTGGATAAAAGTAACAATTAGATAAAGTTCATTAAGCACTGGATTTAAAAATTGTTTGTTAAAATACCTGAAAAGAAAACAAAAAAAAAAAAATTAAATATTTAAACCAGCAACAAAATACACATGGGCTCAAAAATAATAACTTACATCGTTACACTTTTATTTACATTCGGTTAGAGCCCGGACTGCATTGCTGGTCTGTTTAAATTTCTCAAAAAAATTATTTTGTAATTTATAACATTAAATAGATATCATTTATGTGATTATATTTAGTATCATTATTGTTTGTAATATTTGCATGGCTTGGAGAATTTCCCTGGCGTTTTATTTTAAAAAACTGACTTGATTTAAATTAGTAAATTTAATATTAATCCAATGTCTTCATTTCAAAAAGCCTTCTCGTACAGACAATGACCTGTTACATGTTTATTATAGGCACATATGCTCATAAAAATATTTATAAATGTGTAAGTTCATACATTTACAACATAGTGGTTTTAGAATAAAAAAGACTATGTATATGTGTGTGTGTTCGGATTTGTGGTAGCGGTTAAAAATATATTTAAACAAAAAACCACTACAGCTAATGCACACATACATGCACTGCAGAATTTAATTTGAAATTTTCTCTTTAAATAAAATATCTGTTAACAACTTCTACTTTTTCTTCTGTTTTCCCCTCCCACTCTTTTAGTTTAAACAAAAAATGTTTTTTTCAGATACCATAAACAATTATTTACATGCAAGTGAAAAATAACTGGAATATATAAAAAAAAAACCTTCCATTAGAGAAAGCTTGGTTATAAATAAAGATGTGGCGGTTGCTATCTATCTGTGGGCTGGGAATATGAACGTAAATTTCAACTTGGGCCAAAAAAAATATAAATAAAAACACGAAATAACGGTAATAAATAAGCAAGAGAAAATCAATAATGTTGTTATAAATATTAATAATAATTTTTTGGTGCTTTTGTTTTGGCACTTTGTTTTAAAGGGTGTTTAAATTTAAAGTACACAGAAAAAATTATTAGAGCATCAAATAAAAAAAAATATTTGTTTTTAATTAAAAATATAATTGTAGCAACGAAATACTTAATTGTATTTTAAACCAATAATGCCAATTTACAAGGTCTTAGAAAACACCACGATTTTGCATGGAAATTTCGTAGCTAAACGCTTCTGTACATTCCCTTTTGTTAATATGCAGCACTTTTTAAGGTGAGTATACAAAAATAAAAAAACGAACTTTACAGCTAGCACAAATAAGGATTTATACTTTAAAAATTCAAAATTTAAAATCGCGATGGCAACCAGAAGGTATCAAGTTTGATGCTAGATTATGTCAAAAGTTTTTTTTTTAATTTTTTGTTTTCTTTTTTTTATTTTCTGCTTTCTCCTTTACTTTGGTTCAGTTTTATATTTTAATGTTTTTTGTTTTGCCTTTATTTATTATGCTTCTTTGGCTGTGTTCATTTGACTCGAGGTGGGTTTTATAATGTAAAGGTAAGTAAATAAAATTTTTGAAAAACAGAATGACTTGTTGGTTGAGTAGATAAAACGTGTTCTTTCATAAGGTCCCTGGTTCAACTTGTTTTTGAGGATTTGATTGTGTACTAAAATAAGTTGTAATTTAAAATTATATGTAAAATGAAGTTTATTAAATTTAATAAAAATACATAAATAAATATATATATATATATATAAAATATAAAAAAAAAAAATTTTAATTTAAAAAAAAAAGTTTTTTTAATTAAGGTTTAAAATTTTGACAAAAGCTTAATGAAATTTTTAATTGTTCACATTAAATTTTTTCATAGGAAAATTGTCAAGCAAGGTTCAATTAAAATGTTGATTGTATTTAAAAAATAGTTTATTGGTGGAAACTTAATAAAATGTTTATATAAAACTTAACAATTTTTTTATCTAAATTTTTTTCTGTGCAATATTTAAGAAAACTAAATGATTACAGTTAAGTTTTATTTTAAGTTAAATCTAATAAAATGTTAATGAAATAATAATTAATATTTAAATAAATAAAAAAATTTTTTGGAAAATTTTTCATTTGAAACTTAAAAAAACAAATTCCATTTTGTAGGGATGTTCTTAATTTTGCTTAAAAAATATAACTGCATTATTGCAAATCAATATTTATTAATAGAAATTCACTTTAATCATAATCATTGGCTTTTACAACAACACCACTGCCGTAAGGCTCATTTTATGGCCGTTAAATTATTATGTCGGCCTTTGAATGAAAAGGTAAAAAATATGAATTTATGCTAACAGAAGCATGAAAAAAATATTTGTCTCGAGGTCAAATGAAATAGTAGTATAAGTGTAAGATAAGAGTTATGAAAACTAAAACACCTGTGACTGACACGCACTTTTTATATGACAAACTGAGTTTTAGCTGTATTGGGAACTGTTTGAGTTATTTGAATTTTTTTAAATATTGTTTTTACCACATTTATGTATTATCTAGTGTAAAATGGGCTTGGCGAGATGCTTACAATAAATATCAAAATTTTAACTCTTTAATAAAAACCCCACATAAGTTATAAAAAGCTCATATATACAAAGAACTTTTATAAGAATGAAAAAAAATTATAATAAAATTTTTTATGTCATACTTAAGCTATATTTACTCTACCTAAGTTTTCATACGAGTTGAGTGACAACAAAATAAGCTTAAATTTTTATGACATTACGTCTAAGGAATTAGTTTTAGTCCGCAAATTATAAAAGTGGCTAAACTGGTATTTAATCCGGTTACTTTTAAAAACTTACATTTAAACGTCAGACGTTAAATAGTTGAAAAATTTAATACATTCCATGGCGCAATAATGTATCAGGTGGTGGTGATTCTACAACAACAAAATTTGGTGAATAAAATTTTCGTTTTTGTTGACGTATTCGTTGGCTCAATTATCAAAAAAAGATATGTAAAAGTAAACAACTTTGACTACGCAGCCTCGATTTTTGCATGAAAAAAGTAGATCAGCTGTGCTTGTAATACCACCTGCTATACATAATTTCACCATGGTACGTTCTTTTTTTTTCAACTGAGATAAGACAAAAATATTAATAAATTAAACATACATGTTTTTTCACTATACAAATTAGTCTTAGTAGATGATAACTCAGGCAGTGTAAATACTGCTTTACGAAACACTCTATCTTGTGTTTTACTGCTTTCCAGAAAAAAAATTTTTGTTTTCAAATAAATATTTAATTCACATAATCGAATATTTTTACATGTGTCATAATACGTACGTAAAAACTAATGCAAACAGACATTTGGTCATTTGTTATTTAAACACCCTTAAAATATTTTTTTGTCCTTAATTCATATCCATTAATTTCCTCTAATATTGATTTTTTGGCATAAATAATCGTGTTTGTTATCTTGAATATATATTAAATATAGTTCGGAATAATATATATAAAATAAAAAACGTAAGTAAAAAAACGTTTTTTTGTGATATTAATAATGATATGAAGACAAAAATAATTAATAAAAAAAACTGGCGAATAATACAGGGACCAAAAATAACAAAATAAAATAGTTTTATTTTTACCAAAATAATAAAAAAACAATTACCACCCCGATCTCGCATTCCGATTCAAATATAAATTACATCTGTCGGCCTTCTTCACTGAGGAAAAGTATGCCCGCAAATAACTTAGAATATCTTGGATTTTTCATCTTTTAAACTTAAATCCTGTGCTTCTTAAAGTAAGAATTAGAAAAATAAATTTTTTATTTATATTTTTATATATCCTTTTTTTGTGCGGAGTCGTAATCGAAATTCAGAATAACTCCCAATATACTTTTCCATCATGGTATCCGCAAAAGTCCACGTCAGTAATATATCAAATGAATCAGCATATATTCACCAAGCCTGATAGACCGACAAACGGACATACTTCTATCGACTCAGAAAGTAATTTTAGGTGTCTTTGTTTTGATCTTACATCAAATAATCCAAAGATATTCCACCAAATTCTTTAAAATATTTCTAATTGTTATTTCTGACTATTATTTGATAATTAAAACAAACCAAAAATATTCAAAAATCAACAAATTGTTTTTACTCATTTTTATACACTTTACAGTTTATCACTGCGCTTGTAATTTCCATAACATTCATTTTCCACCCTATAATATGTATCTATTTTGGATCCCTATAGACAGGGAAAACGACTAAGCCGTGTCTGTTTTGCTATCCATCTGTCTGTGTGTCCGTCTCTTGAAATCAAGTTTTTTAAGCAAAATAAAGTCGGACGTAAAGCGTTTGGCACAATCAGAAACATTTCTAACCAGAACGCTATTTAAAACCATCCAAATCGGTTTATGATATAAGCACCAAACTCAAATTATTCAACTTTTGGGACAAAATCTATTCAGTAATTCCCATATAACTCAGTAAGTATAGACACTGTTTACACAAAACTTCCTACATATAAAAGGTGGGCCAAAAGAAGTCATTCAATAGTGTTTGCGATGCATTTGGCGATCAACATGCAGCAGCTGATGCACAAGTACATTTTGAAAAAAAAAACAGTTTGATAGAAGCACGATGAGTGGTACATACAAATGAACCATTTTAGAGCATTTTTTGATACGTTATCTATATCTCGGAGATATGTGTCACCGAGGGTGGAGGCCATTTGAATTCAATTATTTTCAGAACTTCATAACTCACTTTGATACATATGCAGCAATTCAAATATCCTTCACCCTTGGTGGCACATGTGTGATGTTTTATAAAAAAGTTTATTTTAATAGCAGCTTTTATCAGCCACCCTGTATAACAGCTATCGATCCCAAATTTCCTTTAAAAAAGTAAGTTTGCAATAATGCATACATTCTGTAAATAGCTAGCTAGACAGGAGCAGGGAGATGGGCAGCCGCCATATAAATATCAATTTTAGTTACATTTTTTTTCTTAATTTCTTGAAAGCTTTAAAATTATCGACCTCAATATTTTTATTATGAATTTTTTATTTAAAAGAAAATTTTTTTAATAGAAGCCTGGAAGTGGCATCGCATATATGTATATAGAAATGCCAAAAATTTTAAAGACTAGAATAGCTGTCGACTTTAAGCCTGACCCAAAGTATTTTTAAATAAATTTAAATACTCCGCTTGAAAATAACATTGCTATGACAGATGGCGAAGTATACTAAAGGACCAATGTGAAGGGTTTATAAATTTTGGTACAGGGGAATATAGCGCTCTTACTTATTTATTTTTGAATTTGATGATGTGTATGTACATTTGGGAAAAAATTTATTTAGACTATTTTTATGAAATTCTGAAACGCCATATATCGGAAATTGTTACATTACTTCAAACTTGCTTCATGCCAGTTTTTTGAAATTTTTTTAATAAAATTTAATAAAGTAGGTTCACTGATACAAACAGACAAGTTTTGTTTTGCTTTTATTTCAACAACAGAAAAAATTTAATTATGTTATTTTCGGTTTGAAAACAACTTAGCTAAATAAGGGCCCAGCAAAAACAATTGAAAAATTTTTTAATCATATTTTATTCATTGAAGCCCAAAAAATTTTCGAATTTAGTTTTTTTGAATCTGTATTTAATACAGCATCCAAAAATGTTCAAGGATTTTAAGGACTTGCATAAAATTAAATTAATAGAAAATAATCAATAATTTGAAAGACATTATTTAAGATTTTTTTACTTTTTTGTTTCTTGGGTCACTTACCTTCTATGACAAGCACATGTCAAATTCATTGATATTATTCCTCCAAAAACAAAACAACGTTGGGTTGCCTTTTATCAATGAATTTAATAATGATTACTACGCTCTTTGGTTGCTGGGTGGTTATACAAAAAACCAAATTGAAGGGTATATAGTAATCGGCACGGCTGAATAAAGCGTTTTTAATTGTTTGTTTATTGCACCTTTATATGTGCGTTTTTTTATAAACGCATTAATGTTGAGATCTATTAAGTTAATCGGCAATTAAAAACAGCATTAACTGATTGTTTTTTTTTATTTACACAAATGTTATAGCAAAATCATAAGTTTAATTAAGAAAGGCTAAAACACTTAACTTGTTAAATTTTTTAGGGACAAAATGCATGAGACTTAAGGAGTTTCCAGTTTTTTCTTCTACTTAATTTTTTAAAACTAAAAAGTTTTAGTTCTTTAAAATTTTATTACAGAAGCAAATATTGGAAAAAAAATTAACCGAAACAGCAAACTTTTCAAGTTTGTTATTATGTCTGCACCTAAGGGTACTGTCAAATCTGTTAAATATTTGCCCCAAAAAGCCGTACCACTAAAAATTATAATTTTAAACTCCTTTATTTATTAAAATAAATTATTTGAATATTGTAAAAATATCGACTAAATTAATGTTAAACATTTACATGAATTAAAATATCGTTTTGATTTTTCTAAATGCTACTTTATACTAAAAACGTGCAGACTTTGCTATAGGATTTCTTTTTTTGTGGCAGGAATTTCAAAAATATGTAGCTCTTGTGAAAACTTTGTATCGTTCTTGTATTATTATAGGTTTTTAATATGTTAAATCTTTAATTGATAGTTGCGTAGGTCAGCTTGGTTTATTTTTGTATTTTGCGTGATATCGAAATATTACATATGAAGGTTAAATTTGTAGAGATAATTTGTTTATTTTACCCAAACATGCATACCTGCTCAACAAAAGCATTCACTTTAGGATAAACACATTGACTTTTGTTATACAACTAAATAACAACTTAGTTCTATGACGAATTTTTGATAATAAGGGGATTCACAAGGTGTCCTATTATAATTTCACAATTGTTGTTTTTTTATACAAAAATAGTTCTTAAAAATACTACGTCGTTTAATATTCTTATTAAATTGTCACAACAACTCCAAATGCACCTGCGCCGAGTGTCCAATAGTTGGTAAAGGGTTTTTAACCATCGTGGAAGTTTTATGACCATATGACAATAGGACAAATAGAACACCTTGTGAATCTTCTAAATAAATATTTATTCACAAAAAAAAGGGCAACAGATATCAAGTAACTGTAAATACTACTTAACTGTTAACTAAAATTAATTCCTTTTTTTTTTGTTGAGCCAGTTGTTTTTAAATATTTTTTGAAATTTTCGATAGCTCTTAACAATTTTTAAAAACATACACATTGACATTCATCTGTTTATATATATACACACACACGCTCGTAAATACAAAAAAAAGTAGACTAAACGGGATCTTAAACAATTAATGCTAAATTAGCTTATATAGGATTGGCCTGTGACCCGTTCTGAGGTGTTATCTTTTTATCTTTGAGCCAATTGCCCCCTTTAATGACAACGCAATGTAAAAGTGACAGGTTCTCTTCATATAAAGTGCAAGAACTAGAACCAGCCCCTACCCTTAGTAATCCTTTCACGTCAATAGTCTTAGACCAGTCCACTTCCCCCTAGGGGACTAACATTATAAAAAATGTTTGAAAAAAGAATTAAAATATTTTGATTCAGTTTGATTTTGACAATTTGAATAATAAGGCTTTAAGTATTCATAAAAATTAGTCCTTCATAATTTTCGCTTGTTAGCTTGCTAAGTTTGCACAATACGTTTCACAACCACCATTAGTAGTAAATCACTGCTCTCCTAACGTTTTGTTGTGTTCGCGTAAAAGCGGGGCATTGATTTCCAATTGCAAATTCAATAATTTGTCGACTAACTTTTTTTTATCTAACTATTTAAGTTACGTTCGTGCCCCTGTACTTAACTAATACTGCACTTCCATGAAGTGTAATATTTTTAGACAAAAGGTTTTTATTTACCCCTTTTGTCTACAAACAAAAATTCGATGAAAGTAATATCATGAAAAATTTTATCGTGTAAGTCTCGTATAAAATATTCTATTATTTGCCTTTTGGCTCAATTGTACGGATAAAATGTGCATAGATGATAGTAGTGGTGTATGTGTTTATTTGCATTTATGGGTTTGTCTACCCTTACATACTGCCTAAGCCAAGTATTCCTTTTTGGTCTTTTTTAAACTGTATAATTCTAGGTAAGAGTCCTTGCGTACAAATGCAGTACTTAAACCATATTTTGTAGTTGCGGCACTAAAGAGCAGTAGTGTGGCAATGACACTAATGTCCTCTTAAACACTTTTTGCTACTAAAAAAACTTAGGTAATTCCATTTTGTTCAACTTTTTTTCATAAGTTTTTTTTTTTGTGGTATGGTCTTACTCAACTTTTCCCAGTTGTGTGATATTGAATTAATTAAATTTATTTCAGTTTTATTTATTCATGTTTTTTTCCTAAATTATATCTAAAGTATCTGGAGATTAACAAAGGGAGTAATGGTTAAACCTCTTAATAAGTAATAATTAAAAGGTCTAACTAAAAAGCATTTAATAAATGACAAAGTAAGTGAAAACTTGTAAAAAATTATAGTAAATAATTACCTATATGACCTTTTTAATTAAAAACTTGAGAGCAGGTGGAAAACGACATAATTGTAATAGTAGTTTGGGGACCAAAAATGCCATCAACCATTCATAGCGTGTGTATTTTATATTTTTTCAATTAAATAAAAAAGACAAAATATGTTAATGTTAAGTTGATGTATACCAACAATCTGCCTGTGAAAAAGTAAATTAGGCTTAAACGTAGACTAAAAGCTAGAGCTTATACGTTTAGGAAAAATACTTTTTAGACGCAATCATATTTTCATCCAACAAATGGGCTTTTTATAAGAAAACACTTGAGCATATTATATAAACCATTTTCTTTGAAGAAAGTATATTTTGTTTTGCCTAGTCGATATATAACTAAGTAAGTTGTTTCTATCTGAACAAGGTGGCACCCGAGTAACTGTCCGGTCTCGAGGACTTTACTTAGACCTTTTGTATTCCTATCACTACCAAAAAAGAAAAATACAATAACCCGGTAATTTAGACTCTCTTGGCAAGTACCAGCAATCCCGTCTTACCACTCCCCAAATATTCCTTCATAATAATTTTAGATCAGATAAGGCTCAACACAGTTTGCCCTGGGGCACACAACACAAAATGTGACCAGTGAAAAGTAAACTTAAATAAGTATCAGCATAGTCGGATTATATTTACAGATGCAACATTAAGGTTAACCAAATTGCTATTGAGCTACACTCTTATATGTTGTTACAGATCCTTGCATTTGGAAATAACTCTGTATCTCAAAACCAAGAATAGCTATGAATAAACAGAGTGCAGGTTTGAATTAAGCACCCCGAATAACCTTAGAAATAATATTCAGTAGCTCTAATCCAAGACCAAGTACGGTTCCTAGAGTGAATGGTTTTGACGTTAAAGGCAAAGAACTGTTCTTTTAGTAAGCAACTGCTCTTTCTCACAATCTTTATCTCAATGAGGAAAGTGTTAACATTGTGGGATTAAGCTGAAACTTGTTAAATCATATTTTCTGACTAACTGGCACACATAAGCGTAGCGCCGCGAAATATAATTTCAAAAAAAATTTGTCATAAACCTTGAGGCCTCCTCAATATTTCAAAATATTTTTTTTTATTAAAACGGAAATGAAAAATATTCTGAACTGAGTACTAGAAAAAAAGTTTTAGGTGAAATCTTGGAGATGAGCCTATCCTTATTTTAATTTTAAAAACCTTTAATGTTCTAAAGCTATTGTTTTAAACACCAGATTAAAAACTTAACAAATTTCTCTCATTTTATTATTATTTAAAACCTAGGTTTTAGTTTTACGAAAGGTAAACTAACTTCCTTTTTAATAATTTTAAACATAATTTTGCAAAACGTTATAAAAAGATAAAAGAAAACCTTATAGTCATATCACTTGAAATTATGAGATTTGAGTTATGAAGCTGTGGTTAAAATACTGAGTTCAAAAATTTAATGGCAATAGACAGTAAGCTTTTAAAAAAATATTAAATCAGACAAAATCAAATTATTTACGATGTTAGCTATACTTAATTGTAATCTTTCTGCGTTACAGAATATTAAAATAAATGGCAGCGATTATTTTTTTGGTTAAGTTTTATAAAAATGTAAATGTAGCACCACATACTCATAATTATAAAATTTTATTGCACTTTAACAACTTTTGCGTTTTATGTAAAAAATAAACAGGAAAACAAAATTTAATGTTTAAATTTATTTGTAAACAAATTGAAAATAATTTCTTAAAAAACGCACAAGAAAACAAACGAGGAAAACATATTTTTTGGCACAATTTTTTGATGTTTTATTTCTATAATAAAAATGCAAACTAAGTGTATCTTGAAATTAAATTAATCGTTTTGTTAATTTAAGGTAAATATTTGAATATATTTTTAGGAAGTAGTTTACAGATAAAAAACATATTTTGGTGTTTTCAAAAAAAAAATTATTTCTTTTTCTAACTTTCGTCACAAAATGATGTGAGATTTGAAAGCCATAAAGTAAAAGTTGTGTATCTTTTTTTTAAATTAAGTAAACACATTTGTACATTTTTGAAATGACAAGCAGATATATTAGTCTAAAAAGAGCCTAAAATATGTTAAGCTAATTAACGAAATATGACATTTTCAAATCTGCCTTTGAAACCTTCCTTTCCGTCATGTTTTTCTTTATATTAATAAGAAAAAAGCTGGCATAAGATATTTTTGGTTTGGGCTTAGTTGTGGCAAACTAAAATTCATTGCACTACACTATAATAACTAAAACGTTTCTTGCTTCACAAGCGGGAAAAAGTATTTAAAAAAATATTAATTAAAATAAGAAAATTTGTTAAATCATTTATTTATAGAAATGGAGTTAAAAATTTAGGGTTTTCTAAATATATATACTGGCTGGTCCTGCAGTTAAAGTTAAAACTGGTATCGTTTTGGAATAGTTATATACTCATTGCAACCAGAACTGTTGTAAAAGTGATAAGTTTGTGCCAGTCAAAAAGAGAAAAAAAATTAAAAAAACATATTTTAAGCATCGACTGTGCTGAATAATAAGTGGAATAAAACTAAAATGCAGATAAAAATCTATAAAAGAAAACTATTTTACCTAGAATATAACTATATAAAAGTAAACTAGTTTAGCTCCTATGACAACTTATGTCAAAATCAATAGTTAGACGTATAAAAAAAGGTCAGGTATGCAACCAGTTTGAAGTCAAAAGCAGCTAGAATATTTGTAACACATACTAGTTATATTATATGCAGGGGCACTATTGCTGATGCTCAACTTGTACTCGTGATGTATACTTAATATTAAATTAATATTAAATATATATTAAGCATACGCACACTTTGTCATTATACTTCTGCCCTTTAAATCCTGACACATACCAGGTATGAGTATTTACATTAATGATGACGTTCGTTATGTCAAAAATTAAGGATTCAACACCTACTTTCAATATATAAAGACCGAACCAGAATTATACTGGACTTACATGATGAAATTTTTCATGAAATATCTTCCATGAAATTTTTTGTTTTTAGGCGAGGGATGTAGAAAAGTAGGATCTACAAACTAAAAATTTCATGCAAATAATTTCATAGAAATTTTCACCGTGCAAATCTGGTATTACATTCCAAATTGATTTCATATTTTTCCATAAGAAACAAACATATTTTAATTTTTTTTACCTAAACCTATTTTGGACAATATTTGGTGTACTTTGCTATAATGTTTGTTTTAAACGTTGGCATGTAAGTAATACTACACTTCCACAAAAATTTGTTTCGCCAACTAAAATATTAAAAATAATATTTAATTTTGGAATCGGTAAAGGACAGTTATATTTTGAAAACACTGCGGTTCTGTTTTCCTTTTTCAAAATTATTTTAATTGTAAGTCAATCTACTATTTCCTGACTTTAAAAATTGAATCCACATTTAGATAGGAGAAGTTACAGCATACCATAATACCCATTTTTCTGTGTTTCCCTATTTTCTTATAGTGCAGGGGGCTTGGAAATATTTTTTTTTTATTTCTGCGTTTTTCGTTTTTTATCTTGAACTTGGATTTTTTAACAGCAGCGTGATTTTTTCATGAAGACATTTTTAAGAAGCTGTAAATGCTCCTTTAAAAAGTTTTTCTTAGTCCATACTGATTTTCTTGTGATATGAAACCAAGGAATAACGACTCTCTTCAATACATTTTTATTCTTATTTAAAACTTGTTTAAGCCTTACTTTATGTTTTATTTATTTTACGCGAAGACAAAACTTCTTCCTTACTTTTTTATTGTCGGTGAAATTCCGTTAGTTATCGTTTAAAATTTAAAGCTCGTAATATTATTTTGGCAGTGATTAAGTAACATCTAGAGCATTGACCCGAATAGAGTTGTGGTACATCGTGTGAAAGTACATTACGTGTCAACCTGATATCTGAAAAGCATTTATTTGGTTGTTTTTTAGAAAGCACACCACGTAGTTTTGAATGTAACGAATAACGAAATAAATGTATAACGAATATATTTACATTTACATTTACATTTACACATGTTTCATATGTTGCATCGGCAACTAATTTCCTAATTTACCGTAAAATTCGTAGAAATATTTCTGGGGACATGGCATTTCCTTAAGGCATAGTATATATTTATATGACCATTACTGTATATAAAACACCAATAAAGCAAGCAACTTACAGCCTCATGATGGGGTTGTTGGTACCAAAAATGGGAATATTTTGAAAAATAAAAACTAGAAAATGGTACTTATTTATAAACTTGATAAAAGTGCACAAAATTATACATTCCCAACAAAAAAAAATTTGGGCTGGCACTACTGCCATTGTACAGAGGGCCCCCTGTTCTGTAACTTGTGAGAAGTTTTCTCAGCGAGAAAATTTTTTTTGTCAAAGTCTTCCGATTATTAACAGTGTGACTTATATAATACATAAGCTCTCATTATACAACGTTAAAAGTTAAAATAATTAGGTTTATCGTGTTCATTCTGTCTTTTACAAGGCGACTATAAATTTTTCGATGCGAGAAGTTCTCACTAAAGTTATAGAACACAGGCATTGAATTTGATGTAATACTACTAGAAACATCCGGTAAGTCCAAGCTCTGCAAAAATGATCAAATTTTATGTAACTTTAAAAAAGCCATACTTGGCGACTATATCTGCTAACAGCTTTTAGGCTGGCTCAAAGTAAGTGCATTATAATGTCAATTTCTTGGGACTTTAGAAATAGACCTGTTTTATATACCAGTGGTAACACTAATCTATAGTATTACAGTGTTAAAAAAAATCTTGTAAAAGGATATTAAAAATTTATGAAGGAAATATTTCCATGTCGGTATCAGAAATACGTTTACAGCGTTTATATTAAGATGTTTATTTTTTTGAACTCTCGTAGCGGCTGTTAACATAGCTCTTAAAAATAAAAAAAAATTCAAAATGGAAAACTTATACATTTCCATTATAATATAAATAGAAATTTATCAATTTCAATTCTCTAAGCTTAAAATATATACTTTGTAAAGGAAAACCTCTTTTCACGTAGTCATATTCTGCCAATTTTTTGTAAAACTTAAAAGTTTGCTCTCTTTAAGTAATATTGACCAAAAAATCTAAAATAAAAAACTGGGAAAGACACCAAAAATTAATTTCCACTTTCGTTACCCAAAACCCCACTGTGCTTCTGATGTACCTCAATAGATTGTAAAGACAAAAGAACAAATAAGAAATGTAAATTGCATGTCTATTTAAACAAAACTAAAAATGTATGGGCATATGCAGGTGTCGTCTGCCTATTTAAACTTTTAAGCTGTGGGTAAAACACCAAAGTACTTTTACATATGTGGTTGTACGTTTAAATACGTATGTTAAATAGCTGTACATATGTAAGTATGTGGTATAAAATTTAAAAAATGTAATTACGGAAATGCATCAGTTTGTATTAGAAAGTTTATTAAAAGGGATTGTAGTGAACTTTGCTATTTAAAAGTTAGATTAGTGATGACAATAACAATGGCTCAAAGTAATTGATGAAAGGATTGTCCATTATACAATAAAATGTTTAATTTTCCTTTTTTTAATATTAAGAGAAAAAGAATAAAACATTAAAACCAAGAAAAATGATTTGATTTAACTTTACCTTGCAATTGTGACGGTAGGTTTTTTGCAAATAGTGGTCAAGTTATACCTTTTAAGAGTTTGTTTAATGCACATCTTTTCCTTTTCCTTTTTACTTTGAAATTGTCTTATTAGAAAAGCAAATTGTTTAGTATTATATAAAAATCTACCTTTAGGCAAAATAGATTCTAATTACAATAAAACCAAGATAAATGACAAAAGTTTTTCCAATTTTTCAAAGAAACCAAATGCCTTTTTATTTGCAAGTAATTTAAAATTAAAATTAAAATTAAAATAAATTTGTTGATAAAATATAAATTCAAATTTTCCTATGTTTGCTTAACACACAACAACATGTACTTACATACATATATGAAATACTGTTATATTTTAATTTTAACATTTATACAATAAATAAGAATAATAAAAATAAATAAAAAATTTATTTCTTAACCTAATTACAATGTTTGCATGCAAAAATGCTTTCACCAGTTTTATCATCATCATCACATTTACCAACCAATCAGCAGACTGTCTGTCTGTCACTCATACGATCAGTGTGAGAAAAAAGTTGTGTTGACTTGAAATTTAAATAAATTTATTTTTGTAAAACAAAGTTGACAAATAAAAGATTACATTTTAGAATTTTTAAAGAAAATAACTTTAAAAATATTGTGATTAGAAGATATAAAATTTAATTAAAATTTAAGATACTCATGTAACATTTATTGTGGTTTTAGAAAAACAAAAATTTTGTAAGTTGTATTTAAATTTAATAATAAGAAAAATTATTTTCTTTTTGAAAGTATGATAAAAAGTTTTATTAAATTTATACTAAAACAGATTTCTTTAAAACAGCTGCAAGATTTCAAAAATAGCTTTAACTTCTGGGAAAATTACAAAAAAATACTTTTTTTGTTAAACAAAAAAATTTATCAATGATGTATCTGTTAAGAAACGCAATTGTTTTGATATAAAAAAATTTCGCCTGAAAATCTTTATGAATTTCATATGGAAAATAAAAAATGTCTAGCTTTGGTAAAAGTAAATAAAATGTGAAAGTTAAGTTTTAATTGTTTTCTTTTTTCTGGAAAATTTTTAATTGAAAACGTCAAAATAATATTTTAAACTTACTTAAGTATGTTAATCGCATTTGACAATTAATAGACACAAACATAAATTGCAACAAAAATATTTTACTTGTTTAAGAAAAAATTGATTGACATGAAAAATTTTTTTTTGTCTAAACCATGCATTTGCCAGGCAGAGTTGTAACATTTTTATTCATATTTTTAAAGTGTTTTATTTTTTTAAAGATTTTTTTAGTTTTTTTGATATTGATAACAAATCTGCAGAATAAGGAAAAATAAATAAAAATTATTTTTTAAGATAAGAAAAGTTTTAGAGCCCTTACTTTGTGTGGAAAAAGGGACCACTCCAAAAAGGTTTCAAAAAAGTATCAACTAATAACTTTGTTTGAAATATTCATACAAGTTTCAAGTTGTTTTTAGCTTTTGACTTGCAGATCTAGTGCCCTTTTGTGCCTAAAGAGGTATTTTATTTTTGGGGTTTTTCTTTCTATGATTGTCAATCAATTTTTCAGTGTTGCCTGAATAACAATTTTTTACAGGTAAAGTAACCGATGGTTATAACTGATGACTTAATAGTTTAAAAACACTAAGAATTGTTCAAAAAACCTCAAACGATTGTTTTAATTATCATTTTAAAATTTTAAGTTAAATTTCCAAATGGGAAAAATTTTTCTTAAGTATTTTGCAGTAAATTTTACAACCAAAACTTTAGAAACAGTACTTTGGGCATGTGATCGATAAAATATGTCTAGAATTTTTAAGGATTTATCTCCAATTATATTTCAAATTTTTTCTAATATGTTTCTAAAACTTAATGAATTAAGCTTTAATCTTTTATTTTTCTCAATTTGTTATGATACACAATTATTTGTTTTTTTTAATTTTCTTTAAATTTTTTTTAGCAAAATGGCAAATTATACCACAATATTTCTGTACATTGTAATACTTTTTTACATAATGGCACCTGTAATCGGTTGTCTGCTATTTGTGCAAATAATTTGGAAGTAAAAGATTATCATTCAAATTACAGTGAACTAAATTTAAAACTACTTTTTACTTGCTGCTTTACTATTCTTAATTTTTCAAGAGAGAAATTTGGCAACAATGGAGAGATTTTAAGCCTTTTTATTTGTTTAAATTAAACAAAAAATATGTCAAAACTATTGTAAAGTGTGGCTTCTTATGTTTGTGTAAAATTTTGTTCTTTGTTTACTTTGGTGAATATTTTATTTAAACAAACAAATGGAATCGTATCAAGTGACACTTCAGTTTGAAAGACTTTTAGAGTGTTTTTAAAACAGAACAAAAAAAAGTCTTAAAGTTATTTAACTAAAAGAGTTGACACAAAGATACATTTTTAGTTAAATTAAGAAAATAGATAAGTAAATAAATAAATAAATCTGCTTCATATTTAAAACAAACTTTTTCCAAATTTCTTAGAAGAGAAAAGTACAAAGTTTTGAATAAAGAACAAAGAAATACCTGTTCATTTTAACAGGATATTTTAAAAGATTTTAAGAATTACAGAAGAATTTGTTTCTGAGCATTTAAAAAAAATAAATTTTTAAGGATATTTTTACACCAAAATTGTGTACCACAAATTTGAAACCGAAACCAATACACATATCTTACAGTAATTTAGTAGTATATCACTGCCTCATTACCGCCAATTTTCAACTGAAAATATAGAATATCTTATCGCAATACCTTTATGCCTTTTGGGAGCAGCATAACTTAAATATTTGCAAAATAATCAACATCTACCAGCGCTAAGTTAACTTTTCACTTAATAGGAATTTGGTATGAAATCAAACAGGAAATATATATATAAAAAAACGTCATAGTTTGCAAATGTTGTGGGAGAGAATTTTTTAATAAAAGAAGTTGAGATGAAAGGAAGAGGAAGCAGGGTTATGAACTCGAATATATGCACGTGTACCTTAATATGTTTGTATGTGTTATTATAAACATATTAATGTATATTACTTTATGATATGGAACAAAAACACGTTATCGAACATTTAAAGAATATAGGAGCTTATGTGCGAAAATTTTTTAAAATTTAATATACTTTAGTCAAAACAGCGAAAGCGGATATGCTTAGTAAAAAAAATTTGGAAAACTTAAAAACATGAGGTAAAATTTTTTTAAATATGTAAAAAAGTTACCTAAAGAAAATAAACAAAAAAGCAAAATATTCCAATTTCTGGAAAACTCATACATTCATATACATACATATATAATTGCATACACATCTGCTCATAATTTTTTTTTGTACAACATTTAAATAAATTCTTCAAAAATTGGTAAGCCCCATTTTATTAAAGAAAACAATAAGAGTATTCACAAGGTGTTCTATTGTCATATTGTAATAAAATTTCACAATGATTTTGTTGTCCTTCATACAAAAATAATTCTTCAAAAAATACAACTTCGTTTGATATGCTTATAATATTATAAAGGTTTTTAAACCACTCTGAAATTTTATGACAATATGACAATTGAACACCTTGTGAGTCCCCTAAATATATATAAAAGCCATTTCGAAAAAAAGTGCGGTTGAAGTTTTTATTCCTTTTCATCATCTAGAAGAGAAAAAGTTTTTTCTTCTAACTTTGAAAGCAAAAACAATTTAGAGATGAAATTTATATACAATAAAAAGCACATCTTAATCCACATTTCTGAAATGTTACCTCAGAAAACTAATATTTATTTAATTATGACCTTCTTTGTGAAAATGAGCGATATGTTTATGCAGTTTATAAGTATCTTTTCTTTTAGCACTCTTTAATATGTACATGTTTAAGCATGAACATACCTTATGTGTTGTCTTAAAACTTAAATTTTGCTTAATATATTCAGATGCGTTTGAAATTTTTAAAAAGTCAAAATTTTTGTAAAAATATGTCAACATAACACATGCATACATAAGATTCACTTTAATATGTTGGGGCTGGAACATATACATACACATAATTTTCTGCAGTTTCCTTAACGAGTTTAGTTTCTAAATTGCAAAAATATCAATAAAATTAGAGTTTGTTTAGCTACTTAATGTCTGCTTACGATACAAAGTAAACTTAAATGCCAAAAGGAGATTAAAAAAAAATACAAATTTTTTTACAAAGTATTAGTTTAAATGAGCAAACATTTTAATAATCAAGTTCTAATCAAGTATCCGTTATAATCATAAAATTTTATTTAAAATTGTTAATATGCAAGTTTAGAAAGTTTACTTAATTTGTCAAAGAGAGGTATTCATAAGGGTAAAAGAAAGAAAAACAAATCAACAAAAATAGTTTAAACTTTAGTATGCAATTGGAAAATAAACGAAAAACCTATTTGTGTTTCGCTCAGTTAAGTTTTTTTTTACAAAACACATTCTAAGTATTCAAGGCCATGGAGGATACTATAGTTATACGTGGCTATCTAATTAAGGGCGATTTGGCTGAGTATATATTGTAAATAGGTTGCAGGAAGAAAACCAATGAAAGTACTCAACTCCCGCAAAGCGTTCACCCAATCCAGTAATTAGCTTGATATATACTTCTTATAATATAAAATAATTAAAAAAGGATTGTTTGATGATCCAAGTTAATTTTTTTACGATTTCCACTTGAAACTTTTTATGGTTAAGTATCAAAGTCTAGAGTAAGCAAAAGCTGAACATAGAAAACGCTAAACCGATTCGATCTGATCTCAACATGCATTGAAATTTCTGTTTTTGCAGCCTCTATCCAATGTAGGCTTGTTAGCTATTAGTTGTACACTTATCATCTTACCTCTTTCAGGTTTCTTTAATTCTAAAAAGTCCTAAGCCCTTTTCTAATCCTGATCTCCCCAAATGATTTTTGGCACTTGATTTAGTGTTTCATTGCGTCGTGTAAATACCATATACTTTTGGTTGCACCAAAACGCTTTGTGTTCCTTAGGTCAACTAAATCTCAATGTACTCCGGTTGGCTATAAGGATGCTTTGGAATATACATGGCGACGCTCGGATGCAAGGCAATGCTCGGGTTCCCTTTGGCAATGTCGGTTCGGCAAAAGAGCAAAGAGCAAAACAGTCATCTGTTTAAGCCGAGGGGAAAAAGCAATCGGCAAAAACGGCGAAAAAGAAGAACAGGTGGTCAATTTCGAAACAAAAAAGAAAAACAAAAATCGACGCGAAACAACAATTGGGCAAAGTAGAAGCAAATCAATTCAGCAAAACTGAAGAGAAAGAGAAATTGGTCGAACCAAAAGCGAACGAGAAAAGGCAATCTGGAGAAACTGAAACAAAAGTGAAATCATTCGAAACTGAAGTAAAGTATCAATCGACCGAAACTACAGCGAAAGATTTTATTTTACTGGTATCTCCTCCGTAGTCCATTACGCAGGTTCTGCTTTGCTTAACGACCTCCAATGCATATTGGTATGCAAATAATAGGAGAAAAATGATACTAACTTAGGCTAAAACCAAAAAACATAGAGCCTGCAGAGTACTTGTTTGCCACAAAAAGTCTTAAATACTGATAAATGTTTCTGCTGCCGGATATTCGTATCAATTACCCTAAACCAAGAGGTTTTAACTTTCTACAAAAGTACAAATCTAATTATCTAAAACATATCAAAAATTATTAAAGAATAAATTATATATCTCATCTAACTAAAGTTAACAAACATTTTCTGAATTTTGAATTATGTTACGCAAATTAGTAAAACAATTAAACAAGGCGCAATTTCATGCAAATATTATTGTCTCACTTAAAACAAAAGCTTAACAAGTTAAAATAAATTTTAAAAAATTATTTTAAAATTTTTCATGCATTTAAACTAAATCAACCCTGTCGGCGTGTTAAGCTTCAGTTATTAAATAACATTAACTCATACATAAATTCCAATATAATTATATTTTTTTTGTTTACAAGTGTTGGTCGTCAAACTTATGGTAGTAAATAAGGATTTTTTTTATAGCATTCGTCATATTGTGCATAGAAAAATTAAAGTGTTAGGATTTTATCTGAAGCTATGAAAAGAGCATGAAACAAAATGAAAACAACTGATAATATGCATTTTAATTTTATCAACAAAAGTTTTTTTTTCCTCTTTCTACTCCAGAAGCATTAATTTAATTTATTTACCCAGCATATAATTTTTATGTGCATAATCTTCTTTTATAATAATACGCTAAAAGCATTAAAAAATATATTCAATATTTCACGACACTTAAGAAAAGAAGAAAAAGTCATAACTTGTTATACTTATATATACATAAATACATAAATAATTGAAACTCATAATGAACATTATTACCAAACATGCATATAGCATAACTTTAATAAATTCCTAACTCAAAATGGAATAAAAATATTCCAATATAAATATTTTCTTGCTGCAAAATTACAAGCAAAAAAAACAATTATTTTGTTTTTGTGTGAAATTAGGAGCGAAAAGAAAATGTTAATGTGTTTTTTTTTTTTTTTTTTTTTTTTTTTTTGAAAATACATAAACAAGTTAAAAGTTTCTAACGAACGTATGATGAATATTAAATGTTTAGAAAGTATCCGCCCTGTTGCTCTTTAGTACATATTTTACTTTTTGCCAAAAACACCTAAGCGTATGATGAACATTTAATAGGAATTAAATTTATGAACTTTAGACGTTCATTAAAAACAATTTAAAAAATATGAATTTTGAGCTCGTTTAAATGCAACTAGCTGAAAAATATTTAAAAGCTAATGGCGTATAAAATTTTAAAAAGAACATATTAATGGAAAATTTTAAAAATTGATATACTATGTGTATCATATAAGCACATGAATTTTTTTTAACCTTGTTTATCAAGCATAAAAAAAGCATACAAGTACAATTTTATTAAGAATTTTTTTTTTTTTTAAATTTTATTTGACGATGATGATTTAGCAGTTTATTTTCCGCCAATTCCTTTTGCCACCTTTAAAATTAAAAAAAAAATTATTCACTTTAAGCTAAGTTGTACAAAACACCGTATGAAATGGTTTAAGGAACTTTTGTACACAAAAGAGCAGGTACAAAGGGGCTACCGCCTAACCCGATTCTGATGAAAATAGTTTTTAATTTCCATCTTAAAAGTATACAATTTCAAACACGTTTTTTTTTTTGCTTTGAATTCTAAAAGAACTTCCCAGGCACCCATTTTTTTCCACTGAACTTGTCTTGCATTTTTGGTCAACAAGGGGTCATATACCTGTAACAGGTTACCCCATGCGTTAGGCTACTCACTGAAATAGAAGGTGCAAGACTCATTACCTTGTTTAAACTGTCGGCTGAAAACCGAATGCCACAGATAAACACAAATCCTAAACTGATTCTTAAATGCATTATTAACCCTTTAAAGTATGCCTTTTATCTCATGCGGGTAAAAAAACACAGCTTAAGTTTTAAATAAAGCAACAGCCAGGCTTGCAAAAACAGAAGCTTCTAAGACTTTCTTTGAGCCAGAACCCAGAATATTACCCAGGGAAGAGTTTACATGGGCATAAGAAAACAATATATATCACGTTCCTTCTTAGCTCCGCTTTGTAACTTCGAATGCAATAACGCTGAAAAAATAATTCGAATTGCATTTAGATCTCAAAAATAAAATATTTTTCACGTACTTTTTTGGAGCTTTAATCTTAGGAAATTAAAAAAAGGGATACAGTTTTTTGTTCCTCTTACACACTTTTTGCAACTTTTAAGCAATTGAAAACAAAAACTTAACGGAAATCGCGTTACAAAAATCTGGGTAAATGTTTAATACTTTTTGCATTTTGTGAGATTATGATTCTAAATATATGCAACTGAAGACCATTGAACCATATTTAAGTCGTTTGTCAACTGAGTATAATACAGTACTTTTTCCACGCTTTGGTTTTTTTTCTTTTTTTAAAAATATGGGTCTAAAAATATAAAATTAAAGGCTATTGGCCCATATAATAGTAGAACAAAGTATTATTATTGAAAGTTATTTTTCCTTGATTTTGGTGCATCCCTGCACCATTTAAGATTATGAGTCTTTAGATATGAAGTTATATACTATTGGACCATATTGAGGTCGAGAGTCAACTAAGTGGACAAAAAGTCCTCCTTTTTTTCCTTTAAAATTAAAAGGTTTTGAAATATAATAATAAGGGCTATTGACCCATATAAAAGACCGAAAACTAAATAAGTGGACAAAACGGATTTTTCCTCATTTACTTTTCGCCTTTTTTAAGATTATTAGTATAGAAGACAACTTAGTAGACACAAATTCTTCTTAAATTTTTGGTGTTTTTTTTATTTTTGGCACCTATTTTCCTTTTTGTAGATAATAAGGGTATTGGCGTGTAATTTATGGCTACTGACCAAGAAAGAAAGGGAAACTGTCCCTTATGAAAATTGGAAGTCAATTAAGTAGGCCAAAGGTAAATTTTCCATATTTTGTGTAGTCTTTTGTATATCTTTTTAGATTATAGCCCTAAAACATGAAATTTAGGGCTATTAACTTATATACAAAAAGATTTTGTATAAACTTTATAAAATTTTTAATTGCTACCTTTTGGAAAACTATTACAGCTGTTGGCTTTAAGCCTGCTACAGAGAAGTTACAGTATAATGTATACATTGATGAGAACAAAAGAAACGGTTGGCGCCATATAAACAAAACAATTTTATAAATTTTTATTAAAAAATATTACGCAAACTGCTTCAGCTATTTTTCTCGGACCTGTTAAAAGGAGGTGATGGAAAACAGCTTTGTTTACGTTCAGGCGAGATTCCTTACATTTAAATTATTCAAATACTTTTATAAACTTAGTTTTGATAATTATATTTTTAACATTAAAACCTTTTGAAATTTAAATAAATTAAAGCTGAAGAAGTATTTGTTTTAAGACAATCTTGTTATTATTACTTTAGGCTCAGTTTCGATCCTACTAAATTCTTAATTTTTGCAAATAAAGAAATTATTAATTTGTTTTATATAATTAAACCTTTCATTGAATTTGCCTTGATATTAACCCACATTTTAAATAAGTTTTAACTATTAACTTCTTACATAAAAATTAAACTACATTAACAAAAATAGAAACGTTTAATGATTCCCTACCTTTTTCCTAAAACATAAACTGTCATTTAGTGTATTTAAAACTTTTTAAATATTCACAAAGTTTTTCTTAGAATTGACAAAAACAAAAATACGTGAATATGCTTAACACAGTTTAACAAAATTTTATCACTTCCAACAAACCTAAAATTTTGCAAAAAAACACGTTTGCAATTCCTAAGACAGGAAAACCAAAAAAAAAAACAAAAATGTAAACAAATTAGATCATTAACCCAAATACTCAATGTCAGTAGTTCACACGTGGCTTTAGTAATTTGATTCAAAATGTTTTCCCTCACATTTAATTGTTTCATTAAACACCTCATTTAACTTAATAACATTTTCAAACACTTTGCCTAGTTTATATTGAATAACATTTTACCACTTTTTCCCTGCCCTACAAAAAAACAACAGTTTATGATTAATAAAAAATAACATTAGGCAAAACAAACAAGAGAACCTTTATTAAGTTAAAAACTATTTCCACGTAAGTAAATAGAATTTTTTGTTTTTATTTGCTTTAGTTTTTAGGCATAAACGAAACACTTAACAGTTCCCACGTGTGTTAACCAAACCTTGGTTAGGGATTTACTAAATCCACCAAAATTTGTTTAATCTTATTAAAATAAAGCCAAGTAAGACCGCTTTTTTCGGGTGTGACGAATCTTATATACCCTTTACAATGTACAGAGGTTTTTACCCTAAATTTTTCAAGTTTTGTATGGCAACCCCCTTAGGTCATGGAGATAGCCAGTAAGTAGGATATAGGAAAATATTTGGAAAGAAAAATGAGTAAGGGTGAGTCCTTCCTTTAACCTAACCATTGGCACCTTGGAAGCTGGGAACCTTTTAGGTTATAGATATAGGAGATAAGTATGTTCCAAGAAAATGTTTGGAAGAAAAAACTAATGGGTGTATCTTTGATATATTTTATTCATCTAACGGCAACTCCGAGAAGCTGTAGAGGTTTCTACTCTAAATTTTTTAATTTTTTATGGCAACCCTATTAGAGGCTGGCAATAAAAGGTAAGTATGTTCCACAAAAAGTTTTGACCTTTGTAGGAGCACCCTGAGGTCTGTGGGAGCGACTAAAAAAGAAATTTAAAAAAATTTAACTGTGTTAGAGAACAAAGATAGAGTTTAAGTACCTTACGGGGAAGTGGACTGGTCCAAGACTATTGACGGCAACGGTCACTTAGGGTAGGGACTGGTTCTAGTTCCTTGACTTTATAGGAAGAGAACCTGTCACTTTTACATTGCGTTGTCATTGAAGGGAGTAGTTGGTTCAAAACTAACACCTCAGAACAGGTTACAGGCCAATCCTATATAAGCAAATTTTGCATTAATTGTTAAAAATCCTGTTCAATCTACTTTGTTTGTATTTACGCATGTGTGTCTGTATATGTTAACGGATGTATGTTTATGTATAGGGACCAGTATTTTTTCTTTTTCCCCATAACCTCTTAAACACCTTTAAACCATTCACTTGATGTGTGCCTTTTTAACCAATCACGATCAAAAAGTTTTGTCCAATTCATGTTTTGTACCTGTATTAGGATGGGTACGCCGACCAATTGACACCCATTTCCTGCAGGGTGTGTAGCACAAATATGTCTGTAAAAAAAAACAAATGAGAGTCAGTCTTATATTGCACAAATTCACGGGCAACTACGGGGCAGCTGAAGAGGTTATCATAAAGAAATATTAGAGAAATAAAGAGAGTTGGTCTTGGTTGTTCGCTTATGTCTCGGTAAATAATCGGGTGGATTTTCTGGATTTCAATTACGACTTTTTCGCAGATATTTTTGATTCCACACACGGGTCTATGGAACATTGGAGGGCTTCAAAAAGTTGATTTAAACCATAAAACGGACAGACGGGAAGACTTCCCTATTTATCAGGACCTAGAAAGTATTAAAGAAATAAAACACATATTGGAAGGGTATTAAAAAGTTTTAGAAAAAAAATTAACAAAATTGCGGTTTCTTCTATTCAATTAGGAAAATGGCTGTAGTCTGTTGCAGCAGAAAAAAATCTAATCGAATGGCTTGACAGGAATTAAATTTTAATGAAAAATTTCCAAAATATATAATTTGTATGTAAGGACCGTAGTTTTGTTTTTAATTTTTTTAGAATTGTTTTATACATTTACATTAAAAGCATAAATTGACATAAAAACCAAAAACGATAAAAATTTATTAAATCCTCAAATAGCATCTTATTTCAATAAATTTTTAGTCCATTTTCTTATTTGCTTATAAATTTTTTTCTTCTTTTGCAACTTACTTCACTTCAAAAATCTTAAAAAAATTGAATTTATCATTTCGGCATATTATTTAGGTTTGAACGGATTTTTTCCTGCTTTAGTTTTATACGATAAAGAAAAGTTCTCTTTATTGTTAGCCTTCAGCTCTTAAAGGTCACATTAATTACATTATTTTGTTGGAATAATTTATTTTTCCAGATGTTCTAATATTTAAGGAATGGGTCAAAGTTTTTGGAATCTTAGTCAAATGTATCAGAATACCTAATAAAAAAATGTTCTATGAAGATATATTTTGTTGTCAAAATTTACTTATATTTATTTTAAAACGCTTAAGTTGAAGTAGTCACCCTCTCGTTCTTCTCTTTTTGTGTAATTTTGCCTCTATTTATAAAAAAAAGTATATTTAAACTTCAGTAGCGTTCACAAAAGACCATAGCTAAATACAAAATTTTTATTTCATTCAGTTAAATGCTCTTTTGACCCACTGTAAAAAAACCCAGACCAGATGGACTTAGAGGTAATTCTGCAAAAAGAATATATGTACTCTACATGGCATTTAAAAACTTATCGGTCGCTCTAGTGTTCCAAACAAAAAATATTTATTTGTTTGTTGGGCAATGTAATTCAAATGCAATTTTTTGTTTTAATTTCAAAATTTTTTAAACTTTTGGATCCCATATGGGATTAATATTAATATTGCTTTGCTTAATAAAATGTGTACTCGTATTATCCCCGTATATTCTAAAAAAGCCTTCTGAGTAAAAATTTGATTTCATAAAGCTCGCCCATACTTCAGAAAATAAAATTACAATCCACCACATTATCCAAACAGATTAATAAATTGCTTTCTCTTGATTAAAAAGCCACATTAAAATAAATAATAAATAATAATGTTTATCATTATTTGCATTATCTTTATAGAATTAATGGTTTCTTAAATTTTATTATTGATACTGTCCAAAATGTGTTTACAAGCAATGCATACATCTCACAACTTCATTTTATTATTTAGAATTATAAATATTCTAGTCGCGTACTTTGGTACAAATGTAGTAGACATTAAGTTTTTAGATGCGCGATAATTTACATTAAAAGCTCAGTGGTTTTTAACTTAGTTTATTACTACTGATTTTGCAACCATAATTTTTTTTTTATTGGAAAAAGTCAAAAAGAGATTGAGAACTGTGCTTCTCATTTTAATAGCTGAATTTGTTGAATAATAATGTTGCAAAATATAGTGCGATTAAAGAACAAGTAGCAATGATAAATTGCATCATTAAATATTCCTTAGATAACGGGAGAAATTTTAAGAAACATTTTTTAAGAAAATATTTAATAAGAAAAATAATTAATACATAATTTCTTATTAAAAACTACATTGAGAAACAAAATAACAACAAAACTTATTTGATTAGATCAGCTAAGCACTGTATTCCAAACAACAGCAAGCTTAGGACTCCACAGTTAAAAAGTTTGCAAGAACGCCAACTTGGGATCAATATTTTGCACATATATGTCAACCGCAGCCAAAAAACAAGATATAAAAAAGTATGGTTTGTCTTAACATTTCTTTATATCGAATCTATTTGATTTGGGTATTTTAAAGACCTTTTTTTTATTTATTAATGCACATTTTGAAATTTTCAAAAGTTAAGTCAAAAAGTACAAAAGTTATGTTCTAAACATTTTGTTTTGATTTGCTTGATTTATGACCTTAATGGGAGGTATCATATATTGGCGTTTGCTGTTTGAAAAATCGGATAATATTTATTAAATATAATAAAATTGTAAGACTAGGGTAACTTTTTTTTGCCCTACCGTATGTTTTGATATTGCGCGGGATATTTAAAGAGAACATTTGTTATTATTTACACAGAAAGAAAACTCGCTTTCTAAAATCAAGAATTTTATTCTTGAATTTATCCAAAATCTTTTTAAGTACGATCCTGACTTACATTTTCTTAAATCAAGCCTATTCGGGTTGCTTTAACAAACTAAGCAGCTAAAAACGTGTTGTTTTAATATATTATTTTACATTTGAAAACAAAGTGTCTCGGTGGCCTAGAGGTTACGCGCTTGTGCTGCAGTGCAAAAATCCCTGGTTCGAATCTTAGCTTCGCTTTGTACAAAAAATGAAATTTTTAAATTATAAATTTTAAGTATCTACAAAATAAAAATAAAATATAAAATTCTTCTTCTTTAATTAAGCTCCATAAGTCAAAAAAATGACATTTCATTTTCGAATTAATCTCGTTTATGGCTTAAATCAATCTTTTTTTTGGCTTAAATCAAGTACGGCTCCGAACTTAAATCAATCCTTTTTTGGCTTAATTGAGGCTAAAAGTAAGAAATTCGTACTTGAAAAATTTTACTTAAAGTAAGAAACTTCGCACTTGATTTAAGAAAACCCATACTCACCGTACTTTTGACACCGCTATGGCTTGATTTAAGTAAAGTTCACTTAGAAAATTTTTTGTGTGTAGTCAAAGGTATTTTTGTAATGCGCATCAAATATTAGTATAAAAGAATTATTTTTAGTGCTAATTAAACTTAAAAAAAAAAATCTGCAAAATAGTCTACGCTTTGCTCTCTCTAGTATTTAAATGTCGTGCGACATTGTAAGGATTTAATGTTTTTATTTAAAATATTTTTCTGTTTTGGACATGTACACACAAATTTTAAAATGCACTGTCATCTTATCAATATGCGGAACAGAGTACAAGTGCAATCAAAATGTATTTGATACCTTCTGCTTAAACTGAAAATTTATCCTTTTATAATTAACTGAACTGAACTGAAGAAAGTGAAAAGTATTTCAGGTAAATATATTCAAGTCGCATTCGTTTTTATGCGATGGCCAATAGCTTAAGGCAGCTGGGAATGCATATTCAGTAAAAAAAAATATTTGCAATTAGTTATACTAAAGTTAATTTCTGCAGTTGTTCGTCTTGACAATACAAAACGATATATAAAAAACCATTATAAAAATACCATTTTGTTTTTAATTTGAATTTTGATATTTTATTTATTAACACATGAACATACTTACTTTTGATTTTCTTTTTTAAAGATATTTTGTTAAGTTAATAACTTTTTGGAACAAATAAATATATTTAATGCAGTAAAAGTCATTTATTATCATTTCATTCAAGTTTATTTACAAAATTTAAAAATAAACAAAACAAAGTATGGTTGAACAATCTGTCTCTTGCGGCCAATATCGTGTGACGTTGATTAAAATAAAATTAAAAATAAACTGCTACATATTTTCGAAACAAATAAATACCTTTCTAAAGACACATTAACATATAACATTTAAAAATGCTACGCATTAAAATACTCGAAATCAGTGTTTAGTTTGTTTGATGTAAAACTTACTACTATTTCTGTCGTCTTGGTTTTGGTTAACTATTTTGAAAATTAAAAAATAGTCACAATCATTCTTAGCACAACTTAAGAGCTATAAGTTCCGCATTTTCTCAAAACCAAACAATGTTTTAGCAAAATTTTTCACTTTGAATGCATACAAATGTCGTATACGACATTGGAAAAATGCCCATATATATACGAGAACTAGGGTGTCCAATAAGCAAAAAATAAACTAACTAAATTAAATTAGTTAAATTCTGGTAGGTTTTTTCATAATCTTAAGTTTATTATTAATATTATATAAGAATGTTAATTAAAAAATGCCATATTTTTTTAATTATAAAAATAGATTTTAATAACAAAAGCAGTGCTTTTACGACTTATTTCATTCAAAATAACAAAACCTATGTAAAACCATTGATAAGCACAAATGCAAGAAGACCATTTCATATTGGTCAACACAAATTTTTATATTTTTTTAATTTTTCCTTTCAGTATATTTTCTTAAGTTCATTATACTACTCTTTTGTACTGCAACGACATCCTTAGAATGTTTAATTAAAATAATTACAAACAATATGATGCATTGTAATGAAAACAACAAATGCTTAAGTACCTATTACTCTTGTTAAAAATAGGAAAAGAGAAAAACAGGATAATAAAAATTTTAATTTCCTGACAGCTTTCATTATCTTTTGCTATTTTGTTTCCTTATTTAATAAAAATTTAAATTAAACGAGAAAAGATTTTTCTCAGGTGTTCCTTTTTCGGAACATGTTGCAAATAAAACATGACATTGTCCTTTAAATAATCCAACTGAAATATTTGGTTTTTTATGAAAATCATTACAAAATTATACCAATTTTATACATATATATGCCTGTCCTTGTAGAAATAAACCATTTCTCTTTTTTTTTTAATTTCTTCAGCTATAACGCTCTTGGTACTTTCTTTGCATCAACCATTAACTTTCACACAGTTTTTAAAAATAATTTATATGAGTTTTCACAAAAAATGAAATTTTCAATTGTACTTTAAATTAAAAATCTTATCAAATTTTAAATTTCCGAAAATTGTTTTAGAAACGGAAATGTCAATTCAACTACTGCACGTATTTTCCATGGCATTTCTATGAAAAAAATATTTGATGTCTCTGTTAATTAGATACTTTTTAACTCATTTAAAAACTTTTTGTTATAATTTAACGTAACTAAAATATCAATAAAACAAGATGTCTTCAAACAAACAGCAGCACTAAATGCTATCGACTAAAAAATATTCAAAATTTATTTCTAGTATGAATTTTTTTCTGATTTGTTTTTGCATTAAGCGCCTGGAATATATTTTCTAATAAGAAAATATGTATTTCCACCCCCCCCCCCCCCCGTTCTTTTTTTTTTAATTAATTAGGATATTAGTGGCATTTTATCTTTTCGATGATAATGAACTCAGCAAAAACTTTAATAATCACTAGTCATCCCTCACTCATACATATACTTTTCAATAACTACTGTCACACCATCTGGCTTAATAAGCAAAAGTTTTATCATGACAAGATTATAATGTGATGTGTAGTTGATTACATGTATATGTGTTAGAGACATCTGCTGGGAATTACACGTTGCATAATTTTTTAAGTAAATTTTATGACAGATTATTGGATAAAGTGTTTAAAAAATAAAAATGTTAAGACTTAATTTTTTTTAATGCTAAGGTTTGTTAAGTTTTCATTTTAACTATAAGTTTTAATAAATGTTATCATTATTAAGTGAGCAGTTTTAAATTTAGGATTCTTAAATTGAATCGAACTAAGTTTAACAAAAATAAAAAGCATAATCGGAAAAGTAAGGTAGTTAAGTGTTACTGGCGTATGACTTTAAAGAAAAACACAAAAATCACAACAAGAATGAAAGCAGTTTTATGAAATACTTTATTAAGCCGTGGATTTACTAAAATCTACACTGGCCTGTAATTCATTCAATAACCACTTACAATTTTGATCTAAGTCGGAAGAAGGATATTCAAAGTGCTAGAGTGCTACTCAGCGTTGTCAGAAGTATTGAGAAGAAAATCACCATTTGGTAAAATTAAAATCATATTTTAAGAAAAAAAAATCATCATATTTTTTTATTCAAAAATTTAATTTTATATAAAAATAAATTTCTCTTTGATTCACAGCGCAAATAAATTCTGAAGTTTTTACAAAAATTATATATTAACTGTGACTATCCAGAGCTGCCGTATGATCCCTGCAATTGACAAACGAAGATCACGAAGTTTTTGAACTCTTATCTAAATTTTGAATATTCTTTTTAAATTATTTTTATTTTAATTTACTGTTGATAAAGATTTTAAGCAATTTAGGTAACTTTCCGTACTTTTAAAAAGCTCAATATAAAAAGTCATAATTTCCAAATATAAAAATTCGTCATTGTATTTTGTACTTTTATTTAACTTCTTTAATTTTAGTTTTTCTCTTTCTCTCTCTCTCTCTCTTTTTCTCTATAGTCTATAGTCTTTTGCAAAATCGTTTTAACTCTTGATGTTTCTCAGAGTAACGCTAAGTGCATATTTTATGTTTTTTATTCCCTTCATATAAGTATAAGTTTGTCATTCCGTTTGTTATTTCTGCAATATCCATCTTCGACCCCATAAAGTATATATTTTCTTTGCCCTAATACATATATAGGGTAGCCGATTTAGCGATGTCCGTCTCACCGTGTGTCCGTATTTTGGTTAACATTCAATTTTTAAAGCTCCCAAATGTCGCGTAGACACGTACATAGGTGGTATCACACTAGTTTGAAAAAGTTCGCTCCTTTTGAACTACTTTTAAGGTTTATGTTATAAAATTGCTACTAAGGAGTTCCATTGCAATGGGTATTCCTATACCATACTGTCCTTTAACACTGAATATATGATTTTTTCTTTAGTTGGCCAGTAGATGACTGTGACGGATCTGCCTTTAAAAATACTATTTTAAATCATTTTAACTTTAAGATTGTACAATAAGAAATGTTAAAGAGAGAGAGCACAAATATTTTAATTGTTTTGATTCAATATACAACAAAGCTTTCTGCAAAATTTGAAAAAAAGGAAATTCAGTAACATATCGATGTCCTTAAATTTAACAACAAAAAATTAAAAAAGAGCAAAACTTTTGTCGGTGTTAATTTTCATGAGTTCTTTACCTTATTTAGTTTCCCTTTTCTTCTATTGTTTTTTTTTTATTTTTTTTCTTTTGGTTATTCATTTTATTTTTGTTTTTGTTATTTGTCATTAAAAGTTTTAGCGCGTTCTCAAGGACATTAATGATAGCGAGCACTAAATTACCCCTTTAGACACAATGTTGACAGTAATATAACGGAACAAACTAAGCATGTACGTCATTATAAATTTAATTGAGTAATAGAATACTAATGATAGCGTCCTAAACATTATTGAAGATAAGATGACGCATAAAACTCTAGGGTTTTTTATTTGTTTTAGAATGTTATGAATAATACATATTACAAAACTTGTTTAAGTTTATTAATGCATCAGGGATGTCACTTTGGCCCACCTGTGAGGTTTTTAATTTGTGGAAACATAAATGGTTCATATTTTTAGGTATTTCCAATGTTATTTGCTAAAATGCAAATTATTAAAAGACTTCGCTCAAAGTTTGTAACTAGCTTGTAATGGTTAAGTGCATGTAAATCTTACAATAAAAAACTTTGTTCAAATAATTTTTGTTCAAAGCAACACTTTTATTTGTTAAAAAAAATAAAAGTATGAATTAGCAAAGGTTTTTAGAAGAATAACTTCTAAATAGTAAATACGATTTACAATATTTAAAAGA
This sequence comes from Melanophora roralis, assembly GCA_963583895.1. Taxonomy (NCBI): domain Eukaryota; kingdom Metazoa; phylum Arthropoda; class Insecta; order Diptera; family Rhinophoridae; genus Melanophora; species Melanophora roralis. The sequence continues at coordinate 16,914,037 of OY757190.1, read as the reverse complement.
GAGAAGTATGCCTTATCTCAGTATATTAAAGGATTGAAAATTTTTTTCTTCTTGAAAAAAGTTTTGTGAAGACTTTCTTCATTGTTTATTTATAACGACTTTTTTCTATAACAACCCTGCGGGAAATGGGTGTCAATTGGTCGTCGTACCCGTCCTGTTACAGGTACAAAACGTGAATTGGACAAGAGTTGTTGGTCGTGATTGGTTAAAAAGGCACACATCAAGTAACCGGTTAAAAGGTGTCAAAGAAGTTAGGGGAAAAATAGAAATATTAGTCCCTACACATAAGCATACATCTGCTTACATACACAAACATACACGCGTAAATACAAACCAAGTCGATTGCACAGGATCTTAAAGAAAATAATGCAAAATTTGCTTACATAGGATTGGCCTGTAACCCGTTCTGACGTGTAAGTTTTGAACCAATTGCCCCCTCCAATGACAACACAATGTAAAAGTGACAGGTTCTCTTCATATAAAGTGCAGGAACTAGAACCAGTCCCTACCCTAAGGGACCGTTCACGTCAACAGTTTTGGACCAGTCCACTTCCCCGTAGGGAAATAATAAAAGGTAACACATGTTCAATTGTAAAAATAGATAAAGTAACAACACAACCTCAAAAAAACTTGATCAAGCTTTTAATTAAATAAAACTTAAATTAAAAAGGAATTAATAATTTATATTTGTCCTCACTAAGTTTAATAGCAAAAGTCATGGTAACTTTTAAATTCATTTTTTATTGATTCACAAGTTTTAATTTTTTTACTATTAATATTTATGAAATTGGAACAGTAAACAGTAAGAACTGTAATAATTATGACAAAAATTAAATAAAAAAAAAAACTTTTTGATTTAGTTTTAGTTTTGAAATAGAAAACTTTAACGAAATTTTAACCTTTGTATGTGTAATAGAAATACCATGAAGAAGGTTTGAGGTCGAGAGTTTTAACAGTTTTCGACTTTATTCGTATTAAAATTTTAATAAAAGTTATTTATTTTTATGGAGGTTTCCCTCTCCCTGCTGCACTTTCGAGCCTCAATGCGAACACCCATTTAGCAAATATGACAAACGGCCGGACGGGCTTTTGTTTATTCAATCAGAAAGTTGTTTAAATCTATCAATACATCTACACTAACTAACAAATAATAAATTTTAAAAATAATATTAGTTATAATTAATATTTTTAAAATTCAGATATTTTCTGTTCCTAAACAGATTACGGTTCAAAAAATTTTCCTTGATGTTCTCTTAGCTGCACTATAGAAAGTCACAATATTTATCCTTGAAGTGAAGACCTTTAATAAACAAGAGCCTTTTTATAATTTCTCTAGTTAAGACTTAAAAAAATGTAATTAAAACACCAAAGAGCATAAAAATAATAATAATACCCTTAATTAAATTAAAAATACAACAAGTCTAAAAATCAATATTGTTGTAAATCGAAAACAGAGGCTCACCCAAAGTAAAATAACACGTCACTACAATTAAGATGTTGAAAATTGAGATTGACATTGACACATTTACATTCAGCCAATCCATTTATCTTCTTTATTCAAATGCTGCAGCGCTCTTGCTTGTTTATAAAGTGTTATTTATTTAAAGCTCTTAGACTATTTAAAAAATCGTTTATGTAAAATATTCCATTATCTTACTACAATCATCCATCATAATCAAATTTTGATTTATTTGTTATTTAAACAAAAATCTTAGAGAAAACAAATAAAAACTTGTTATCACCGTTCTTTGAAAATTTTTTGAAGAAAATTATGTTTTATTTTCGGAAATACGAAAAATCTGGGGGCAAATTACGGCGAAACGAAATTTAAAAATTCTAATTAGAATTCCTATATTAAAACTATTGATAACTTGATCAATCGAGTAGAATTTTGATTCGAAGCGAATGCCGTAATTTTCCCCCTATTCTAACTCAAATTAAAATTATAAAAAGTACACCTTTTTTTATTAGAAAATATAAATATAAATATAAGTTTGCCATTCCGTTTGTAATTTTTTTATTATCCATTGGGTCGCACAGAAGGTAAATATTTTCTGGATCCTATGGACTTCAAGTGTTCAGCAAGAAGCAACTGAACAGTAATGCCTACATTTTGGAAAAAAAATTAGATGGTTAGGAGCAGAAGGAGGGGTAACCGCCATGCAACGTATAAGTTCTGATATACATATCAACATTAAAATTTTGCAAAGTTTTCTATATCAGAAACAAGTGTAACTATTGATCTCAAAGCCCAGGTTAAATACTACATCAGATGGCATGGTACATCAAAGGCTATTTTCCAAATCTCTATATTCTTAAGCAAAACGATTTTAAAACTTGCTTTATTTAGAGCTTACGTGAAATATTATTTGATGTGGGTGTACAATTACTTTTGTCACAAGTTAATTGCAACAAATGTGTGGTAAAAAATTTTTAACTGAAAACTAATTAAAACACACATGCATAAGCACGTTTTAAATTTAAATTAAGCAACAACTACAGAAACAAGTTCTAACCTTTGCCTCCTTCAGCATTTATGTTCAGTATTTATGGTATTCAATGTAAAAACTTGCTCAAAAGTTAATATAAAGGGTGGTTCAAAATTAAGGGCCGATGTTAAAGGTGAACCACCCATAAACGTCAAGTTTTTTTCTGAATTTCATTTAAAACTTTTCAATATCAGACTAACTCAATTTGAACCATGATACGTAATCGAGCGACGCATTAAAATTATTCAGGGTTATTATGAAAATTGGCGTTCAAATCAAAATGCCTATCATGCACTTTGTAAATTTTTCGGTCAATTCGTACAATCATTGTACACTTATTGTTAGTTCGCCACAGGCGAAGATTCAATAATAAATATATGAAAAAAAAAAAAAAAAAAAAAAAATTCGTACAATCGAAAAAATCGTAAAAAAATTTGAGCAAACTGGAGATTTGTAAAGACTGGTGCATACTTTTACAGTTCGTACTACAGAAAATATTTCTGCTGTGTCTGAAGAGCTGTCCATCTCGACCCATCGTAATTCCCAACAATTGTACCTCTAACGCTCGTCGTTGATGAACATTGTGCATAAAAACTTGCATGTACAAGCTTACAAGGTGCAATTGACTCAAGAACTAAATAATCTTGACCATGCCGAACGTCGTCAGTGGTCAGAATGGTGGCAAGAAATGGCAACCGTGGATGATTAATTTTCGAAGAAAACAAAGACATAAAAGGCATAGAATCTCAATTATGCCTCAGCGTCATCGAAAATTTAAACCATCGGATGGAGGTGTGCCGCCGAGGTTGCGATGGCCATTTGACCGATATTTTGTTATACACATTATTTACCCATTCGAATCGAATGCCGTAATTTGCCCCCAGTATTATCATAATAAAAATAAATGACAATTAATTTCTAAATAGTTTGTGTTTTATTCAAAATCAACATCGGCCCTTAAAATTTAACCATGCGATAGAAGAAAACTACAAAGAAATAAGGAAAAAGCACAAACAAAAATAAAAAAAATAAAAACAAATTTTTCTTTCAATTGCATTAGGCGAAGGCACAAAAAAAACAACAATCAACCCCAAAAAGGTAAATCGTATTTGGAAAAATCTGGCCTATACGTTGGCTATAGGTAACCGCTGCAACAAGTTCTTTGATATTATTGAGAAATCATACTTTTTTGAAATATGAAAGATACAACGGAATGTAAATAATTATAATATAATTTTTTTAGATATAATAATTATGTTTTTATTTTAAATATTTTTTTGCGAAAATAACTGCAAAGCTTTTAATAAATGTGTAAAATTAAAAAATATGGATTATTGCTGTAAGAATTGATTTTAATAAATTTTCAAAAATAATTATTTATTTTTCAAAAAAAAAATTAAAAATAACAGTGTTTACTAGCTTATGCTGATTTTTTCTGACTCAAAGGCAAACAGGTATTACAAGAGGGGATAGAAACATTATGGCAAAATATTTATTGCTCCTGATGGCTGGAATAGTACGCAAGGACGTGATTCACTCAAGAGAAATCTTTAAGCCTATAAGTACTTTTCAGCTCAGAAATGGGGCAGACTACATCATGGCCACCAAAGCAGCTGTAAAAATATGTTTGTGTTTAAACTTGATGTGCTTAAGCAAACGATATTAACAAAAAAGGTTGGAAACCACTGGGTATTTTAAAGAATCTGTTGAGCTAAGGAAAATTAAAAGTGACCCTAAAGACTATATTTGCTTACAGAAATAAATAAGGTAAGTTGGTTAAAGGTTACGGAATATTTTTTTAAAAATTTCTCCAAATCATTCATGGTCAAAACACCCTTTTTGTATATAGAGTTTAAAAAAAGTCTTAAAGGGGGCGAAAGTGACAAGCTTGTCACGCGTGACATAGCGTGAGTGACTAAATTCAAAGAATAAAGAAAAAGTCTTTCAAAGTAAACGTTTACAAAAATCAATTAATTTGTCTCAGCCAATTTGGCTGAAAATAATTGTTGCCAAAAAAAAAACGGGTCAAATTACCTACAGTGCACTTGTAAGAGGCGTTAACGAAAAAAGCTGTCTTTTGCCAATAAATAATAACCTTTATATTGGTAGCTGGCCTTTAAGCAGAAAACAATATTTAATAAATAACATTCAAGTCTTCAAATCAAATTTTCTAATCTAAATTTCTTTTGTAAAATTAATAATAAATTTTTAAAAAGAATATTACCAAATTTAAAAAGAACTTTTCAAATGTTCGTTTTTTTATCAAACCTTAATCATTTCATATTTTCAATCCCAGAAAAGCACAATGTCTGTGCTTTTTCGTGAAAACTAAAAACACAACTCAATATAATATTTTATTTGTATAATTTGATGTTGAGCCTTTAAGGTTTTTACAAGTTTTCGTTTCTGGTACAAGTAATTCACTTACCTTGTGTTGGGTGCTTTACAAAACCCCACGTCTTTGCCAGTTTATCCTTGGGCAAAAACGTTTTTTTCATAAAAGAAATTCCTTTATTCAGTGGTGCTGGTTCAAACGATGGCTAGTCGGATTTCATTATTTTAGTATTAAATAATAAAAAATAATGCCTCACTGTGCTATTTGGAGAGCACTTAAAGTGTGCAAATCAGTGCTGGTATTATTAAATTTTATGAAATCTTTTTTTTTACACAAAATTATTGTTCTCCCTTTCATAAACCCTTCTTGGTTGGCAAACGTGCCTGGGGGAAATTTTCCATTTTCTTTAACCCAAGAAAGCTTTTTTTGTTTGTTTCATATTTTTAAAAAATACAAAATTTTTGTTTCTTATATATTTTTTCTTTGTTTGTTATGTAAATAATAAGTCGAGGTTTATTATTATTTTACTTTTCCTTAGTTATTGCCACATCTTGTTATGAATTGACATTGTAACGTCGTCGCTCTTTGAACTTGCTGTCGTAACTCTAAAACGAAAAAAATAGTAAGTAAATGTAGTTTGTTAGTTGGCTGTTTGGTTATTAATTCTTTTTAATTTATTTTTTATATTTTTGCAGTGCAACGATTTTATACACTTAGTTTTAAAGTAAGCATACAAGCAGGGCACAGTAAAAGTTAAAAACACTTTTAATACATAATTAAATTTTGATTGTTGGCTGCTTGTGAGAGCAATACTTTAAAGGGTATTGTGAAATATTAACTACTTAAGTTGCATCTTAAAAAGTATATCTTTTAACAAGCAGCCACAGATATGTATTCAATTTTATATACTTTATATACCAGCGACATAAATAAAACGTTTTACATTTAATTGCTAGTTTTTGGGGAAATTCAAGTTTTGGAAATTTGCATTTTTAATTATTTATTTAAACTTTGTTCATATTTTAGAACAATTTTCACTTATTCGGCTTTCAGTTAATTTTTAAAATTGTTAAAAATGTAATTTATTTCTATAAAAACCGAGTGAAATGCGTTTTCAAAACCAGCTAGAATTTCTTGTATCGAGCAATAACGAGCCCAAGTTAAATCTCAAAAAATGTTAAAAAGTACTAAAATCTGTGTCCTCTTTTAACTAAGCTGTCGTTTGACTTTAATCTGGATAAATAGTCCCATAATCAAAAAAAAATAATGACTGATTTACACCCTTAATCTAAGTTCATAGTATTATACTACTTCAATCATAATCTCAGAAAATAATAAAGTATACCATACTTTGTGTCATTCACTTAGTTGACTTTCATTCTCAAAATGGCTAAATAGTCCTAACTTGTTAATAGACTAATAATCTAAAAAAATTCAGAAACTTCGATATTTATGAAAAGAGTTGTTTTTGTCCTTTGATTTGACTTCCGTACTCAATTTGGGTCAACAGTCCTTTATTTTATATTTTTACACTTATTATTTAGAAAATGAAGAAAAATAACCACAAAATTTTAAAAAAATACTTATATTCCACTTGACTTCCGCCTCTGCATGGGTCAATAGCACTTAATTTCATAGACTAATTATCTCAAAAATGCAAAAAAGTACCTAAAATTTTAATAAGTACTAAGTTGATTTTCGACTTCAGTCGGCCCTTTTGTTATATCTTGAGACTTGTTATCCCAAAAAATGTAAAAAAATAATAAAAAATGAAAAAAAGTACTTTCTATAAACCTAATTGGTTTCCGACCTCTATATGGGTCAATAATCCAATATTTTATATATCGAGTCTCATAATCTCAAAGAACCCAAAAAGTACTAGAAATAGTTAGAATAGTTTATGTTATTCACAGAGTTGAGTTTGCTCTTAAGTGTGGGTAAGCAGTCCTTTATTTTACTTGTTTAAAATAAAAAGTACCAAAAAAAATGTGAAGAAATACTTTTTGCCTACTTCGTTGGCTTCCGAACTCCAAATGGATCAGTATTTTTAAATTTTTTATTTCGAATCTTATAAACTCAAAAAAGTGCCAAGAATTAAAAACAAAGTACTTTTTGTAAAAAATGAAGCCAAAAACTTAAAAAAGTATGTTTTGCCAGCATACGTTTTTAACATCAATTGGGTTTTGTAGCTCTTCAATTCAAATTGAGTTATAATTTAAAAAGTTATCAAAAGCATCTCCTGAAGGTTAAAATCTCAATGAGTACCAAAAACGTATTTCTTGTACAGATGTAAAACCCAATTTGAGTTATGTATCTGGGGTTGAAAAAAGGCCCAAAATAAAAATTTTATTTTCCTTTATCTCTAAGGGTCCAAAATGTTTAAAAGGTTTTAAATTTTTGTAGTATAAAACGTTATTTGTTCCAAAACTTTGTTTTTTATCAAGAAAGAATTTTTCAGACTTTTTCCTTTTCAGACCTTTTTTAACTTTAATGCTTAAATTTCCTAAAATACTTTCTTATTGGATATATGCATTTGAAAAATGCACCAGCATTTCAAGTTGCAAGTCTCTGGCTTTCGACGATTTAAGACTGAACGATGACATATCAGTCTGTAGACAAACATATCAACATAGCGTTGTACAAACATGTTTGTCAATTATATACGTAGAGCAAATAACGCCAAAAAGAACTATTTACTTGAAAATTTGGTAAAATTTTTTATAGCATGTGAGCAATTTTACTCGACCGTGTGTCACCTTTTCAATCACAGTTTTGACTATTATTTAAAATTTTAATTTCGGCTAATCCCAAGTACGGTATAATTTTTAAAGTAAAGCCATGAGAAGGATATGAAATAAAATAACTTTAGCACATAATGGGTTCTAAAGCCTACAGAAAAGACGACAGAAAGCAAATCTACTTACAGAAATATACGTCGTATGTTCCAGCTGTATTTTCCAAAAAAATATTTTATGCAATCAATGCCAACATCTTAAAAAGCTTATTAATGATTTTTAAAGAGTGCGTCTTATGAAGCCAATAATAAACCGGTATTTTATTTTCTTAAACTTTAAAAAAATTTTCCTTTAAGTTACACTAACATTATGCCACAACAGCCATTCTTTTCAACAACTGCACCTGCACTTAAATTCGTGCATAAAATAATTTTAGTTTTTGATATATGAACAGCAGATTGCAATGTCACGTAACGAGTTAAGTTAACAAGATAATATCAAAGAACAAAAGCTGTGACAAAGAAATAAAATCTCGTTATTTTTATTTTCCACTTATTGCAATAAGCCAAGAGCTATTTTGTACAAAAGTAAAAAACTACATAAAATTTTTATAACAGCTTGGTTTCTGTTTAAGTTTCTTTTGGTCGTAAAACAAAACTTAAAATGTTCAACGTTTTTCTTCAACTCAACAACAGCAAGACAGCAAAATTCAAGTATTTTAACTCTTTATTTAAGCAATAAAATCGACCAAAGTAAAGATTAAATGGAACATTTTTTTCTTTAATTGTTAAAACAAATGTTGCAAGATTTGCAAAATAATGTTTGTGATAACCTGAAGCGCATCGCTCATTCAATATTTTAAATTAAGGTAAAAAAAGCGAATAAAATGAAAAAATAAAATACTTAAACTTACTTAAACTGTCTGTACTTATGTAGACGTAAACCCAGAAATGCATTGTTTTTAATTATAAGCACAAACCAAAGAGACTAATTTTTATTTGGACACTGACAGCCAAGGGAAAAATTTAATGAGGTGGTTTATATAGGGTGTCTGGTGGCAAATTCATATTTTTAAAAAAGGAAATGGAAGGTGGCGCCGTTGGAATTATCAACTAAACGGTCACGCCAACAAGCAAAACTGCCGCTACTGGTCTCCAAAAACCCGCAACTCTCGACTAAAATTTCAAAAATCCTTGCATTGCCCCAGGGTAATTGGTTGGTGAACCTTTTTTAAGCATGATATAATTGGACCATTTTTTTCGAAAATTCTCAAGGCCAAATAACGAATGTCAAAAAATGTCAGAGCTTCCAGGAATTTTCTTAGGAAAAATTTTTCCCAAGAGATGATATGTCGCTTTGGAGACATCTCATGGCCCCCGAGGTAGCCCGATCTAATTCCCACGTATTTTGTTATTGTGCTACCTAAAAGGGAGGGTTAATAATGACAATTCTCAATCTTTTGTGGAAAATGTTTGTCAAGAAATCAGCTCAATGGGACTAAGTTAACTGCAGGGCGTGGCGCCAAATACAAGGCCTCGTTTTGAACATGTGTGTTTTACTTGACTTAAGACATCTGGGTAACATACTCCTTTAAATATAAAATCCGCATTTCCATTCGATCGTTAAATGCTCTAAATAAAATCTGTGCAAATTATTACGTTTTTCATTTGGGTTTAAAAATCTGCACCAAAACACCCTGTAGTTACCTGCCAGTATTTTAAGGATCTTCTAAGTACCTTTAGTTACTTTACTAATTGTTGTTTTTTAAACTGAAAACTAATTGCTTACATACTTTAATGGTTTTATAACTGAAAAATAGAGCTTTAAGTAAAATGGATTTAAAAATTTTTAAAAATTCTTGATTTTTAACTTTCGGACGGTTATTTGTTTATTTAAAATAAAATAATTTTTTATAAAATTTTTAAGTCGCTAAGAAGTTTTCAAGACATTCTATAAATTGCTTACATTTTACAAAAAATATGCTGCCATTTTACTTTGCCCCTTTACATATCAATAGACTTCATTTGTTGCATCCAACTCACTTTTTTAATATTTTTTTTTTCCTTTTTATAAAAATTCTAATAAAGGGCAAAGCAAACTTTAAAATGATGTACCAGAATTAAACGAGCAGATGTAGTAAATTATTTATGGATAATAATGTTAGAGAAGAACGAAAGTAGTTTCGTCATTATCATTATTATACATCTAATGCAGAACATTTAAGTTTAACAAAGGAAATAAATTACAACAAAAATAATATGGAAGAAGAGTGAAAAGTTAACAGAAGGAAACAGAAATTTTAATAAATTGAATTTTTATTATAACCGCCGAGCACTATACATATATAGTTTTGTCCATTGCTTCTGTAAAAATATCCGTTATTTAGATATTTCTATAAGCATTGCCGTGAAGAAGTCACTGCTTTCACATTGCAAGTACCAAGAGATGTTTTGAAATAAAAGCCTCTAATAAGTCTATTTATGTAATTTGTGAATTAACTTTTCGTTTTCTTTATTTCTGAACATTTTGCACCAAATGATATACATACATATAAATATATAAAAATGTTTTTTCCTCTTTCTATCAAAAGTTTTCAAAAGAACAGCTACGGAATGTAAAACCGTAATTACTGCGTTGCTATATTATACTTTGTTTGTGTCCAACATGGGTAAGGGAAAATTCAAGAGGTCAAAAAATTTACTTACTCGGGACAGTCCCTGCTCCGAGTAGGGACAAACAAAAAGGGAGTTGCCCTATTAATACCCAATTCTGAAAATTGTCTTAAAATAATATCACTACAATATGACCCGGGGCTCAAGTTATATCACCACTGTTTATTAAAAATTTCGGATAATAAAAACCCGATTTTGTCAAAAGTACCTGCTTTATATTTTTGGAGTTTTTTAAGATTATAAGTCTAACCTACAGCTATGAAGTCAGCGATTATGGACCCAGATATGGGTATAAATTCAACTTAGTAGACAAAAAGTACTTTTTCACATTTTTGGTACTTAAAATGTGTTATTTAAATTTTAAATGTGTTATTTAAGAATACTTTTAAGCATATTTTGCCCTTTTTGAATTTTATGAGATTTTGAATCAACAAATTAGAACGAATTGAGATCGGAAGTCAATATAGTGGTAAAAATTTACTTTTATTGTACTTTGGTACTTTTTTGCATGTTTTGAGATTATGAGTCTGCAAAAAAAAGGCCAAGATTGATTTTGAAAGTCAATCAAGTGATTAAAAGTACATTTTCTACAATTTTGATGATTTTTTGCGATATTTACAAGCTTTGAATCAACATACATGATCAAAGCGTTATTGACCTAAATTAAGGTCGGAAATCAATTAAGATGTCAAAATGTACCATTTTAACATTTTTGGTACTTTTTTTTCATATTTTGGGAATATAAGTCTTCCAATAAATAAATTTAAATATATAAAGACATACTGGACCATATTTCATATTTTTGGTATACATTTTTGGTACCTATTTAATTTTTTTTTGAGATCATCAAGTAAAGTATTAACCCTACTTAGATTGAGGTCAAAAATTCATTTATTGGAAAATATTTGTTTTTTATTATTTTTGGTATTTGCCTGAATTTTTTGAGATTATTAGTCTAAAAATAAGAAACTAAGAACTTATGACCCAGATAAGGGTCTGGTAAAAGTATTTTTTTTATTATTTTTTTATATTGAGAATATAAATTTGCATATATGATATCAAGCATTGTTAACATAGATTGAAAAGTACTTTCTCACATTTGTGGTACTTTTTTAATTTTATGAATCCACAATTATGATATTTAAAAATGTTGAACTTAATTGAATTTAAATGTCAACTAAGTGGTTGAAGAGAACTTTTTGAATCTTAAAATACATATGTATGTATGTGTCAGCTGGAGAATTTGAAATGTATTGTCACTCAAAAAGGTTTAAGATTTCGAACATTGTGCTTTATTTTCTTCTCTTGCAGCGACTATAGCTTACATTTTAAATCTACCTTATTTAAATAAAATAAGGGGTTTTGGATTGTTTGTGCCGTACAAATTTTAATTTCTATAATTTAAATTTTTTTTTTTTTGCAGTACAGGGTGTCTGGTGACAGATTATTATTTTCAAACTTAAATAAAAAATTTAAAAATGTACACAAAGTTCTACTAAGAGCATTGATCGATAGAATAAATATGAGGATTTTCTTTCTTAAATAGTATGTCATCCAGATGTCGTAATATAAGTTGAACACACTGTTCAAAACTGAGCCTTGAGCTGATTTCTGTACGAATATTATTCAAATGTTGGGAATTGTCAATATAAAACCCTTTCTTTAAAGTATCCATATAAAAAACCCATGGCAATTAGATCGGGCGACCTCGGTGGACATGAGGTGTCCCCAAAGCGACTAGTCAGTTTTTGAAGGAAATTGTCCCAAAACAAGTTCATCAAACTCTGGCTGCGTGTGCAATTGCCCCATCCTTTTAAAACGACGTGCATGAAGAGTAAGATAGATGAGCTCACAGGTTTGCCAAATAGAATTTCGTTATAATGCGTCGACAATTTCATAGTTGACCTGACATCGAGAATTTTTCAAAACAAAAATGGTCTAATTATCTCTTGCGTGGATAAATCACACCAATCGGTTACCCAGGGGCAATGCAATGGTTTTTGATGTTTCAATTGAGGGCTGCGGCTTCTTGAAGATCAATAATGGCAGTTTTGCTTGTTGACGTGGCCGCTTAAGCAAAAATTAACCTCGTCGCTCAAAAAAATTGAATTTAAAGTGCGAAAACGCTCCCACATCGTTCCACAAAAATTTTTGCGTATTTTTTTTCAGTTCTTGAACAATTTAAATTTTGGAACTTCAGGTCTTTTTTTAAAGTTTCAATAATAATTGCTTTTGGAAATCCTAGTTAGCCTGCTCTTTTCTTTATTGAAGCAAACTGCTTTCATTTAGTTCAAAATTTTTCAGGAGTCCTTGAAGATCGCATGTGCCCTGGCCGTGGGACCATAGCCGAAGCAGTTGCGTGGAACCTCTGCACCCACGAACGAATTAAATTCACACTTGGTCTATCACGTATTTGCCGAATACCGAACTTTGAACAAAATTATCGATTAGCAATTACGTAAGAATCATTACTTTTCAAAAATGTTTCCACAGCAAACGCGCGTTGTTCACTCGACCACAACGACATCGTAGCTGGCCAATCCGCATAATCGAAAATTCTAACGGCACAACCTTCCTTCCGCACCGTTTTTACTTTTTGAAATAATCGTATTTAAAAATATATATTTTTCACCAGACACGCTGTATTTCATTTTAATAACTATTTTAAACTGCACTTACGAATAAGCGAAAACAAATCTTTAATTTTAAGCGTTGAGAAGATCATTTTTAATTTCGCATTTTTTTATTTTGAAAAGATATTTTTAAAGCAAAATCATGGACGAAGTTAAACTAAGAAATAGTCTTTATTGTATTCTAAAACACTTTTCCCCACATAACTCCCTTAAGTATTCGAATCATGTTGTATGTTTTCTGTTGCCAAATTTCTTAGTGATTGTATGCATATTTGCCTTTAGGTTGTTTCTGCTTGGTTGCTTCCGATATTCATTTCCCTAATTTCTTTTCAGTGTAAAAGTTATAGAAAAGAATTTAAATGGAGGTTTCACAGTAATTACGTGCAGACAACTGTTGTTTCTTTTTATTGCTGTTGTTGTTGTTGTTGATGTTCTTTCTTGCTTTATAATTTTTTAATACTAATTTGTATCCCAAATAAAGAAACATCAAAAAAGTGCAAACAAAAAATATATAAAAAAATACCGGCAACAACAAAAAGAACAAAATGAAATAAATAAACCATAAAATATTCAAAAGCAATATAGGGTACGTGAAAGCAATTATATTTGATGTAAACATGAAAATTTAAAGGAAATACATTAAATTTTAAATAAACATGTGTCCAGATAAGGGCTTTTCAAAAAAGAACTCGTACTGTAATTTTTCTTAATAAAAAAGCAGTAAAAGAATTAAGGTTTATTGCTTTACTTCTTTATACCTGAAAACAAATCCCTTAATAAAATAGGTCAGACTGGCGCAATTACTGATATTTGAATTTAAAATTTTATGTTAATTTTTTTTTATTTGCCTTAAGGTAACAGTTTCCTTTTTTAAAAGCTAATTCAACTTATACCTAAATTTGTTAGGTTGTGATAAATTTAAAGCTTAAATAATTTTTTTTATAAAATGAAGTCAATATTGTATACTTTTATAATTTTACTCCTGTTCAATTCTGTCATTTAGTTGTGCGTTCAATTGTTTTAATTCTTTAACCCCTCCTAACGTTTGATTAAAGTTTTTGTATTTTATTTTATAATTTTCTGTTTCTTTCTATGGTAATGTGATAAAATATTAATATTAATACAGTTGTTAATACTTTTTGGTAGTTAATTCCATATGCTGCCTTCTGGCTTAATATATTAACAATTCATATACTTTACAGACTATTGTCTAACTAAAATAGCTAAAAATTAAAGGCAACGGGGAGCTCAGTTCATAACTTTTTAAGCATTTGATTCTTGCAAAGAAAACTTATAATTTTTACAAAATTTTTAAGTATTTATTTACCCCCTTATTTCCTAAAATGCAACGCCCTAAAACAAAAACAAAATGTATGGAAAGGTTTTCTAAATTTTAATTTTTTCCATACAATTGTTTGCGTTATTGTGCGTTGAGTTTTACGTAATAAGGCCCTTAGTTTGTTTTCAAAAAAAAAAAAAAAACAAAAAAAAAAACATTGAGATATTTTTGTATTCAAACAAAATACGGATAATTTTTTAAAAAAATGTTTATTTCAGGAAAGTACAATCAAAAAATTATTTAGTAATATCAACTTCAAATGCTACATTAAATATATCGATATTCATTCAAAAACCTTCCTCTATTCAAATTCAGACATTTAAAATTAACTTACATAAACTTTCAAAATAAATTGATTTTCTGTTATTTATTATTAAGAGCAAAACACACAGTTTTAGAAAATAAATTAACAAACCCTACGGGAAATGTGTGTCAATTGTTCGGCGTACTCGTCCTGTTACAGTTACAAAACATAAATTGGACAAAAGTTATTCGCCTAGTTCGATTAAAAACGCACACATCATGTAACTGGTTAAAAGGTGTTAAAGAGTTTAAGGGAAAAAATAGAAATATTGGTCTCTACACATAAACATACATCTGTTAATATATATACACACACACGCTTAAATACAAAAAAAGTAGATTAAACAGAATCTTAAACAATTAATGCAAAATTTGCTTGTATAGGATTGGCCTGTGACCCGTTCTGAGGTGTTAGCTTTGAGCCAATGGTCCCCTCCAATGACAGCGCAATGAAAAAGTGGCAGGTTCTCTTCATATAAAGTGCAAGAACTAGAACCAGTCCCTACCCCAAGGAACCGTTTACGTCAATAGTCTTGGACCAGTACACTTCCCCGTAGGGAAAATTATATATTACTACAAAATAACTGATAAAATTAACTTCAACTAAAAGTTACTATTTTTGTACAGGTGAAACTTTGAATAACTCTTAAAACCAGTTAAAAAAATATTACAATAAAATCTAACCATTTTTTCACTCAACTTACCGGAATACTTCCGAAATAACTTACAGTCAGTTTCTATAATAATTTTGTAAATCTATATTTACACCAACTAAGTTCTCATCTGAGTTGAGTGTCAAAAAAATACGTTTAAATTTTCATATTTTTAGTATAACATTATGTTTAAGAAATTAGTTTTAGTCCGCTTATTATAAAAGTTGTTAAACTGCTATAAAGTGTATAAGACAATAACAACAAGCATTTAATCCGGTAACTTTTAAAACATGAAAATAGAATACGTTCAATTTTTCAATTGAGATTAGACAAAAACATTAACAAATAAAACAGACATGTTATTACACTCTACAAATGAGTTTTAGTTGTGAAACTTAGATGATAACTGAGGTAGTGTAAATGGGTACACAAAGGGTATACGTAATAGACCATAGTACTCACACTTTAGTTATAAATAAATTTTTTTAAATAAATACTTTCCCAGAATGTAAATTTACAAATTAAAAATAATTAAATACTGAAAAATTAAATTCTCTGTTTGAACAATTACTGAAATTCTCTTATTGGTTTAACCTTTTCGTTTGAACTTGTTGTTTTAGGACAAATTTTTGCTTAAGTTATTTTGACTTGAATTATCATTTTTACTATTTTTTACTTAGAAGAAGTTAATATTTTCCATTATGTTAAGAAAAACTTTTTTTGAAAGAGCCAATTTTTCTACCGATACTGGCACCAGTAGAATGCATTTTTGAAACGAGCTACAAAGTTTCATCAACTATATAACATATATGTTGTCTAGAAAGGTAAATGGAAATATTGTTATATATATACTTATGACGATGTTTTAATAATTTTTCTAATACACTATGATTTTTTTATTTTAAAAGCTCTTTGGCAACACTTGACTTACAGTTTATCTTCATCCACCTATCAGATGGAATAAAACGCTTTTTAATTATTGTTTATTATAATAAAATAGGGAAGAAATGTTTTATTGTATCGTAATTTTTAGTTTACCCTTTATTTTTTATAACCGAGAACTTAACGAAAAACAAGAGTAATGAGCCATGCGAGAAAAAATTATTGTTTTTAGGCCATTTGTTGCTTTAGTTTTTTTTAACTTTTGCCTATATTTGAATATCTAAATTTAAGTTATAAAAATTTTTAGTTTTGAGATTATATTCTGGAACATTTTCTATTAAAAGCGAAAATAATTTTTTTTTGATTATTGAATATTTTTGATATTTATTATTTTTAATACAAATTTTTGCTTTTTATTTTGGCTTAAGGTTAATATATAATTTCTTTTACTAGAAGAAATTATTATTTTTACCTTAAAAAAAACCAGATTTGACGTCATTTTGACGTTTTCTTGATGCAACAAGAGGTTTTTGACAATTAGAAAATTTTGCCCTGAATTTGACATTTTATTGAAAATTAAAAATTTTCGGGTTTATTAAAACAAAATGCCGGGCAGAAATAAATGTTTAGTTTTTTTAAATATATAAGCCATTGCTTGTTTATATAAAACTATTAAAAAAAAGATTTTATTTAGAACATTTTTTCTATAATAGGAATTAGAAATAGTTTCAAGAGAGTCCATAAAAAATTATATTTCTAAAAAAAATAATTCTAAGGTGGTCGTTATAATGCCAAATAAAATATTTTTAACATAAAAATTATTATTTGTGTCAAACAACAATATTTAAAAAGGAAACTGTAATATATTTATACCGCCTTTCTATTTTTTATTTGCAGTTTATATTGCTTAAAGTTTTTTCTTTTAAAGTTATTACTTTTTATGACAAACTACCTGCAAGCATTTTGTATGCCGATTTTTTCTCTTAATAAGTGAAAATTAAAAAAAAATAAAAATTTGGGGTTAGCGAATTTTTGACGATTTAAAAAAGTTCTTCCTTATATTTGACGATATTTAAACAAACTCATCTGGCAGCTATATTTGTGTGTTTTATTCAAATTTAAAAGCTAGTCAGAAAATTTAAGTAAATCAAGCAAGACCATATTTTGCCCAGCATCCTATTTTATTTTATGTAGCAAGTAAAAGCGCCAGCGTAATTATTTAATTGCAGCTTAAACGCTCAAATGTAACTTATTTTTAGAAGTCGAAGACTGCTTTGCAACAACATTAAATCCAAAAAATAGGTGTAAAAAATGCTTTTAACATATATTAAAAACTCCCTTACAAACCGTTTTAAGTCAGAAATACCTATTAACAAAAAAAAATCGATTTTAAGCAGATTTTCATTCGATTCTTCATCAGAATTCTTTCAGATTGTTTGTCGGCCATGACTTTTCCACGATATATTTTACAGATTTCGTCTCAACAACTTTATAAATTACACAGTGAGAAATCTAACAACCCTTGTTATAAATTCTGCCAGTTGACAGATGCTTTTCTTAGATATCATACAGATGCTAAGCAATTTTGCAGGTTGGGAAAGAACAAAATATGCTTGTGTGTCTGTGTTTTTTTAATGCAGACTTAGTGGTTTAAAATGTTAGCAGGAATTTTATTTTCATTGTTTTAATAATAATTTTATGTGATTTATTCATTAACACATTTTCCTGTTAATATAAACGCTTCATATAATTTTCATAAATATTTTGTTGCTTAAGGGGTTTTTTCCTTTGAAAAGTAGGATGCTGATTGGGTTTTGTATTTATATTAATGAGATTATTTATGGTATTGCACGAAAATGTTAATATAAAAAAGTTTTAATTTATGTTTATTGAAACGTATTTTAAGAAAACGTTTTTTCCTTAGCTTTATCACATAAATTTTAATTCAATGTCTGTTTTTGAAAACAAAACTTTTATGGCTATATTAAGTTGTTTCTTCCAAAAGCAAGAACTTATGTATTGTGTTTAAGCTAAAGAAACAAAATCAAATACTTCAAATAAAAATGAAAATCATGCTAAATTGTGTTTATGTCTCAGCGGTCTTATCGCAGAATGTTGTCGAAAGTTATTTTAACTTAAGTCCCTAACAATTCACACAATTTTAAAAGGCAAAGGGAAAATACCACAAAATTACTTACAGCCAATTAAACAAACAAACAGATTTTTCCAACTAACTGAAATCCACCCAGACCTCTTAATTATATAACTGATAAGGTGGAAAAAGCAAATGGTGGAAAGGGAACCTGTGGTTAAACAAAATTATTGAAATCTCTTTCTATTCACTTGTAAAGCAATTGTGCTAATACATGTCTATTGTTATAAGGTAATGCACAGCTTAATGGAAAACAGCGATAATTCTTTCAAATCAATAAGTATTAAATGAAAAGAGAAAAAAAACAAACTGATTACCGTCGACTGATGGTAAAAGAAATGTTAAATTTTTTTATCTTAAATTGTAAATTTATGTTTAGTTCTAAAATCTTTACTTGTCACACATACATATCATTAAGACAGAAAACGGCAGCCTTAAAGCTAATTTAACAAGCGTAAATATATATTATCATTATAAATTTAGGGAGCTTTGTTGAGCTTAAACAAATCAGTAAGTATTAAAGCTTAAGTAAATAAAAAATCCCCCACTCAAAACGTTTTTTATTTGCACAAAATGATAACAGTTTTAAATGTCGCTTGCTTAAATAATTGTTTAAAATGTTATGTTACAGTGAATTTATGGCTCATCATTATGTAAAAATACAGCAAATAAAATTTCTCTTTAAATAATGAAAAATCCATAAAATGTTATTTAAGTATTTAAAGAAAATTAGCTAACAAGCTACACAAAAGACTTTTAAAATATTTGTGAATAAAATAAAAAAAAATTAAAATTTAAGGATTGATGCTTTTTAAAATTAACAATAAAATCTTTGAAAAGTTTTATTAAGTGCAACTTTCTCCTTGAGACAAAAAAAAACGAAAACAAACCAAAATGTGCTTCTCTTCAAAAGATTTATTTATTTATTATAATGTTATTCTATGGGTCAATTTAACCCTAAGTCAATTTTAACATACATAATACATAATTATACATTACGACAGTTTCAAGTTTTTTACTTTAAGATAATTTCATAAGATCTCAAAAAAAATGTAGCAAATTTTTAAAAACTTAAATTACCTGGAAACAAACAATACTTAAGTATTAGCAGTATTTTTGTCTTCTTCCTAAAAATGCAATAAAGTCAGCAGAATTGTAGCACTTTCCAATTGAGTTAAAGCTCGAATTAAAATCTCTAAAAATTGAATCGTTTAAAACATGCGTGAAAACATTGTACGACATTATATGCTACCCTAATAAAGC
The DNA here is from genome assembly GCA_963583895.1 of Melanophora roralis. NCBI lineage: Eukaryota > Metazoa > Arthropoda > Insecta > Diptera > Rhinophoridae > Melanophora > Melanophora roralis. Next base: position 16,894,581 of record OY757190.1, on the reverse strand, counting down.
AGGTGATCATTTCTAATTTTTTAGCTGTTTAAAAAAAATTTTGCCAAAAATCGCCTATAATTACACAACGGATGGGTAACATTTAATTCAAATTAAATAAATATTAATCATACGCCCCACACATTCTGTGATATGAAGATTGGCTTAAATGACAACAGCATATGTCTGGGCAGATGTTTGTAACGCAAAAAAATAGTCTCTGACCCACCTTTAACTTTGCCAATCATAGTCCGTTAAATTTTCCATCCAATCTTCCGTCTGTCAATCTGTCTGGTTGAGTTTTCATGTGTCTTTGTGGTCAGGCTGAGAAAAGTTGTTTTGGGATATATTGAAAATCTGATATTTTCAACTGTGGCACAGAGGTTTGATAGAATAAGATATGTTAAAAAAATCTGTAGAAAATTTTTTGCACCATAAAAGTTTGGTTTTTATATGATTTAAGTTACGTGTAATTTAAATAGCCCAATGCATAATTTTTAACTGGTCGTTATGTTTAGGGGGTGGTGGGCGCCTAGTGCTGTCATCGCCGTAATTTGTTACTATATAACTTTTCACAGTTTTAGAAATTGCCCACGAAGACACCAATTAAAATTCTATGCACATGTTGTCTTTGCATGATTCACCCTGCCACCGTATTTTCAGACTTTCAAGTGGTCACAATTTTTACATTTCGTAAAAATGATTATAATTAACTCCTTAGAAAAGGAACAGATAAAAAAAGGCCCAAAAAAACTCAAAAGTGAAAAATTATTCCATCTTAAAAAAAGGGCCCGAAATCCATGAAATTTCCTCAAAAAATTTATGAACTTAAAAAAGAAAAAATGTTCCCCAAAAAAAATGGAGCAAGATTTAGTCAAATAACTTATTTTAGAAAGGTGTTAGTAAAATTTTGTCAAGCCTGCTTGTCTACAATTCATTTTTACGGAAAGTCTAAATATATTTAGGGAAAAAACATTTCTTCCTAGACACAAAGTCCACCTTACCTTAATTAGCTTTTTACTAAATTTTTCTTTATTTCTTTTAAAACCTTCTTGAAGATATTTTGCCTTCTCTTCAAAAATCTTTACTTTTCTTGATGGTGCTAGTTTGAACTCTAGTTTGGGTTTTTAAAATTTTTTGGGGTAATTTTTAATAATACAGGCAAAAAATAAACCAAAAAATTGTTGATGAAATTAAGCTGTAGTTGTTTAAAAGGAACGATGAGAAGGGTTTTCCTAAATAAAGTTGAAATTTTTTCAAGTTAAATACGATTTTTCTAGTACGAGTTTTGCACTTGTAGACACATTTCAGTATAAAAATCTGATGCAAATTCGAAACCATAATTAATTTAAGCTCAAAAAATTGATTTAAGCATAAAAGAAATTAATCAAAAAATGAAAACCCTTTTTTTGGCTAACGGAATTCTATTAAAGAAGAAGAGTGGGAATCTTCGAGCTGCAAAACAAGAACGCTACCATCTAGGATATTGAGACACTTTGCTTTTTTATTAATAACCTTTCATGCGTATCACTAATTACATACTTAAATAATGTAAAGATAAAAAATTTCGTTGTATACTTTAAGAGATAATAAAACAACAACAAAACAAATGAAAATGACAATAACAAAAAGTTTTTTGAGCTTAATTTTGTTGAGCTAATCCGAATAGACTTGATTTAAGAAAAACTAACACCGAATCGTATTTAAAAATTTCAATTACAATTTTGGATAATTTCAAGAAGAAAGTTTTTGATCTTAGATCGTACTTTTTCTTTTTGTGTACCTTTTGTGATCTTTACATATTGTAAAATTTAAGTAAAGAAACACTAAAGTTCATCGCGAATGAGATTATAAAATATTGTATATTAATTCTTAAGAAAGTGTAATTATACATACGAGTATGTATGTAGGTATGTAAATAAAATATATTTTGATTGTTTAAGCAACTGAGTTTTGGCTGACCAATAATATAAAAAAATAATTGCTTGTTAGTTTCTTTACATATTTATATATGTATTTACTCTATTAAGTACACATATATATGTATGTATTTAAGCATATTGTACTATACCATACATCCATACTTACATATGCATTTACGACTTATAACTTATAATTTATTGCCATTTTAATACTAACGTACATTTGAATGTATGTTTGTATGTAAATATTAATAAAATGTCTAATCAGTAGAATATGTACAACTTACTGGGGCCTCTATAATTTAGTTTAAATAACATGTGGTTACATATCTACATCACGTAGTATTTTAGGAAAAACACAACACGAACAGAAATCATCGTTCATAATTTGTATGAGAATTTCATAGAGTATGATGTTATTTTCGTCCTTCTTGCAATCAAGATAATAACAAGTGTTTGTTTAAGCAGAGAAAAAGCAATAGAACAAATTTGAAAACATACACGAATTTACTTTCCAGTGGCTAAGCAATAGAAAATACAGGCCTTCAAGGGGGCCCTTTAACTTCATACTAACTTTTTTCAAAAGCAAACGAAAAATCATCATTTGGCCAATGAATTATCAGGAAACTCACTTTTGGCTTTTTAAATTCAGTATAATAGTTGGCGGCATAAAAATAAACATCTGTGAAAAATTTTGTTCAAATAATGATATATTCGAGTCAGTTATAGCCATATAGCCATAAAAGGTGCCCCCGTAGGTCAGTGGTAAGTGCACGAGTCTACCGGTCAGGCGGTTGTGGGTTCGATTCCCACCAGGGACCCTGGTAAGTGTGCTTTAACTTCTGTTCTGTTCTTTATTTCTTTCTTATCTATCCTTCTCTAAAATTTCTTCTCCCCGACCGAATTAAGCGGACCCAAGTGGGCTGTATTCTTTCTTTCCTTGAACGGCTGCCTGTTCTACCTAACCTAACCTAGCCACAAACGCATTTTCTGGGAGGACATTAGGGACTGATCATATTTTTGGTCAGTATACTAAAAAGTACCATAAAGTCAGACACATATGCAAAATTTTGTCAAAATAAGTAGTATTCGAGTCAGTCAAAATAAGTAGTATTCGAGTCAGTTATATCCCAGTGTTTTTTCAGGGAGGAAAATTTTTTGTCAAAAAGTGAACCGATCCTCTCCACAATAAATGGGTGTCGTGTCAGTGCCAGAAAATCTATCTGTGCTGAATTTGATCAAAATATCTTTGATACAAGAATACATGGACACCCAGCCGGATGAAAGGACGGAGAGACATGGTTACATCGACTCAGGAAATTTCAACAACAAAAAAACTTAATATTATAGTCAATACATAAACCAAGTTATGGCAGTAGCAATGTTACTTAAGGTGGATTTACATGGTAATACTTAGTATTTATACTTTGTAGAATTAAAATATTATAAAATTCTCTTCATGTTTGCGAAAAGTCTCTTTTTAGTATTTTTTATGTTAACACGAATGGTGTTAGTAAAATCAAAAGTTGTTTTTTTATTACTTGTTTTCTTTTGTTGGTGCAACAGTTTCAAAAATTGTTTAGAAAATAAGCCTCTACCGAACACTTGCCAAATGTTGTATCTGTATTCTCTCGTACTCAATACACTATGCTTTTACATGTGATGCGATTTTTTGTCATTTCACAACATTTTTTAACATTTCGCGATACATTTATTAACGGCACCTTTATGCGGAAATATAAGTTAAAAAACGGGGCCTATTAAATTTCACCGAAGTAATAGTTTGTAACAACAAGAACATTTAATATCATCACTAAACTTAAATGTATATACAAATTATTATATAAAGAGAAAAACATGTTAAAACATGTAGTAAATGATTTATGTGTATTAAAGTCAATTACATAAAAATAATGAGGCACTCAAGGAAAGAAAGAAAAAGAAGAAATACAGCTGTAGCCTAAATGGTTAGCGTGCTTGAACATTGAGCATGTAATGTAAAAAGGATTGTTTTTCTGACGAAATAACTAAACCAATATATTTTGATAATTATACCATACGTTATCATCAGTTTTTGTTTTTTTTTTTTGGGAAATAATTTATTTTGTGCAAAATAATTGTTTTATATGAAAGCACATGAAAATCTTTTGAGTATCAATTTAAAATATATACTTTAACAATAGGTGAATTCATTTACAGAAAATTATCAATAATTTTCGATAATTATTACTAGTAAGTGTTCACGTACACAAAAAGTTAGCAGCTAGAGAGCCAAAAAAGAGCGTAATATGTTTATAAACAAAAATGTTTCTGATAATTTCTACTAGTAAAAATTTTATTATCAGAAATTATTTAAACAGTCTTTCTGTCATTATGCTTTGAAAAAAAATTTAAGTTTTAAAATTTTATAAGTTTACAATAACAAAATATATTTGCTTGCAAGTTTTGACTGTAAAAGTGTTCATTTACTTTTAAATATTTTTGAGAGCAATTTTGAAAATATTTCTTTTTACTCTCTCGTTGCTAGTAATTACTGAAAAGTTATTGAACACAACTAATAATTTCTTACATATAAATATCGCAACCTTTAAATATAGAAGCTCTAACTCGTTTATTTTAAGCCGTAATTTTTTTTTTTTTTTTTTTTTTTTGCAAATAATAATATATTAGCAGACTATTTATCGAAATAAACAAAAATCTGGTCTTATCAAGATATACAAACAAGGGCCTTTTTATAATATGGTAGCGATATGTATCCTTAAAAAATTACTTCAGTTTTAATTTGTCTTAAATTTAGTGCTAAAATTCAATTGCATAGTTGCTGCTTGTTTGTTTGAAAAATATATTTTTAAAACCCTCTACCGGAAGCTAAAACTGCAATTCATGAAAAACATGCTAAAAAATTTTATTTTTCAAATTACCCTTTTACTGATTAAAATTGCTATACAGTTACTAAGAGCTTAGATAGAGATATATAAAATTTTTTAAGTTTATGATAATTTCCCCTCCTCAACATATTCTCAGAAAAAAACTTACCTCCTATCACCATGGTCTAAGGGGGCTCTCATACAAAGTTTGGGAAATTGTATAAAGTCCCCCGTTTATCTTCCAGGGTGCTCCTATATAGGTCAAATGTAAGACCGGCCCCAGTTAATTTTTCCTCCCAAACATTTTTGTGGAACACACTTACACCCTATCTCCATCCCCTAAAACAGTTGCCCTACGAAATATAAAAAAATTAGGGTAAAAGCCTCTACAACATCCCCAGAGTCACTCTTAAAGAAAAAAATGTATCACAGACCCCCATTAGTTTTCCCTTCCAAAATGTATCTTAAGATCATACATATCCCCTATCCCCATCACCTAAGGTGGTTGCCATGCAAAATCTAAAAAAAATTGAATTAAATCCCCTACAACTTCTCCGGAGTCGCCCTTATAGGAAGAAAATATAATACAGGCCCCCATTAGTAGTTCGCTTCAAACATATTCCTAGAACATACTAACCCCCTATCTCCTGTAACCTAAGTGGGTTGCCGTATAATTTTAAAAAAAATAGGATAAAACCCCCTACAACTTCTGCGTAGTAAACTTATTTCAAAATTAGAAATATTATATATATATAAAAAAATGGATAAAAATAAAAAAACTTCAGGATTTCGAAAGGCCAATTTAAAGGGAATACAAGATTAGGCACAGCCGAATAAAGCGATTTTACTTGTTTTAATTTTTATTTCCAGATTTTTTTTAAAAACAATACTTATAAATTTGAATTTTTATATATTTTAACAGAAATAATTATTTTTTCCAATTTTTATTATCGTTGGTAGAAAAAATAATTATTTTTTGATTTATTTTTTGATTGCGTAGCTGCTTTCGAAAATGCATTCTACTCGGTTAGTATCGGTAGAAAATCTGGCTGTTTTAAACAAAGTTTCTTTAAACTTTAGCGAAAAATATTAATTTCTTCTAATAAAAAGAAATAAATTTAAATTACTTAATCCATAAAAAATACAAAAATTTGTCTTAACACAATAAGTTCAACAAAAGTGAAATAAGCATTTACAGTTTAACTTATATTCTTACACTTTAATAGAGATATACATAAGTATTGAAGAGATAGTTTAATTTATATATAAATTCCCATAAACAGACATTATTGGTAATTTATTTAAATTTTTATAGTTTTACTTTCAAACTTACTTCCCTTTTTATAAATTGTTAATAAGTGAGTGAGAATTAAAATTTAAATCAAAAAAATCGTTTCTTGTTTTTGTTTCAATATAAATACTCATTTACAAATTTCTTTATATAAAACAAAATAGTGAGTTACACTGAAGCAATTTGCCTAAGCTTAAATTTGCTTCTCTTGCCCAAATTGGCTAATAATAAAATCGGAAAACATAACCAAATTTACTAGAGCATTTAAAAATTGACTTATAAAAACCTATTTTAAATTCAATACTCACCACACTCTTATCTCTGAACGTGATTGTGCTATAGACCTTAAATAGGGTTAACTAAAATAAATTATTATTTTATTCACACAGACAAACCCATTTTCTTTTTCATTTCATTTGTAATAAATTTATTGAAATATTTTTTAAATTCTTTTATCTCATTTTGTGGTTTGGCGGCGTTTTCTTCGATTTTCTTTTCACATCGTTTTGTTTTAGAAAAAACATTTTAAATTAATAAATTAAAAATTTGTTTTCGTAACGTAGCTTTTCTTACATTGTAAAAAAAGGAATTAAATAAAATATATATTTATTTGTTTTGGGTTAGGTGCTTAGAACTTGCAAGACAATTTAATTAGCATATTTTACGCGATTTAAAAAAAAAAAAAAAGTAAGAGTAAAACGTGCTTGTTGTTATAAGATATTGATGGTTTATAGATAGTCCATTATGAAATAATTTAGTATTTTCGCGCATACGTTTTGAAGGTTCAATTCGCCTCTAACAAAATTATAATGCTCAACTCATAATTTTATATTATAACCTAAAACTAACAATTAGCTTAATAAACGTCGTTTAAACGGAACATTAAAAAAGTGCTACATTTTTATATAAAATTTTTTATATTTTACTTTTTTTAATATAAACATATGTATTTCAAAATCAAAACAAGGTTTGAAGTATAGAAGGTATAGATTTTCTTGGTCCTTACAGATAAAGAAGTCAATTTGGCGATCTCCATCTGTCCCTGCTATGGTTTAAATCAACTTTTTGAAGCGGGTGTGCTTAGACTCATAGGTGGTATCAAACTATCAGAAATATCTGCGAGTACTGATAACTGACTGAGATATAAGCAAAAACCAATTTGTACATAAAAACCTTTGAAACCGCTCCGGAGTACCCCGTATATGGGTGCAATATAAGACTAACTTCCACTTGTTTTTTTCACAAACATTTTGGTCGAACTTACTTACACTATATCTCCGTCCCCTAACAGGGTTGCCATACAAAGTCTATTTTTTTTAATCGCTCCCACAGCTCCCAGCGTGCTCCTACAAAAGTTTAATGTAAAACTGACCCCAATTATTTTTCCTCCCAATTATTTTTGTGAAGCATGGTTACATTCTTCCTCCAGTCCCTAACAGGATGTATGTGTATGTATGTATGTTTCGTTATGTGAAGGCTTTAATAAGTAACAAGAGATATTCCTAAGCATAAAACAAATGTGTCCTATTTTATATTGCTAGAAACCAAATGTTGTTTGTTTGTTACTCCCTTTCTATAATGAACTGACAAATGTTAATCAAATTATCTTCACACAAACATAAGTGCTTTTGCACAAAAGTATCTTTGAATATATTAAATTGGATGGTTAGAGAAATAAAGACCAAAACACTTGTATTCTTATAATCATGCTTAAACTTAATTGAGGGTAAGGGGTTGGATCATCATGTGTGTGAAATTGACCTTTTGTCAATTTGCATGAATCTTGTACATAAACATACATACGTATATCCATAAACTTAATTTATTCTCGAACTAAAAATGAATATATTCTTATGTATAAATAAATTTATTTATTATTTTGGCACAAGACCCTTTTGGCACTTCAAATGCTCTTTACTCCCTCTCTCAATCTCTTCTAAAGATAAATCGAATTAAGTTGATATGACATCAAAGACAAAAGAAGAAGAAGATATAGTTTTTAAAGGGTTATGGGTAATTGTGCTTTGAATATTTATATTTTTTACTTTTAACAGAATATTTATCCTTGGTTTTTTATTATAGTCACAATTTTGTCAAATTTACACGAGCAGATGAATAAATAATGGCATTAAATTACAGATTGTTTTAAAAGGACAAAAGTCCTCTGGCTTATAAAGTAACAAAAAAAAAACTAAAAAAAAAACAAGTAAGAGCGCTATATTCGGCTGTGCCGAATCTTATATACCCTTCACATTGGTCTTTAAATATACCCAGCCGAGTAATTTTGTACTGCAAATAATATAATAAAAAACCTTGTGCGAGTTTTAAAGCGCATAGAAAAAATAACAAAATTTTAACGTTCGTATGAATAATAGAAATAGATGAAGAAGATTTGAGGTCGAGAGTTTTTAAAGTTTTCGACATTATTCATATTTAAAGGTTAATAAAACTTATTAAATGTTCTAGTCCCCCTGCTCTTCACCAACTTTTTCACCAAAATGTATGAATTATTTGATTATTACTTTTTGTAGAATGTTCGAAGTCGATAGCTGTAATAGTTTTCCAGAAGTAGCGTATCCAAAATTTTATAAAAATTGTTAATTTGTATGGGAGCTACCCCTTCTTCACCCCCCATCCGAAAATCTTTTTCTTCAGAGCGTAGCCCTTAATGCCAATTACTTTTTGTAGAACATTTGATTTCGATATATGTTATAGTTTTGAGATATAGCATATCGAAAATTTAACAAAAATTGTTAATATGTATGCTACCCCTTTTTCTGCCCACACTCAAAAATATTTGTCTTTGAAGCGTAGGCCTTATTGTTCAATTACTTTTTGTGGAGCATTTGATGTCGATAGCTGTTATAGTTTCCCAGATAAAGCGTATCGAATATTTTATAATAATTATTAATTTATATGGGAGCTACCCCTTTTTTTGCCCCCACTCAAAAAATTTTTTCTCTAAAGCGTAGGCCTTCTTGCCCAATTACTTTTTGTAAAACATTTCATTTCGATATCTGTTATAGTTTCCGAGATATAGCTTATCGAATATTTTATAATAATTGTCGATTTGTATGGGAGCTACCCCTTTTTTTGCCCCCACCCAAAAAATTTTTTCTCTAAGGCGTAGCCCTTAGCGCGCAATTACTTTTTGTAGAACATTTCATTTCGATATCTGTTATAGTTTCCGAGATATAGCGTATCGAATATTTGATAATAATTGTCGATTTGTATGGGAGCTACCCCTCTTTTTGCCCCCACCCAAAAAATTTATTCTTTAAAGCGTATCCCTTAGCGTGCAATTACTTTTTGTAGAACATTTCATTTCGATATCTGTTATAGTTTCCGAGATATAGCGTATCGAATATTTGATAATAATTGTCGATTTGTATGGGAGCTACCCCTCTTTTTGCCCCTACCCAAAAAATTTATTCTTTAAAGCGTATCCCTTAGCGTGCAATTACTTTTTGTAGAACATTTCATTTCGATATCTGTTATAGTTTCCGAGATATAGCGTATCGAATATTTGATAATAATTGTCGATTTGTATGGGAGCTACCCCTATTTTTGCCCCCACTCAAAAAATTTTTTCTTTAAAGCGTAGGCCTTCTTGCCCAATTACTTTTTGTTAAACATTTCATTTCGATATCTGTTATAGTTTCCGAGATATAGCGTATCGAATATTTGATAATAATTGTCGATTTGTATGGGAGCTACCCCTTTTTTTGCCCCCACTCAAAAAATTTTTTCTCTAAAGCGTAGGCCTTCTTGCCCAATTACTTTTTGTAAAACATTTCATTTCGATATCTGTTATAGTTTCCGAGATATAGCGTATCGAATATTTGATAATAATTGTCGATTTGTATGGGAGCTACCCCTTTTTTTGCCCCCACCCAAAAAATTTTTTCTCTATAGCGTAGCCCTTAGCGTGCAATTACTTTTTGTGGAACATTTCATTTCGATATCTGTTATAGTTTCCGAGATATAGCGTATCGAATATCGGAGCTACCCCTTTTTTTGCCCCCACCCAAAAAAATTTTTTTCTAAGGCGTAGCTCTTAGCGTGCAATTACTTTTTGTAGAACATTTCATTTCAATATCTGTTATAGTTTCCGAGATATAGCGTATCGAATATTTGATAATAATTGTCGATTTGTATGGGAGCTACCCCTTTTTTTGCCCCCACCCAAAAAATTTTGTCTCTAAGACGTAGTCCTTAGCGTGCAATTACTTTTTGTGGAACATTTCATTTCGATATCTGTTATAGTTTCCGAGATATAGCGTATCGAATATTTGATAATAATTGTTGATTTGTATGGGAGCTACCCCTTTTTTTGCCCCCACCCAAAAAATTTTTTCTCTAAGGCGTAGCCCTTAGCGTGCAATTACTTTTTGTGGAACATTTCATTTCGATATCTGTTTTAGTTTCCGAGATATAGCGTATTGAATATTTGATAATAATTGTCGATTTGTATGGGAGCTACCCCTTTTTTTGCCCCCACCCAAAAAATTTTTTCTTTAACGCGTAGCCCTAAGCGTGCAATTACTTTTTGTAGAACATTTTAAGTCGATAGCTGTTATAGTTTACGAGATATAGCGCATAAAATATTTCACCAAATTTGTGCAATTGTAGAAAAAATACCCCTTCCCCTGGTCCTATCTGAAAAAATTTTTTCCATTATTTAGGTCCCTTCTTAAGGAGTATCCGTGCCAAGTTTTGTGGCAAGAGTGACTATACTTACTGAGATATATAGGGATATATGCACGGATTTTGTCCTAAAAAAAATGGGTTACTCTGGGTTTTCGCTTATATCTCGGTCAATAGTGAACCGATTTTGCTGATTTTAAATAGCGATTGTTAGCGGGATATTTGTAATCGTTTGACACCATTTACTGATCTGTATCTTTTTATCTGACTCCGGAAACTTGATTTCAACAGACGGACAGACGGACAGACAGACAGACAGACGGACAGACGGACAGACGGACATGGCTATTTCAACTTCCCTATCTATAAGGATCCAGAATATATATACTTTATGGGGTCGCAAATGAATAATAAGGAAATTACAAACGGAATGACAAAGTGATATATACCCTATCACTATGTGAAGGGTATAATAAAAAAAGCAAATCCATGGGATTATAAAAAGGGCATTTCATTGAAATTTATTAAATTTTGAAGAAAACTGTTATTGTATTGGCTTATTCTAATGGATAAAATTAATTATTAATTCCTTTATTATATTGTTATATATTTTTTTAAAAGGCAGGGTGTTATTGGTTTTAAAAATCAATTTAATTATATAGCTTTGTAAGTATGTATGTATGCATCCCGAAAAAAAATTAACTGTAAGTTTTTTGTATCAAAATAATGTCAGTAAGTAAAGTACGGTAAGTAGTTAAAAATAGTTTTAAATTTGTATTAAAAACCAACATTAAAAAAAAATAAAATAAGTTTATATGTTCACCCTCTTTGTTATTTTAGTTTGAAAAAAATTACATGTCAGGAAAAAATAGAAAATAAATTTATGGGAATTTTTTTTATTCCACATGTTTCTGTCCTAAATTATTATTTGGAATCGAAAACTCGTAAACTTGCTTTTACTTTTAAACTTTCAAACAGTCTTCTCCCATGATATACCCTAAATTTTGAATCTGATTTATGGCAAAGCTTATCTTCTTCACATTAGTTTTTAAATTTGTTTTTCTAATTTGTGTAGCGCCTTCTTGTAGATATATCCCACACAATCAAAGCCTTTCGAAATTATAATTGGTTCATCTAAATGCACAAGTACAGTTTTGTTTGATTTTTTGTTTTGATACTTTGTCCAATTTGATCGCCAAAATTGGTATTTAAAAGGAATCTAAGAAGGAAGTCTCTCGATATGTTGAATCGGATATTGGTTTAAGCCAGCACCGAAAATTAATTGCCTACTGTCCAAAATCCCACTTTATTAGGTGTAACAATCAAAACAAGGGATTTTCTGGATATTCTTTTATCACATCTTTGTTCAAAAAACTATCAATTTCATTCCATAAAAGTTTTTATTTTACAAGAGGATATAACACGGGAGTTGCTGAATATGTTTTTATCACACCTTAATACAACATCCTACTGATTTATACAACATCCTACTGATTTCATTGCATACAAGTTTTTCTCTTGCAGGAGAAATGGGAAAGTCCTTTTTTGATTAAAATTGAATTCCCTGTATTAATGTTGTGCTGTTTTAGTAATATTTTTTTTTGAAAACTTTTTCCGCAATTATTATTTTACAAATGGAACTAAATAATGCAATTTGTATACCGCATTACTCCTGTTCACTCGCTAAAAATTCCTTGCATCAACCATCCATGTCGTAGTCCTTCCATAATAGTGGCCCATTAGCAGTCCCACAACTTCATCCTTATATATTACATCCAGGTCCGAGCTACTAGGGAGCAAGCTCATTGGCAATTTTATTGCCAAATATGTCGTAATGCCGCAAAACTCAACAAAGTCTGATGGTAAAGGTGTCCATAGTCCCACCAAGAGCCACACAGTCCTTCACCAGCTTAAATCTGATGCAACCAGTCTTCAAAGCCCTTAAGGGTCGCCTGACTCGCAACATTACTTATAACACTATCCCTTAAAGCATGTTTCACCATAATATTCGTTGCCCTTAAAATGGCCACTATCAGTTCTTTGAACAAAATACACTCATTAGGCGCCAATAGGGCAATGTGGTATTCTTTCCAATGGCATACATACAGATTATCAAATTCAAACCAACAATCCCTTTCAGAGATTATTATGGATGTTTTTCTCTCAGGACTAAACTCCGTAACCATACAGTCCATCGTAGATCCCCAGACTAAATTAAGATCCTTAGCACAAATCTTTTATAACAATACATGTGGCCAGTGTTTAGGAATTTTCGCAGTTCTAACTATCCTGGTGTTCTTGTCCTATGACACCAGTTATGCCAGATAAGAAGCCTTCTAGCACCCCCTTTTCCTTCCACAATATAGTTCAGAATAGGTCTTACAACAGTTACGTAAGCTTAGTTTACCAATTTTGGTTCAGGTGCCAGCCCTTTCTTTTAGAATTTTTGCATGTGTAGTATGCATTAAGGCCCTTTTTGGCCTTTCCTCTACCACGACAGCTTACCCTTAGGGATAACCGCAAAATATTTAGCCTCCACCCCATTGAGTGTTGGGCTTCTAAAAGACCCAACCATATACTTCCCTGGTGAAGGGAACTAGTTCCATCGTTTGATATAACAAACTTCAAAATACCCCAAAACTCATATATGGTTTATTCAAATAAAATAGGTCTGATTTTTTTGATCATTGACGACTAAGTACTTTAAATTTTAACAATTTTAATTCTTTGCACATCCGCTTGCCAGTTTTGAATCAACTTAAAGTAAATTACCAACCCAATCAGAATTTTAATTTTAATCATTCAAAGTCTTTTATCAAATGTCGTTGTTAAACTTTTGGGTATTTTTTTTTATATACATAAATTTATCAAATCTATAAAGAACCTCGAAATTGACTACTAAATTATGACAATTTTTCTTTTTATTTCAATGTTTAAACAAAATAAAAGTAAAATAAAAAAGGTCAGCAAAGAAATTGAATATTTATTTAGTGACATTGAAATAACTTAAGATACAAACATGTAAATAGAAAACGAATTAATGAAGGAAAGAAATAAATTCTAATAAAAAGTTATATGAATATTTATTTAGTTTGACATTTGGTATCTTTGCCAAGGACGCAAAATACAAACATATATTTGTAGCAGGTACTTAAAATGAAAGCACTTAGAACGACATTAAAAGTATACAGACATGTGTATTTAAAAAAAATATGTTTGTGTCTAATGTATATGTTAATATGTTCTAATAATCATTAGAATGTCAAAATGTAAAAAACTGCTTAAAACCTAAATACGTATGTATGTGTGTGTGTGTGCAAGCAGGTAAATATGATTGACATAGCGGAAGTATTTGAATGTGTTTGTATGTTTGCCAAAATGTATTGCAACGAGACATCCATCGATTTATTTTTAAATTGATTTCATCTGTCATTCTTAAAAATGGTTCATTAATAATCATGACATAGCTAAAAACAAAGACGATAAATTGAGAAATGTTGTTAAAAATAAACGATTAAATAAAATACCTTACAAACGATGCAGTTAAGTAATTTTACTTTTCCCTCTTTTTGTTGTAAAAATTAATTTTGTTTGAAAAATATACAACCTGTCGAAAATTTATTTTAAATTGATTTAAATTTTTTTGTTTGATTATAGAAACGGTTATTAGATTACATTAAAGAAAGAAGCTAAACGGTTTTTTTGCTTTTTAAAAATATTTTCAGTTGTAACATTTCAAACCCATTTATACTACAAAATTTCCTTTAAGACCATAACAAACCACAAAACTAAAAACAAATAATTTTTTTAATGAAAAAAAAATAAAATTATTAGGCGTGGCTAACTACCTTTTTTATATGTATTACCATAAATTATACTATGAGACATTAGTTTTACAACCAGATAATTCCTATGTTTATTTACGAGGTATTAAAATCCTTTGAGTGTTTGACGTTGTTAGGTCAAACATTTTACATAATTGTTAATACAAAAAAAAAAACGATAAAATTCTTTCACATAAATTGTAGGCAATAAAATAACAACATTTTAATTCATGTTGAAGAAATATTTTGTGTTTTATTGCTTACTTTACACTTTTATTAGAATTTTTCATGCAAATTTTTTAGGGTTTTGAAGTAACAAAGACAAGTTCTTAAATGTAAAGAAGGTGGTGGGCAGTTTTAAAAACAAGATTTGCCTTTGATATAAATTTATGCTGTTTTAATTTTCACGAAAAGCTTTAATAAAATTTTAGAAGCTGTTGGCATGTTATACTTAGTTACGGTGCCATTTTATAATTTTTATGTTTAAATGTTTTTTACAGATAAATTTCAAAAACAAGCTCGATTTTAAAGAAGGGATTTCAAAACTAACTACTTTAATATTTATTTATTTCACAACCTGTTTTATTCTGTGGATTGTATAGTTACGACTAGTATTAATTTTAACTTATAATTTACAACCTACCAGAATCTGGCATATTTCCCTAATTTTTGGATCACAAAAGGAAAAAAAAATTTTGTTAGTTTTACTTCAGGCTCAAGTTCAATCTCTACTAATTTCTTATTTTTGAAAAGGAAAAAATTTCTCTTTTTTTATTTTTAACTTAATAAGCGCAAGTTTTAGAAAGAAAGTTTTTATCGATAATAGTCAAGATGAATTAATTTTTGAAATCAGCTCCAATATTTTTATCTGTACTCCTTGTTCGGTTAGTCACCATGGTACATAGGTCAGTGGGATAAATAGCAGATGTTTACAACCGAAAAAGTAACAATCAAGCAAAGAGTTAATGATGAAAATCGGCAAAAACTTGATTTTCAATAAAAGTTTTCTTTCTAAAACTTACGGTAATAAAGTAAAGAATAAAAATTCAGTAACTTAAGTAAAGTTAAAAACTCTTTATTTGTACTCTTTAGGTATCTTAGTAAACAAATAAAAGCCCCAAAAAGTATGTTTCTGGTACTTGGCTTACATTTCGAAACCTAATGAGTATTAATTTTTTTTTCTATCCTATTTTGGGTTATTCGGCAACTTTTGGAGCAATAAAGACGGAAACAAAGTTCAAATAAATAAATGGTCTAAAAAAAATTTAACACTTTTTTTGGTACTTTTTTGAAATTTTGTACCACTTAGAATTAAAAAAAGTATTATCATTGTATTTTGGTACTTTAAAAATAGTTTTTTGCATTTTTGGCGATAATGAGTATAGAAATATAAAAGCAAGGGGATTAGGTCTTCGATTGATATCAAAAGTCAAACTTTCACATTACTGGCATCTTGTAGATTTGTTAAGATAATATTTCTAGAAATGTAAAATTATTGACTATTAACCAAGACTAAGTCGAAAAGTCTTTTTTACAATTTTTATGCTTTTTGCAGATTTTAAGATCTTGAGCTTTGATATAAGGACTGTTGGAGGTTCAGCAAGTACTTTTTTATATTTGGTTTTTTTTTTTGCTTAAATTGAGATTATGATATAAGAAATGTTAATTAGGGTACTACTAGCCCGAATTGGAGTCAAAAGTCAAATCATTGGTTAAAAAGTACCAGATTAAGCTAAAATAAAGTAAACAAAAAGTTTTGTTTTCACATTTTAGGTACAGTTTGCATTTTTAAGATTTTTCATTTAGAAATCTATACTAATAATAAAGAGGAAAAGTTTTTTTGTATGTCTTGATTTTTCTTCGGAACTACCTAACCGATTTGGATGATTTTTTTACCAATGTTATTTTTTTGCTTCCTGAACGGACAAATTAAATGGACTTGATGGTATATACCGAGAACTGTAATCGCTATCTGTTTAAAATTTTTTGAAAGTTATTTAATTAAACATTTTTTATTTGAGTCAAATATTTTTAGGATCGAAGCAGGGGAAGAGGCAGCTCCCATACAAAATTATTTTTTTAAACAGAGGGTGATACATTTAGTCTCAAAATTTTGTGCAATAGCCTAGGTACTACTTAATGGAGCCTATAATGGGATAAAATCCAAGAAAAAGAGCAATTTACAAACATACACACACGCTGTATGTGAATGCTTTTGCTTATATACAATAAAAAAGGATATCAGTTAAAAAAAAACAATAAATGTAGTTTTTGTTAAACATATGTACAAAAATGTTAATTTAATTTTATTCTAATGGGGTGTAGCGGAGCGCACCGGGTTTGCTAGTACGTAAATAATTTGATTAAGCTAAATTAAGTTCGGAGCCCAACTAAGTAGACAAAAGGCACTTTTTAATATTTTTCATAGCTTTTTGCATTGATTTGAGATTTTTATTGTCGATATATGAAATGATGTAAAACAAAAAGCTCTTTTCTATAGTTTTTCCTTTTTTTAAAAATATAAAATTTTAAATTTTGTATTAGGATTGTATAGATAATTGTGCAAATTATATATTTTTATTCCCAAAGTACTTTTCTTTTTTAGTACTTTATTGTAGTTGCTTATTAAGTCTATGCTTACCAAGTGGATGCAGACCGGCCATAATATAACTTATCGCATACATTAGGGCATTCATCACAAAATGAATAAAGGACTCACTCAATGATTAAAGAGCAGAATGAATATCTAAGTAGATTAAAAAAAAAGAAAAAACCAAAGAAGTAAAAATTCAAAAGGAAAGAACAAAGCATTTGTATGTAACAGCCTAAAAGAAAATCTCTTAGACATTTCTATTTTATTTTTGAATGATTCTTAGGATACCAAGGATAGATCATGGGGTGGCTCGGCTATATTAATCAAAATAAGAATTAGGCACCAATGTATATGTGGTCTCTCCGAATGGGTTTTCACAACCTAGTTATTTTTTCGGTAATTTTCAAATAAATTCTTCATAATGAATGATCAGTTAAACAGTTTTTAAAAATCTCTATGTCTCCGCTGCTGGAGACTATACGCTTAACACACGTACTAGGGCTCTCTCAAAACTAGTCCTAGAGGTCGCGTTGTGTTGATGCGGAGTCTGAAATGGCACGTTATTTCAACTTGACCTTTTAGGCAACTGATCGCAATTAATTTCCAGACATTATTATGTTGAAACTTAAGTCTCGTTTGATTTATCTTCTGACCACTCGCCCACAATATTCCTCACCAAATCGCCACCAGTAAGTTTTTTCTTTTTTAAAAGCGTAAATTGTTAGAAATGTAAAAAGTACATCAGCACTCAGTGCTTGAAAGACCTACTGCTGAAAACTTCCGAACACATCGTTGTTTGTCTGAATAGTCTTAATTTAATTATTGAAAAATAATTTTCTTCTTTTGATGTTTAAACGCATTTTTTTTTAAATAATGCGAGCTCGAAAGGCAATAGCAAAAGCAAAAAACCAAGTTGAACTAAACTGATTGCTAGAGGTATAAAAAATGACTTAACGAACACTTAAAAGGTCTATACTCGACTCTTCAGACGAACTATTCTCTAAAGCGATGGCAAAGCCACCAATGCGTAATCTTAGAGGATCCTGGGCAAGAAATGGCATAGAAAAATACGATCTAATCGAGATAACAAATAACACCCCGTTTAGCTGCGGTTGACGTTAAGGTTTTTTGAAATTTAGAAAGAGAAATTAAACAAAGTTGAGGCACGCTAAGCAATGTAATAAAGCCACATTAATAAGGCAAGGAACTTTTTTACATCATGACAAAGATTTGGATGACCCGCAATATCAGCATTCATACTACCAAACTACGCTTATATAGCTTTTATGGAAAATGACGAAAAAAAACTTTCAGTTTGGCAGCTACATATAGTTGTCGAGACATAGAGTGTCAAAAATTATAATAAGCAGGTTATCCATAGCCCATATCCCACATGTTTTTTTTCAAAGAATTAATATTGCAATATCAAATGTAAATCGTTTAAGCGACTATTCTGATTTCAACAGACAGACAGACGTGTCCAGAATGTAAATAATGAAACATATCCTTTTCACTTTGTGAGAGAAATAAAAAGAAAGATATTTTTCCTAAAATTTTTTTGTTTAGATTTTTTCAGACAAAAATAGTTTTTAATTAAAAATTATTTGTTTTTCATACTTTTTTGCGCTTTTCACACAATTTCAAATACTTTTTTTTAAATTTAGTGTTATTTTTCTTTTTTAATTTCGGGTAATAATTATGTGTATGATTTTTTTTTTTGTTGCTTTCCACAATTTTTTTTTCCTACTAGGCAGACGGCCAAAACTAATTGTTTACAAAATGTTATATGGAATATATTTTTATAATTTTTTTAATGAAAAAATAAAGCAAAATTTTTTCTTTGTGTTTGGCGTGAAACAATTGAAATGAAAACAAATAATTACGATTTTATATGTTGTTTTCGCTTTCTGTGCAAAAAGTTTCGTGAACGCACATAAAAATAAATTGAGGCATTAAAATGTACTATATATGTTCAAAAATATGAATGTAAGTAATGGGCAAGATTATGAGGAATTGTTCTTTGAAATCAGACACAATAAAAGAACCGAATATGATTTGACGTTATACTTATGTCGGGTAACCTGAATGAAAAAATTAATGAAGATTTTTTAGTTAAGCATACTTTCACCATATTTATAATTAAAAGAAAAGCGAACTCATAACATAAAGGAATAGTAGCAATCCGATGAATTGCATATATTTTTCATACCATTCAGCGTTTGGAGCTACAGCAAATTTATTTCTACCATTCAGCGCTTGGCGCTACAGCAAATTTATTTCTTCTAAAGTACAGTTTAATAAAAACCCCTAAAAATCTTTAGTTTCAAAAGTATTGTAAATACATATGTATTAAAATTTTTTTTATTATCTTTCTATTACTTTATTAAAATTTTTTAGAATCTGTTTTTATAACTTTTTACAATACGCAATACATCAACATCATTTTTTAATCAAATATAAACCTCATGGTTTTATCCAAAATACTTTATTACTCCATTGTGTTATCCACTAAAATAGATTACCAGTTGGCATAAGTAATTGATAAAAGTTTTGAACAATTCATTCATCACTTTAGCAGAAGTGGCACCTTAAAGTACAAAAACAGCAGATACTTAAATTTACATAAAAAAATTAAATTCACAAAACAGTTGGTTTCTAATGTTTTTTTAATTTAAAATTTTTATTATTTATGCCAAACAAAGTAAAGCAGTATTGTTTAAATGCAAAGTTAAAAATAATTATTTAACAGATGTTAGACAATAATAAACTTGTGATTTTAGCTTTGAGTTAACAAGAGGCAAACTTACGAATTTAAATGAATATTAATGAACCCCATTAGGAGAAATGCTTCAACCAAATAGATTATTTCAAATCATACGATTAAGTCGTACAAGAATAAATACAAACTTTGTCATTACAATTATTTGAGAGCCTGTAAAGGTTTAAAAACATTAACAACTTCAGATAGTTAATTAAAATATGAATATGTTAGATTTATATGTAAACATAAAGGAAAAGCGTTGGTAGCTGACTGACTGACTGACTGACTCATTCATCACCGGAATGTTAATATTTGCTAAATTATATATAAAAAAACAAAGTTTTTAAAGAATCGTATTTTACTTCAAAATAAACCACTTTTTCAAATTTTGAACCCTATAAATATATTGGTACTTTAAAGGTACTTTTTGTAACTTCTAAGCCAATAAAAATAGAAATAAAATTTAAGGCGCATTTAACTGGGTTTAAAAATAATATAAATCGTTTGTTAGTGCTTCTTTGAAATATTGGACCCAAACGGTCTAGACAAGGTCCCCCTATATTTTGTTACTCTTAGATCGGTTTTATAACTTCTGAACCAATTAAAGTATAGGCAAAATTTAAATTGCTTTCTATAGGTCTCGGAAAAGGTTTTGCCATCTTTTTAAAATATTAAAACCTAAGGCGAGAGACAAGGTAAAAACTATGTTTGAATAATTTGTGAGTACTTTTTTTGGTTTTTGGTACTTTCTCCTTTTTTTGGCTTATTAGTTAGCAAATATGAAATAAACGACTTTTGGCCTAGATTGAGGCCGAAAGTAAACAAAGTGGACAGCAAGTCCTTTTTAGCATTTCTCGTACTGTTTTTTCATTTCTTCAGATTATGACTCTATAAATATAAAATTAAGGACAATTGACCCAGAATGAGGTCGAAAGTCAGCAAAATTGACAAAGAGTACTTTTTTTACATTATTGATACCCTTTTATATAAAATTTAAGACTAATGACCTAGATTAGGGACGAAAGTCAACAAAGTGGACAAAAGGTACTTTTTCACATTATTGATATTTTTCACATTTTTTGAGGACTATAATTTTACAAAAATGAAACAAATAAGCCCTTTACATATTTGGTACTTTTCCGCATTGTTTGAGTTTATGACTTAAGAAATATAAATAAAAGAATATTGACCCAGATTGAGGTCGAAAGTCAGCAATGTGAACAAAAAGTACTCTTTCACAATTTTTATAAATTTTTTTAATTTTATTTTTTGTTTTTGGTATCAAAGGGGTGCAAATATGGAAGTGATGATAATTAGCCTAGATTAACGTTTAAAGCCACTTATGGGATCACAAAGTACTTTTTCACATTTTTTGGTCCACAAACTGAAGATATGTCGACTCTAATTAAGCGCAGAGCCAAGCACGTGGCCAAAGACTACTCTTTCACATGAAATTTAAGTTATTTAAGTTGAAAGCCATAAAAACCTTTAAGTCCTGTATTAAGATTTTATAGAAAATCATGAAATTTTTACTTTTTTATCGCATTTGGTACTTTGTTGTAGTTAATATTTAAAATTTCATTTATGAAGTAGCTTATGAAGTAGCGAGTTTACTTCTAGGCGAAACATATAATCCTTCAGTGGATTCGGATTTTAATTTTACAAAATAGGTAAGGGTACAAATAAGCACTAGAATTCAGTTTTGATTACAAAAATATATTGAAATATATTTACTACCAACACTCCAGTACCCAACGAGGAGTGTCGACGAAAAACTGTAGTGGGTTTCGAAAATGTATTCAACTTTTCTAAACTTTTTCAGTGCTATTTTTCAATCAAATTCTTATAAAAATGACCTAGAAAGCTTGTTTGAAAAAAATGCAAGTATAGAAAATAATAAAAACGAATATTAGCATAAATTTTTAACACGACATACAGACTATGTTACTTGTAACATGACACTTTTCTTATTTCGTTTTAAAGTAACTTCCAAAAACTTCAAGCATTTACATTATGTTACTTCAAACTTGTCTCTTTTTTTTTTGTTTCGTTGTTTATTCTTCTTCTTAAACGTTTTGACTGTCATTATAAAGCCATATTTTTGTGTATATGTTTGTTATTTGTGTCAAAGAAAATAAAATTATTCGTTTGATATTTGTTAAAAAAAAAAAGAAAGTATAAGTGGATTTCTCATATCACATTATAATTATTCACCGTCATATTTAGATAAAAATAAAGAAATATTTTAAATATCAAAAACATATGTACGTAATTGATTACAGAGGAAGAATCACCACAATTGGAGGGATGATTCCTGTTTGATATACGAAAGAGAATAAATAAAAAATGAAAACGTCAAAAGAGAAACGTCAAAAGTAACTTGAAAAACAGAAATCGTGTTACTTTTGTAATGTCTCTGCCTTCTATACTCCCTTCGCCCACAAATAAATGTAACATAATACAGTAACGTATTACAAGTAACATAGTCTGAATACCGTGTAAAACTATTTTATGTTAACTAAGGCTTTTTTAATTATTCTATAGAAATTTTTCAGATAAACACCCCTTATAAACAAAAATAGTTTTTATGAATGAGGGGGTTTAATTTTAAACGTCAAAAAGTCTTATTAAAAGAAATATATTTTTCCTTTTTACAAGGCAGAATGCAACCCTTTGATCAAACATTTAAAATTTTTTTCATTTTTTAGAGCCAAAATTATTAGAAAAAACGTAGGATACGATTTAAATATTGCCCCATAAAACAACATTAGAGCAGCGTTTCTGATAGAAAAAAAAATTTATTTATATTTTATTTTTTTTTTTTTTTGTATTAGGGTTCCCCACCCATCCCAATGAGATAACCTGTCAATCTTTAAATAAATATGCTCTTAACACTTATATTTCATTAAAAAAAATTTAAGTCAAGACAGATATTTAATTCTAAAAATGTTTGGCAGCGAAATTTTGAATATTTTCGAATAAACCAGAAAGACAATAATAAAAACCTGCTTGGATTTACACATACCTATGTAAGTACTTTAAATAAAAATTTCAATTTTACATTACAAATTCGTATTTTGTTTAATATTTAATAGACATCTGATTTTAAATTCCCCTGAGTATAAAACATAAAGCTCTTAATTAAACTCGAAACAATAACAGTCAGACAAATGGTGGAATAAAACTTACATGAATATATAAAATACCCAGATTGAAAATATAAACAGAAAGAAATTTAATCGAAAAAATCTGTTTTTTATTTAGTTTGGAATTCCCCTACAATTTCTTTCAATAACAATTCTGTTATTCTAATTTTTTTTTTCAGGAAGAATGTATCATGTCGTAAAAATTTACGCAAATTTTACTTTTCCCAAAGGAAGATGTTGTTTGCAATTATTGTTAGTTTATTCATGATTTTGAGATTAAGTGCACGATGAAAGACTGACGAACACATATTGTATAACCCAGTAAGTATCAAATTGAGAACAAAATTAATGAAACTGTTTCCATTCCATTATTTCTGTAGTTTTTCCTTAAGTTAATAATGAAAGAAATTTTTTTCCTCTTTTATAATATTTAAAAAATATATTTTTTGTAAAAATTTTTTATTATTATTTCAGGCTTGTGTTTAATTCTTAATAAATTTTAAATTTTTGCCAATAAAGAAATTAATATTTTTTTTATTTTCCACATGGGCTTTAAGTAATAGGTCGATTCAGCGTATAGCGGCCTGAAATTGGGGAAAATCGATTTTTTTCTTAATCAAAAAAATCTATGATTTACGTTTAGAAAAAACGAAAATAATCGAAATATTAATAAATTGATTCATATGTTATTATACCCTTCACATAGTGATAAGGATATATATCAGCTTGTCATTCCTTTTGTAATTTATTTATTATTTATTTGCGACTCCATAAAGTATACATATTCTGGATCCTCATAGACAGGGAAGTCAATATAGCCTAGGTTGTCCGTCTGTCCGTATGTGTGTCAAAGTTTCCGGGCTCAACTAAAGTCGCACAGAAAACGTTTTAATATTTAATAATCAGAAATATCCCTAAGATAACTGCTATTTAAAATCAGCAAAATTGGTTCACTATTACCAAGATATAAGCGAAAATCCCAAATAACCCATAAAAACTCATGCATATATTCCTATATATTTTAGTAAATATAGTCACTCTTGCCACAAAACCTGGCACGCATACTATGAAAATAGGGACCTAAATTAGGGAAAAATTTGTTTCAGATAGGATGGGGGGAAATGGTATTTCCCCTACAATTGCAAAAGTCTTCTGAAATATTTCATGGGCTAAATCTTAGAAATTGTAACGGTTATCGACTTTTAATGCTCTACAAAAAGTAATTGGACAAAAAGACCTACAGTTTGGAAAACAAATTTTTGGAAAAAGGCTAACATATTGGAAAAAAATTATTCGATTAGGAGCAGGAGAAGGGAACATCCCATATAAGTAAGCAATTTTTATAAAATCTTTGATACGCTATATCTGGGAAACTACAACCGCTATCGACTTCGAATGTTCTACAAAAAGTAATGATCAAAAAATTCTTACATTTTGGAAAAAATTGTTGGATATAAGCAGGGGTACTAGAACCCCTCATACAAATTAACAATTTTTATTAAACTTTTAATACGAATAATGTCGTAAACTTTCAAAACTCTCGACCTCAAACCTTCTACATGGTATTTCAATTACACATACAAACGTTAAAATTTTGTAGAATTATATGTTAATTTTTATTTATTGTTGAACTAATTGTTTTTAGTACAAATTTTTGATTTTTAGTTTGGCTTTAGTTCATATAATTTCTTTTTTATTAGAGGAAATTATTATTTTCCGTTAATGTTGAAAGAAACTTTCAATTTGAAAAAGCAGATTTTTCTACCGCTACTAGCCGAGTAGAATGCATTTTCGAAAGCAGCTACGCAATTTCATCATCAGTACTCTTTGAACGGTAGTAGTGTATATGGTTGTAAACATCACCTATTTAACTTACATGTAACAGAGAAAAGTATACGGTCAAGTGTTGCCAAAGAAACTTTTAATGGAAAAAAGCATAGTTTATATGAAAAATAAACTTCGTCCTAACTTACAAAATAAAAACAGAAGGAAAACACTGATACCGTATACTTTTCTCTGTTACATGTAAGTTAAATAGGTGATGTTTACAACCATATACACTACTACCGTTCAAAGAGTACTGATGATGAAATTGCGTAGCTGCTTTCGAAAATGCATTCTACTCGGCTAGTAGCGGTAGAAAAATCTGCTTTTTCAAATTGAAAGTTTCTTTCAACATTAACGGAAAATAATAATTTCCTCTAATAAAAAAGAAATTATATGAACTAAAGCCAAACTAAAAATCAAAAATTTGTACTAAAAACAATTAGTTCAACAATAAATAAAAATTAACATATAACTCACACATGGCACGGTGCAAAATGATCTTTAATAATTTCTATCAATTTGTCGTTGACAATAAAAGAAATTAAAAAGTGATTACCCCTATTGTATGATATACAATAATAAAAAGCGTTTCGTTCCATCTGAGAGATGGACAAATGCTTGTCCGTTAGTCAAGTGTTGCCAAAGAAACTTTTAATGGAAAAAAGCATAGTTTATATGAAAAATAAACTTCGTCCTAACTTACAAAATAAAAACAGAAGGAAAACACTGATACCGTATACTTTTCTCTGTTACATGTAAGTTAAATAGGTGATGTTTACAACCATATACACTACTACCGTTCAAAGAGTACTGATGATGAAATTGCGTAGCTGCTTTCGAAAATGCATTCTACTCGGCTAGTAGCGGTAGAAAAATCTGCTTTTTCAAATTGAAAGTTTCTTTCAACATTAACGGAAAATAATAATTTCCTCTAATAAAAAAGAAATTATATGAACTAAAGCCAAACTAAAAATCAAAAATTTTGTAGAATTTTCTATTTCAAAAACTAAAATGCTATTGACTTTAAACCCGGCACAAAGTATTTTCATTTTAACATTTGCAGTACGAAATAACTCGGCTAGAAAAGACGACTGGGTATATAAAAGACCAATGTGAAGGGTATAGAAGTTTCGGCTCAGCCGCTCTTACTATTTTATTTTAATTTATTTCGCAAGTACTTAAAACGATCACATGCTATATAATCGGCTCTCTTTTTGTTACGTTTTGATAAAAATGTCACACCCGTCACATATAACAAAAGATTTTTCCTTAAACCAAAATAGTTTTTCGTAGAAATAATGTAAGAAATACGACTAAAAACACTTTAACGACCTTAAAAGTTAAAAAAAAATTAAACCCGTTCTCAATAATATTTAATACAACTCGATCTTAAAGCCAAAATGCTCTTAAATTCTAATTTTTAAGGTCATACTTCTCACAGTCTTCAAGTGATCATTGTGACTAGAAATTATTATGCTCTGGCAGTGTCTACTTAGTGTTAACCTCTGTGTTAAAAACCAACCATCCTTGAAGGTTATAGCCTTTTTTTAAATAAAAATTTTGAACTGTTTAAATGATAAGCAAAAATGAAAGCAATGAAATGAAGAAAACATGAGACAATGAAATTGCCCATTAATGGCAAAACTGTCTTCAACCAAACAGTTGAAATACAAAACAAGTAAGAGCGCTATATTCGGCTGTGCCGAATCTTATATACCCTTCACATTGGTCTTTAAATATACCCAGCCAAGTAATTTTGTACTGCAAACAATATAATAAAAAACCTTGTGCGAGTTTTAACGTTCATAGAAAAAATAACAAAATTTTAACGTTCGTATGAATAATAGAAATAGATGAAGAAGATTTGAGGTCGAGAGTTTTAAAAGTTTTCGACATTATTCATATTATAAGGTTAATAAAACTTATTAAATGTTCTAGTCCCGCTGCTCTTCTACAACTTTTTCTCCAAAATGTTTGAATTATTTGATTATTACTTTTGGTAGAATATTCGAAGTCGATAACTGTAATAGTTTTCCAGAAGTAGCGTATCAAAAATTTTATAAAAATTGTTAATTTGTATGAGAGCTACCCCTTTTTCACCCCCCATCCGAAAATTTTTTCTTCAGAGCGTAGCCCTTGATGTCCAATCACTTTTTGTAGAACATTTGATTTCGATATCTGTTACAGTTTCCGAGTTATAGCGTATCGAATATTTCATAAAAATTGTTAATTTGTATGGGAGCTACCCCTTTTTTTGCCCCCACTCAAAAATTTTTTTCTTTACAGCGTAGGCATTCTTGCCCAATTTCTTTTTGTAGAACATTTCATTTCGATATCTTTTATAATTTCCGAGATATAGCGTATCGAATATTTTATAATAATTGTCGATTTGTATGGGAGCTACCCCTTTTTTTGTCCCCACTCAAAAAGATTTTTTTTATAGCGTAGGCCTTCTTGCCCAATTACTTTTTGTAGAACTTTTCATTTCGATATCTGTTATAGTTTCCGAGATATAGCGTATCGAATATTTCATAAAAATTGTTAATATGTATGGGAGCTACACCTTTTTTTGCCCCCACTCAAAAAATGTTTTCTTTAAAAAGTAGATCTTTGCGTACAATCACTTTTTGTAGAACATTTTAAGTCGATATCTGTTATAGTTTACGAGATATAGCGCATAAAATATTTCACCACATTTGTGCAATTGTAGGAAAAATACCCCTTCCCCTGGTCCTATCTGAAAAAAATTTTTCTATTATTTAGGGCTCTTTCTTAGGAGTATCCGTGCCAAGTTTTGTGGCAAGAGTGACTATACTTACTGAGATATATAGGGATATATGCATCGATTTTGTCCTAAAAAAAATGGGTTACTCTGGGTTTTAGCTTATATCTCGGTCAATTGTGAACCGATTTTGCTGATTTTAAACAGCGATTGTTAGCGGGATATTTGTGATCGTTTGACACCATTAACTGGTCTGTATCTTTTTATTTGACTCCGGAAACTTGATTTCAACAGACGGACAGACGGACAGACGGACAGATGGACAACGCTAAATCGGCTTCCCTATCTATAAGGATCCAGAATATATATACTTTATGGGGTCGCAAATGAATAATAAAGAAATTACAAACGGAATGACAAAGTGATATATACCCTATCACTATGTGAAGGGTATAAAAAAAGTTATTTGTTATAAAATTAAATTTAAATTCAGTGTTTCAAAACAGTTCATATTGCCCGGGTTAAAGCTTAAAATGCATCTTTAATATTTCTAAAGCAATTTTCTTATTAAAGTTTTCTTTAATTTCTTTTTTAGCTTTAGGAAATTCCGTTGCGTATCATCAAGTTAACCATGAGAGAAATTGTCTTATATATTTTACATTATGAAACTATAGTTTCCCACTTTTATATTTAACTATGTATATTAAGTTAACATAAGTTCGGTAGAATATATAAAATGCTTTTTACAATAAAGCAATAAAGAGAATATGGAAGCAAACAGAAACACTTTTAAGAAACGTTAAATCCCTAAAGCACACACAGATTTATATCAACAAAAATTTTTGCACTTTATAACACACTTGCAATTAACCCGCTACTTCGTATTTACTAAAGTATATTTATGTTTAACAAGAATTCTAAATGATAAAATCATAGCTTTTTAGTTGTAAAAACAAAACAATTGGGGTATTCAAACGGTATGCTATCAAGTCATATTGTGTTAAAGTTTTAATATTTTACAATAGGTTAAAAAAAATTGTTGTTTTGCTTAAAAGAAAAAAGTTCTATAATAATAAGACTTTTTTGAACTGTGTTTATTGTTTTGTCATAAACAGTAGAAACCTGATCCGGGCGGCCGAAACTCTTTAGTAAATCCGTTGATATAATTAACAAGTCGCAGTCATTAATTTTGAAATATATTTGAAATAAATAAATAAATAAAATATATAAACATATGACATTATGACCACCTTGCAAATACCCTAAATAATAATTAAAAGAAAAAAATAAAAATAATCAAATTTCTTTAGACATGTCTGTAACTTTTTTATATATTTTTTTAAGCCTAAATTTTATTTCAAATTATATGTATTTTATTACGTGTTTCGTTTTTGAATTTTTTTTCTTTCACAGCATTTTTTTCATAGCTTAAGGCATTCGCAATAAAATTGTATTCGTTTATCTAAAATGAAATGGTAAAAACAAAAAAGATATGATTAAGTTGCCAAATAAATATAAAGTTCACGCTCCGATTTAAATTTAGAAAAAATGTTCTAACTTAAATTGCAGGTGGTGGCCGCAGCAGTTTTCCTAATTTTGTTGCTTAAACAAGCAATTTTCTTTGCTATTTTTTTCTAAACAAGTTTTTGTTTTTAACACTTGTTTGTATGTATAAATGTGTGTATATGTGTGTGTGTCTCTGTGGTGCTTGTGGTGTGAGAAATCTTGTCTAAAAAATATGTTGGCATGAATCCACATACGGCATTATTATCAGTTTTGAGTGACAGTGTAAATTTGTTTAAAGGATTTGTGTAACAGAATTAAAAGCTTGTATTTTTGTATTATTTTGTCAAAACTAAAATACACGCAGAGAAAAAACATGGTTGGGCATGATCACGACAGTCATAATGTTTTTCCCCGATATCGAATTTGGTTGGCGCAAGCTTATAATAATTATTTTTGTTTGATTTGAACGTCTTTTTTACGATTATTAAGTTTATGTCAACATTCAGTCCCTACAGGACTAATAGAATCTCTCATATAATTGCCTGAAAATTATGGTATAATAAAAAAAATGTGTTTTACCAAAAAAATAATAATAATAATTTGTTCACAAAAACAATATAATATTTGTAGTATTGAAACCTACAAAAAATCGATTAATGATGGGCGCAACAACAGTATGTTTAAAATAAAATAAAATAATTTTTAAGATTTAATCAATTTAAGTTTTGCATCATTCTTCTTCTTGTTGAGTGTTACGTGTTATTAAAGAATTTTACCGCCGTCACAATTGATTGCAAGACGGGCTCATTTTATAGCATTTTTCATTATTTCAACGAGAACTTCTGGCGACAGATTTTCTCACTCGTGTTGAATATTGTTCTTGAAGAAATCCAGGGCTTCTTCACGTAAGCACTGAACTTCAAAAAACCCCACAAAAAAGTCTGGAACGGTTAAATCGTGCAATCTTGTGGGCCAATGTAAATCGACAAAGCGAGAGATGAGGCTACTCGGGAACGCTGCCTTCAGAATATTGGTTGTGGCTCTTGCAGTGTGTGCCGTTGCTCCATCCTGTTGGAATCACATGTCTTCCAGTTCTTATTTGTTTAGTTGCAGCAGAAAACCTCAGCCAACATAGCCCTATAGCGCACACCGTCCACTGTTGTCGTTTGACCAGCGGCGTCCTCAAAAAAAAAATGGCCCGATGACTCCACCAGCGTGAACAGCGCACCATGCACTCACTTTGAGTGACAGTGTAATGGCTCCTCGTGCATCGTTCGCGGATTTTTTGTGCCCTTGAAGCAATAGTTTTACTTGTTGACGTACCCGCTGGGGTAGAAATAAGCCTCTTCGCTCATTATGATTTTGGTCGAAAAATCGTCCACTTCAGCCTCTAGATTAAGAATGGCTTGGGTGTAGATTACAAGCGTTTGTCGGCTAACAAGCATCAGATGATGCAGTTTGTACCGAAACGTGCGCAGGTTTTTGACCGAAAGTGTCCTTAGGTACGACCTGCTGATGGCTAATTGCGAGGCACGGCGTCTGATCGATGTTTCCGGTGACAGCTCGACATTCTCGCTAACAGTGGTGAACGGGTGCTCCGGGGCCAGCCACTCTTGGCAGCGTTTCATATGGTCCCATACACTTCAAGGTTGGTGGCCAAACGGTGCAGTGTTTGTGCAGTTGGTGCCGGACGACCGGGGAATCGGCAAAGGAATTAACGCAAACAGTTTGAACCGAAATTTTGGCCAAACATTTTCTTTCGTATATCTCAAAAATTAGATAAATAGTTATATCCAGATTCATTGTCAATAAAATGATCCGGTTATTTTCATCAATATATTTTTGATTTCAGCTAACAACTAGATAATAATCCTGACGTTAGGTATCTCATCCAAATACTTTGAATTACGCTTTTTTTTCCTTTCCTCAAGACTTCGAAAGTAATATTACCAAAACAAATAACCGAAATTTTATTAAAAATAAACAATTTGTCTCTCTATTCATTTTTCGCACAGTGTTTGCTTGAAGATACGGGGTTATGAGTTATTTTTAATATTCTCAAGACGTTTTATAAACCAAACGTTGTGTGTGTTCTTGCTGTTTCTTGTCATTACATTTTCTATTAATTTTATTTTCTTTATCAGGCTCAAGTTCAATACTATACTAAATTCTCATTTATTTGCAAATGAAGAAATTAATATTTTTAGTTTTTACTACTTTATTAGCGTTAGTTAAGAAAGGAAATTTTATTGAAAAAACAAGATTTTTACCGATACTAGCCGAGTAGAATGCATTTTCGAAAAACAGCTACGATTTTCATCATCAGTACTCTTTGTTCGGTTGTTAGTTTAATTTGGTTGTAAACATCAGCCATTTAACCCACTGATCCATGTGGCGAGGTGAGTCGGCACGAAGTTTTTTCCACTTAAACCAACTAAACCAAAGCTTTTTCAATTTTTTCCATTTCCTATTACTAACGCCATCTCTATTTAAGTTTTAACACTAAGTTAGAGCGTATCGTAGTGTTAAAACTTAAATAGAGATGGCGTTAGTAATAGGAAATGGAAAAAATTGAAAAAGCTTTGGTTTAGTTGGTTTAAGTGGAAAAAACTTCGTGCCGACTCACCTCGCCACATGGATCAGTGGGTTAAATGGCTGATGTTTACAACCAAATTAAACTAACAACCGAACAAAGAGTACTGATGATGAAAATCGTAGCTGTTTTTCGAAAATGCATTCTACTCGGCTAGTATCAGTAAAAATCTTGTTTTTTCAATAAAATTTCCTTTCTTAACTAACGCTAATAAAGTAGTAAAAACTAAAAATATTAATTTCTTCATTTGCAAATAAATGAGAATTTAGTATAGTATTGAACTTGAGCCTGATAAAGAAAATAAAATTGTCTTAAAAACAAATAGTTCAACTAATAAATAAAAAACGAAAACTCATAAAGCACACATGGCACGGTGATATATATATAACAATTTCAAAAAATTGTACATATAAAAAATATGGTAGCCTTCTAATACCATCTGATAGATGGTTAAGGCTACGCTACGCTCTAACTTAGTGTTAAAACTTAAATAGAGATGGCGTTAGTAATAGGAAATGGAAAAAATTGAAAAAGCTTTGGTTTAGTTGGTTTAAGTGGAAAAAACTTCGTGCCGACTCACCTCGCCACATGGATCAGTGGGTTAAATGGCTGATGTTTACAACCAAATTAAACTAACAACCGAACAAAGAGTACTGATGATGAAAATCGTAGCTGTTTTTCGAAAATGCATTCTACTCGGCTAGTATCGGTAAAAATCTTGTTTTTTCAATAAAATTTCCTTTCTTAACTAACGCTAATAAAGTAGTAAAAACTAAAAATATTAATTTCTTCATTTGCAAATAAATGAGAATTTAGTATAGTATTGAACTTGAGCCTGATAAAGAAAATAAAATTGTCTTAAAAACAAATAGTTCAACTAATAAATAAAAAACGAAAACTCATTTTCTATTAATTTCAAATGTTTGTCAAAACAGAAGGGCGTAGAGGGTGGGTGCTATGAAGATGTAGTGAACATCACTTTAAGTTGCTTAAATTCTTTTTAACTTGTTTTTATTTTAATTTTTATGCCTAGTAATACATACAAAAAATAAAAATTTCAATAAAAAAGAAAATCACAGAAAAATTATTATTTACAATAACAAAACACTTTGTGAGTGCTTAAAATAAGTATGAGAATAAAAAATATATTCTTTTAGCCTCAAAGTCATTAAAATACTTAACATGTAAAATTTGTATTCATTAACTTAATATCATCATTAAAAAATATTTAAGGAAAGAAAGGGCCAGTCAGTGGCAAACAATCAAAAACATGTATGTCGCATGTAAGTAAATTGAAAAGGGGGGAGGGTTTAAATTAAAATTAAAAAAACTTATAAAAAACTATTAAATTGTTATAAAAAATTTATAGTACTCGTAAAACTTATAAGAACAATAATAATTTGCCAAGCATGTTCTTTAATTAAATGCTTTCTTATTTTTCATTAATAAATTTTATATTATTTTTCCTACGTTTGTTCACTTTTTATGAGCTATTAAAAGCGCTTATAATGGCAACGAAATTAAAGGTGCGATCCACAAAATAGACTAAAAGCAAACCAAAACTTTACGTGTGTTTTTCAATTGCAACAAAAACAGCACAAGTCTGAAATGTTTATATAGGTAAAGCAATGATTTTACTTCTGTAAAGAAGACAATCAACTTGGTATTAGCTTAATAAAAAATTATGTTTTTAAAAATAAAATAATTTGAAATACATTTGCCACAGCGTCTTTGTTATAAAAAAATAAAATAAAAAATATGACTATAGTTTTTACTGTTGTGACATACTTGTGGCAAAGAAGCGAGCAGAGAAGCAAAGTTAATACACATTGTGTCAACTTATTGTTACCTGTATTATATATTACTGACCTATGTATGTAAAAGGTAAAGGCTTTTTTTAATATGTTGAAAAATTGTAGTTTTTTTATTTTACCAAGTAAAGTGAAATAAGATGGACTGTATTTTTCATTGCCAGCTAAAGTTTTAAATATTTTTCTAAATGATAAATAAAATATAATTGGAGTATTCCAACGGTCATATTGTGTTAAAGTTTTAATATTTTACGATAGGTTAAAAAAATATGTTGCAAACTAATAAAAACGAGCGTTAAAATGAAAGCATTCTATGCAAAACTATTACTTTTTTAAAATTTTAAAATTGGCATCATCTAACCATTTAATCTCTATGAAAACTTTAATTTTAATTGGGACATTCATATATTTTAAATTAATGCATTACTCAAAGCAAACAATAGAAAATAGTTTTTTCTTTGCATATTTTATTTCTAGGTTTTCTAAAAATATATTATTGAGGTATTTAAACAGTATGCTAGCAAGTCATATTGTGTTAAAGTTTTAATATTTTACAATAGTTTAAAAAAACTGTTGTTGTGCTTAAAAGAAAAAAGTTCTATAATAATAAGACTATTTGAACTGTGTTTATTGTTTTGTCAAAAACAGTAGAAACCTGAGCCGGGCGGCCGAAACTCTTTAGTGAAGCCGTTAATATAATTAACAAGTCGCAGTCATTAATTTTAAAATATTTTTGAAATTACTTATTTTTCTGTTTTCTCCAGCAGCTGATTCAAATTTAAAGAAGCACACTTGATTATGAGCGGATGCTCACAACAGCAGAATTTTTTCGTTTAATTTTTTTAAGACATATGACTTTATGACTATCTTGTGAATACCCTAAATTTATTATTTTTAAGGTCTTAAACAAAGTAAACAAAATTCATTTAGATAACCCAAATAAGCTTTTCTCTATTCCCTCTAACTTGTTTCTGTTTCATACTACAAAAAAGTCATTTAGTTTCGAAACTAAAAATACCAGTTACATATTTATTTAAATAAAAAGCCTGAATATTTTTAAAACTGCAATATAATTATACTGTTTTGATGCACATTACTTATACGCTAACAGGGCAAATATCAAGGGTAAAATCACTTTCAAACACACCTTTAAATTAGCACAGTGGGTTCGTCTACCAAAGTAAAGATCTAAAAAAAAAGAAATTTTTTGGAATTCGAATACTAAAGGGGAATTGAAACCTGGTGCAAGCAAAATTTAAATTTTAAAAAAATTTTATATAACTCCAAAAATAAATGGACATGTGTCTGGTACTTTTTTTTAATTTTACCTTTTTAGGAGTAAATTCGAACGAAAACTATATTATATTTCTTTAAACATATTTTTCGTAATTTTAA
Organism: Melanophora roralis; assembly: GCA_963583895.1. Taxonomy (NCBI): domain Eukaryota; kingdom Metazoa; phylum Arthropoda; class Insecta; order Diptera; family Rhinophoridae; genus Melanophora; species Melanophora roralis. The sequence continues at coordinate 16,859,697 of OY757190.1, read as the reverse complement.
CTAATAAAAGCAGAAAAATAATAAATAAAATTTACTTCGGACATTATTTTTCACCGTTTTTAAAACAAACAGCTTTTGATTCCTGTGCAAATAATGAAAAAGTTTATTAAATCCTTTATTGCAATGCAATCATCAATTTCGAAATAAATTTCTTGATACTAGACGAGGAAAGTAGTATACAAAGGCATTAAGTTGGAAAACCTCTATAGTTTTTTAATTTTTATATATGTTTGTGCTATAAGATCTCTTAACACTTGTTTCTGGTGGCAAATTTGTATTTTTAACTACGATTATTTCAAGAAGTAATAAACGGGGCACAGGAAAAGTGGCGCCGTTGGAATTATTAACTGCGCGGATTTGTCAGCTACGATATCGCAGTGGTCGAGTGAGCAAAGCACGTTCGCTGTGAAGACATTTTTAAAGAGTAATTATTCTTACGTAATTGCTCGTCGACAATTTTTTTCAAAGTTCGGTTCGAATAGGTGATGGACTAAGTGTAAATTTAATTCGTTCGTGGGTGCAAAGTTTCCACGCAATTGTTTCGGGTATATATGTCCCATGGCCAGGGCCCAGTAAACCTTCAAGGACTCCCGAAATCATTAAATTGGTTGAAAGCAATTTACGAGAAATTCCACGACTTTTAATACGAAAAACAGCAACCTCACTGGGACTTCCAAGAGCAATTATTCATGAAATTTTAAAAAACCACCTGAAGCTCCATCCTTTTAAAATTAAAATCTCTTAAAAACTAAAAGAAAGTGACTTTAACTTATGCAAAAATTTTTGCGAAACGATGTTGGAGCGTTTTCACACTGTAATTCACATTTTTTAGAGCGACGAGGCTTATTTTACTTAAACGACCACGTCAACAAGCAAAACTGTCATTACTGGTCTCCAAGAACCCGCAACCCTCGATTGAAACATCAAAACCATTGCATTGCCCCAGGGTAACTGTTTGGTATGCCTTATTCACGCATGGGATAGTTGGACCTTTTTTTCGAAAGCTCTTAAGGCCAGGCGACGAATGTCAATTATAAAAAAATATCGACGCAAGATTACGAAATTCTTTTTGCCAAACCTGCGGGCTCATTCAACGTACTCTTCACACACGTGGTTTCAACAGGATGTTGCACACAACAACAGAGCTTCATTGGGAAAATTTCCCCCAAAAACTGATCAGTCGCTTTGGGGCATCCCATGACCATCGATGTCACACGATCTAGCTCCCATGGATTTTTTTATAGGACTACCTCAAGGAGAGGGTTTAAACCTAATCTCTTGTGGCTTTTAAGGAAAATATTCCTCGAGAAACCAGCTCAATTGAACCAAGTTTACACATTTTTGGTAAATACTTGTCTTTAGTTCTTGGAATAATTGTTTAAAACTATAAAACTAAAGGCATTTGCTTTAAAACTAAAGAGGGTTTAGGCCTGATTTTGGTACCTCTTTCATTTCTTTCTAAATAATGACCCTTGAAGTCAACAAAGTAAATTAAAAGTACTTTTTTCAGATCTTCGATACAATAGGTCTAGTGATATAAAATCAATAGCCCTAACTGATACTCAAACAAAATGTTATTGAAACGATTGAGCCAGAAATTTACTAAGTGTGCAAAAACAATTTGTCTTATTCTTACGTTTCTTTATTTATTGATAAAAGTTTCACTTTTTAAGACTCAAAATACTCCTTTACGTTTAGCTTCCCGTTTTAAAATATAATTAAACCTGCACTATTGGGCAAAATTTCAAACAAAATTTCTTAAAAAGATTGTAAATATGCCAATTAAACTACAAAAATAGCAAACACTTGCTCCATTTTGCCTCGCACTGTTTAAGTACATTTCAGAACAGCATAACGAACTAAGTTTTTTAATTCATGTATAAGAAGTAATGCTTTTGACATTTAATAAAGATTAGGCTTAAAGCAGTTTTATTACTAAACTGCAAAATCATTGAGTATTAAAAAATACTACGTCGTAAAATACTTTTAAACGTGTTGTATGTAGCCAGGGCTTAACAGTTTATAGTTCTCTATACTTCTGAAGGAGAAAGGGATGGTAAAGAAAACGTTAATATTTATTAATTTAACCAGTTTTCAAAGTAACTTCAAATTGTTTTTAAACTTTAGGCTGCAGATGAACTAATAGATTTAAAAACTTTTTGCCAACTCGGCCTTTTATTTAAGTCAACAAAGTTATGTTGTTTGTTCTTCTTATTTTCTAACGCTTTTACGCTTGTTTTTTGAACAAAAAAAAACTTTAACTTAATAATTTGCATAATTCGAATGTTTGTATGAAACAAAAAGTTTTTTGCTGTTTCAAACAAAACCACGCAACTTGTGTAAGTAGCTAGAAAGTGTCTTAACGAGTTTTTATATTGTCAAAATGAATGTTATTAAGTTTAGGTTTTCACTGCTGGCAAGACTGTAGGTACACAGAACAAAAAGATTAAGCTCTGATAACTAGAATTTGCGTTAATAATTAAGGCGTTTGTTTTTCAAATGGGTCCTATGAAGCAAGAACTAAATAAAAGTCAAATGAATGGTCAAAATACCAAAAATGTAAAAAGGTAAATTGGTTAAATAAAAAAAAAAAATATTAGCACACGCTGCACCTAATATAAGTGGAAGATCGATATCTTTCTGACTGACTAAATAGATTTTTTGCACAAATAGGAAAGTCGCTAAGCACAGTTCTTCTTGAACCTACCACAATACTAGATAAAACTTTTTTTTTCCACAGATAAGCAACTGCTTTTGTTGAAAAAGAAGAGACCGAACAGAATTTTTAAATTTTCAATACTTTTTTTTAAGAAAATCTTTAGAAAAAAATATTTGGTCTTTTAGTAAGTCATTTAGAAAGCGTATTCTCCTCAAATTCATTTTTTAGCATGAGCTGTCAGTTGTTGTTGCTATACAACCTATTGATTCGAATTGCTAGATTATACACATATAGGCTCTTGGTAATTATATATGTATTTAAAAAGCCTTTTGTCGACATTTTTTTAAAAATTACTTTTAATCAATCTGACCAGCTTGAATTTAAAATCTCCAATTTGATCTTAGATAACAACCTGGTACCATCGAACTAACGCATAGGCCGGGACTGGTTATGGGAAAAACCGTTAAGGGAAAGATATATTGTTATACGATTTTTATCGTTAGAAAAGTGCATAATCAAACAACAGCTCGTGATCAAAGAGGGTTACCATACATTATCTTCAAAACATAGGGGCTGTCGTACCTTAAGAGGTTAAGCAAGTTAGGGCGATTTTGTCCTCGTTTCCCCACAGCAGACATGGCAAGAAAAGGTCAAACATTCATATTAACATTTTCTGATGGCACAGCTCTACTCAGTATTCATAAAAACCCTAAAGAAGCCAAATACAACATCATATTTTCGAAGTAGAGGAATATGAAAAGTTTTGGGAAATAAATGCATGCTGAAAGCAGGATGATTACATGCGGGGTATATGGTTTTGCTATCGAGTACAGTGTGAAACCCTACAAGGTGGAATTATTTTGCCCCTTCCATGACGAAGGATTTAAACCAGCCTATTGGGGCTATTTTTTCAAGGAAAATGATCCAAGTCCGTTTTGTAACTGAGCTCAGCTTAAAGAACTGGGTGTGAATCCAGACAAGACCGAAGTTTGTCGTTCAACTAGAAAAAATTAGAATCGCAGGATCGAAAATTAAACTTAGAGCAACACTAAACAAGAAGAAAGCAATACAGGCTCAACGATATTGGGTGCAGTGTAGAAGAACGAAATTTTAAAAAGACAATACGTTGGTTTTACATAAGCGTGATTAGACCAGGACTTATCTACGCTTCGGTGGTAATGTGGACATAAATGAACGGGGAATGTAATACTGGCATCCTATAAAAGTTAAAATGCATATATTGCCTCGGGATAAGTGGAACAATAAGAACCCCTCCGACGAGGGCTTTGAAGGCGATTTTAAATAGCCAGCCTATAAGAACCCGTGTAAACTGCGCAGTTGTGCTTGTGGCGAAACGCCTACAGTCTAGTTATAAACGGGCTTTTAAGACACTTCACGGTTACATGTGGACAGAGGAACTATCCGATCCAATAATTAGAATTATGGTCACGGTTTTCTGCCTTGTAACGATACCAGATGGATAGTCCGAGTTGGACAGGACTGTGGAGCAGATACTCAAAGAAATGTGTTAAAATATGAATGGGAACCCAAGAACTAGTAAACATAACTGAAATTCAATGAGATAGTTAATGATTAATTTAAAATCTCTTTTCTAGAAAACAGCATAAAGGTAACCTGATAACCCCAAGGTCTTTCGTTGATAATAAGGTTGAGTTAAAAGAATATACCGAAACTGTCCACAGGCCGCTGTGACGGAATAGCGAGAATCCTTAAGGATGAATGAGAATAAGAATTATACTTAGGGCACACAACAAGTAGATTGTTGTCTTAATTTTATGACCTGCAAGACCTGAGGCCTTTCTTAAGTCCCCATTATATCATCCTAATCATTCGGATTAAAAATATATGAATATAAATTCACCAACATACCTTTTACTCTGCGCAAGGAACCATACATTCCAATCCTTAGTAATAACCAAAGGTCCCTTATGGCGGATAATCTTGGCATTGACTAAGGTCATCGCCTCTTATAAAGGTCATACATAAATGCAAAATTTACACAAATTAAACCAAAAGCAACTCAACTTCATTGGATCTTTCTTGTAAACTGGTTTCTTGTACTCGACTTAGAAATCAGTTTGGTGCTTTGGTATAGAATTTAGGGATACTGCCTCTGCCTTCAGCATAGAGAAAATTAAAGATATTTTTCTTAATAATAATAACTGCCGCTTCTTGGTTTATTAAAAACAACAAAATTCAAAAAATTCTTTTAGTTTCAATAGTTAAATCTGAAGTTTTAAACTGTGGATAAAAGTATTTAAAATAGGCTGAATATACATTTAAATTTGCTTACTTGAAACATTCTTCGGAATATCTAACTCGTTTGAAAGAAAGGACACTGCTGCCCTCAAATGAAACTCAAAAAAATTTATTTGTGCTTAAACTAGAGAACTTATATTTAGTTTAATATAGACTTAACTAAAATAAATAATATATATTTTAAATTTAAACGTTTATCGTTAGTAACATAAAGAAAGATTCAGATTTGCAATTAATATGGTTGATTCTGAGATCACGGGTTAATTTCCATATAATTTTTGGCGTCGAAGTTTTTTAAAAAATAACGCATTTTGAATGGGCTTTAGCATTAGATTTAATTAACTAAATTATGATTCAATTTAACAAAAAATTTTTATACATTTAAATTTTGAGATCTTTGAGCTTAAACGAAAAAAATGTTTTACATGGGAATGGCGTGTATTTTTGGAATATAAATATATTAATTTATAAGAAATATTTACATTTATAGAGGAAAAAGATCACTTGATAACGTTTTTCATATTCTAAAGTAGTTCTGCTTTAATTATTATACAGTACTTTCTAGAAGTTCAAACAAATTCAAATAAAAGTATGGCCAGGGACAGCCAGGGGAATAATATATAAAGACGGGTAGACAAATTTTTTTAAGAACAAAACAATTTTTATAAAAAATATTTTAGTAATTATGAAGATCTTTTAAAGCTTTATTTAAATGTGCTTAAGAAAATTCATTTTTTCCTATTGAAATAAACATAGACACAAAATTGTCCGATAATCTCAGAATCACCCTCATAAAAGGAAAAAAAAATATTTAATTAAAAAGGTTATTTTAAGGACCTTAATATAAGACGCAAATCGGAAAACAAACAAACCGTTTACTTTGGCGATATTTTAAAACAAAGATATTAAGATAATTAGTTAATTTATTTGTTAAGTAAATAATTAAGTAATTGCGTACACAATCATTTAACCATAATTATTTTAGGTAATTAACAGCCTCAGGATAGGGATTTAATTATCAAAAAAAGCCCAAAGAATCGTTGCCAATATTTACACTATTACAGCACATTTTATTTATTTTAAAACAATATAATTATAAGAAATGTCCTGAATAAATAACCTTAAAAGAGAAACTTCTTCTGAAGTAAACAAATTTGGGCCTTTGTACGTTTAACTAAATACTATGACGCTAATTTTGTGAAATGGTTATTTAAAGCTTTACCGCATTGTAGCGCCTAATGACAATCTACTCCCCCCAAGTATTTCAATTATATAAATGAAACTCTGTTTGTACCTACACCAATACAAATGTATACATTTACCGCAAGTTTTTGATGGGAATCAAACAATATGCTTTTTTTAATACAAACTTTTATTAATTTTCTTTCGCAGCTAATTGTTTAGTTCATGCCCATAGATAAATACTGTGTAGTTTTGTTAACTTTTGCGATTATATTCGGTTCCACACACACTTTAATGAAAAATATTGAAATATTTTCATTTCGCTGCTTTTGTTTATATTTAATTTGTTCTTTTAGTAAACATATGCGGACCACCTGTATGCGTTAAAATTTTGTTTTATCTTTATTCGTTCTAGGAACTTAGAGTCTGGCGAATAACTTAAATGTGCTTTGAGTAAATTCAATCAATTTGATTAGAAAAACAATTTTCAAAAAAAAGTATATTCGAAGTTGTCATAGACCCATATATTAATATAAATGTAAGCATCTACAAAGCATAATGTTCTATCTCGAGTTAAAACAGAACAAGTAAGGGGGCTTGCGGTTGTGCTGAATCATATATACCCTTTACAGCGCGTAAGGGTTTTTACCTTAATTTTTTCAAGATTTGTAAAGCAGATAGGGGGTAAGTATGTTTTAGGGAAAGGTTTGCAAGGAAAAATAAGTTGGGGTCAGTCCTACATATGACTTATCCTCGGACAACCTGGAATACGTTGTGGGGGATTTGTTACAATTCCCCAAATTTTGTACGGAAGCCCCCTTAGGCAGTGCTGATAGAGGTAAGTTGTTCTAGGAATATGTTTTAGAAGGGAAACTAATAGGGGTCACTCATACACTCTATTGATCTAAGGCCAACTCTGGGGAAGTTACGGGTGTTCTTACATCATTTTTGTAAATTTTGTATGGCAACCCCCTTAGGTGATGGTGATAGGGGGTAAATATGTTATAAGAATATGTTTGGGGGCAAAAGCTAATGGTGATCTGTGATACATTTTATTCCTCCAAGGGCGACTACAGGAAAGTTGTAGGGGGTTTTACCCTAATTTTTTCAAATTTTTTATGGCAACCCTGTTAGGGGCTGGAGATAGAGTGTTTAACAAATATATTTTTGAGGCAAAACTAATAAATGCCCGTGTAGGGGCAACTCCGGGGCAGCTGCAGAGTTTTTTATGTAAAAATTTTAGAGAAATAAACAGAGGTAATTTTGGTTTTGGGTTATGTCTCGGTCAGTTGTCGGGAGATTTTTCTGGGTTCCAATAGCGATTTACTCGCAGATATTTCTGATAGTTTGATATTACCTACGAGAATATGTGACATCGATGGACTTCTATCAGTTAATTTAAACGGTAACACGAACAGATGGGCAGACGGACACCACTAAATTGAGTTGCCCATTTATTTATGGGGTCGCAGATGGATGCTAAAGAAATTGCAAGCAGAATGACAAACTGTATCACTTATGTAAAGGGAATAAAAATGTTTTTAAGGACATAAAGTTAAGGGTATCTTAATTCATTTGCTGTTGATTTTTTAAGTTGCCATATTTCTTAACACGGCTCTCGTCCGTCAAAGATATCATATTTAAACACTTTTTACTTTGAAAAATTGTAAATTAAATAAAAATTTGCGCTGAATGTAGGGCTTCCACATACCCTGCTTTGCTCACTAGATCACTAGTCAGATTCATTGTTTGGTTTTAAGTAAAGTTGTGTAATAAAAATTCCCTGCTCGATATTTGAGTCCCAGTATTCAGGGGCTTTCTAGCCCCATTTTGCAATGTCGTAAGAAAGGCTTCTTAAAGTATCACTAATCAATGTGCATTTGCGTCCATGGACTTCAAAGACTTGATTTTTATTGGGGTGGTTGTTATTTTCTTCTCATATTTTATGCACGAAATGGAATGAAAATAGGATTTTATCAATCCTAAATTTGAAGAAGAAATCTACGTCATCTATCAGGTGTTATTAAGTGTAAGATTTCCGTATCGCTTGTACTAATTTGCATTCGTTTGGTCGTTTTTACGTTTAGTTTGAGGCCAGTTTTATTTGTATAAGATGACAGGTGCTCTAGCTTTTATACTATGTTATCAATATCATGAAGGCAGTCACTGGAGTTTGCTTATCAAAGTACGGGTAGACAAAGCACATCTTTAACTCCTGAGTTGAGTTTGAATAGCTGGTCTTCCTTACCCTTGAATAATACTAAGCCTTTGGCATCAGCAAAGACAAAGCTTGCAAATAAGGTGGACTATTTTTGCTAAGATTCTCACTAGCGTTGGTTTGGATACTGTGCTTAAGGCATGTTAGGAGACTACCAGAAATAGGTTGAAATCCGATGGGCTGCTCAAGGATAAGTCGCGTTAGGTTAGCATAAATCAAACTTAATCTTCTTGGTCTAAACGCCGCTTGTACTTTCTGCAAAATATGGTTGAAAGCTAGAAAAATTTGAGCTTCTAAGCCAACTAGTAAGTGTGCAAGTCTATCAGTCAGACTCTGGTCAGCCTGTGTCAGCCAATTTTTCTTTTTTTCTAACCTTCCTCTACATTTTATTTTCCCTTTCTTTTCAATCTTTCTATCTTTCCGCAGGTAATACAAAAATACCGAATCAGCGGGCCCAAGTGAGCTGTAATATTACCTTTAACGGCTGCTTCTTTTACCTAAATTAAACTAAAGAAATTCGTTGTAAAATCATAGATTATAATAGCAATTAATTCACAGAATTTAACAACGTTGATTAGAACACCTCTATTAAAGCACGGTCCTACGAGTCCCTCTTTCCAGCTGTTTGACAAAGACTCCTCTTCTTATACTTTTGGATCATGAGTGCGAGAACTTCAATGATAGGTTCGACGCCACAACAAGTCTTCAGGTGTGACGTATGAAATAGTGGTTTTCGAGTTTTTCACATTGTTGGTGTGTGAAGTACTTTTGAAAAAATTTAGTCTGCCAATGAAAATTTCTCTTCTAAAAAGGTGTCTGCTTACATACCAAGGGTAGGGCGGCGTTAAATAATGGAGAGCTCACTGTTGATAAGAAACCGAACTAACGTAGTAGCTGCTCTCTCATGCTGCTGAGATCATTGTCATTTTTATTTTGAATTACATCGTTAGCAAGAGTTTGTTAACCACTTATCTGCTTTATCGCATTGTAGACCTCGAACGTACTGCCTTCCCTTTGCTGATGCAATTTCCTCCCTTTTCAGAGATGTGTTAATAGTAGGCTTCTCTATTTATCCGTAGCATATACTTGCCTTGGATCTTTTCTGTTCTCTTTTGTTAATTCCACTCATAATAGTCTTAAACTCTTTCATACAGCCTTTATCAATTTCATAACATACATTTAAATAAATTAAAGAAATTAGTTAATGATATGAAAGATATCTCGCCCTATTTTTTAATTAAGCACAAAGGAGCCATTCCCTAATATTAATAGGAAAAGGATCTACTATATATCGACCTTTATTACAATTTTAATTCCCTGTATTCCCAATTGAATAAATTTTTTAAATTTTGTGTATATTTTTTTAATGGGTTCATTCGTTGACTTAAATGTTTTGAAATGTTTTTCACATTTTTTACTGGAATGCGTTCGCAATAAGTACATAGACGCCCTGGTAGACGGATGGACAGATATTATTTAATTGTCCTGGGAAGTGATTCTGGGTCAATCATAACATAAGTCCTAAATTATTTTTTTTGAAAAAATAAAACGCATACAACATGCAATTTTGATACTACCTTCCATTCTAAAGCAAATCACCTACAATAAATACAAAAATTTAACACTTTTATATTTTGTTTTGTAGTTTTTTTTTAATCTTTTTTAATTTATATATTAATAAAAAATTTTGTTTATTTGTGCTAAAATTTATCAAAACAATTTTATCTTTAAAAGAAAAAAAATTTTAAATTATTTAAATAGATAAATATACAAAAAAAATAAAAAAAATCATTTAATTTGTTTATTAATTCAATAGGCGTAAACAAATATTTTAGTTTATTTTCATTTTCAAACTGCAAAAAAAATAGATTTTATACTACATTTTTTACATTGATGAACTTTAACTAAATTGAAAAAAAACCAAAAAAGGTGTGAAGAAAAAGTGCCCAGCAAAAACTTACATTGATTTGTAATGAGTTAAAATGCTAAAAACTACTTACTCATTAGCATTTTAAGTCATTATTTTAACATGAAGATGACATTGGAGGCAAGTACTTGCCATGCTTGCTTTCAAAGAGTGAGTTAAATAGGTACTTACCACACTTTCTTACAAAAAGGGACTTAAATAAGCTATTATTTATTGGCATTAAATTAACATTTTTCTGGGGCCGCCAGTTACTCATTGTTGCATTTAAAAATTTTTTTCTTTGGTATTTTGGTTAAAACTGGCTTAAAATATTAAGTAAGAATAAGTTACAAAATTTTCAAACTGAAACTGTCTGCCTAAATTTTTGAAGAAGAAACAACTCATTATCTAGCAACTGCTAGGTAATACAAACGGTATGTAATAGTAGTTGAAAAGTAAGAAATTTGTAATGCATAATCACTTTTAAGTTTTTGCTGGGTTAAAATGCCAAAAACTACTTACTCATTAGGGTTTTGACTCATTATTTTAACATTGGAGGCAAGCACTTAACATGCATGGAGGGAGTTAAAAAAGTACTTACAACGCTGGCTTATGAAGAGGGACTTAAATAAGATTTATTTGCATTGAAATAACATTTTCCTGGGGCCCTTAGTTACTAATTGTTGCATTTAAAATTTTTTCTCTTTGATGTTTTGATTAAAACTGCTTTAAAATATTAAACTAAAATAATAGAAAAAAATTCTAAAACTAAAAGTATCTGCTAAATTTTTGTTAAGAAAAGTCTCATTATCTAACAACTGCTAAGTAATGCAGAATATTTGTAATATTAATTGAAAAGTAAGCTATTTGTAATGACTAATCCCTTCCAAGTTTTTGCTGGGTGAAAATGTTGAACTCAGTTGTGCGGTGTTTTGTATGAATTAACATTTTCTAATTCTTTTGATATTTATATATTGTCAGGGATAAAATTGTTAAAAAGATAATACAAGGTAAAAAGTCTAAATATAAAAATGTACTTTATTTAAATTAAGGAAACAGAGATACGTATGTAGGTATTTGTGTAAATTAGACCGCATCACCTTGCAGACAAAAAACAATCTTTAACAATAATTCTCTTATAAAGACTCAACTGACTTTTTTCTGATACGGTCTTGTGTGTAATCGTATTGATCTTTTTAGCTTTTTGTTTATTTAAAGAGAATAAAAATCTTATGTATGAAATATTTATTGAATGAATTTTTCCAGGAATTTACTTGACACAAAACAAGTAATGGACAACTATAAAACAAAATTGAATTCCAACACGTTAAAACTTAGCATCCTCTTTGTCAAATATGTAACTACGTGTTAATGTCGTTTAATAAAACTGGTACATGTGTATCTCTTCAGTATTAGTAAATAGTTAAGCAAATTAATAGCAATAAATCCCCGGGGGTACTCAGGTATATCAGTGGTAAGTGAACGAGTCTACCAGCCTTGGAATCGTGAGTGAGTTCAACTTCCACCAAAGACCCTGGAAAATTTCTTAATCCTACTTTTCTTTCTTATCCTTCTCTCAACTTTATCTTTTTTTCTATTTCCACTCTTTCTATCTGCCTCTCCAGGTAACACAAAGCGACCGAATTCAGCAGATCCAAGTGAGCTATGTCCTTTCCTTTAACGGCTGCCTATTCTACCTTACGGAAAAAATATTATGATTATGGTGATCATGCCCAACCGTGTTTATCCCCTGCATGTAATGACCATTTAAAGACTGTGTTGGGTGTGGCCTTGCATATTTGAATTTTAGAAAATATTCTTTAGAGTGGGTTAAATTTTTTGGACTTTTACTGTAGTTTAAAGGTTTTCAAATGGTATTTTATTTATTACTTCTGACAAAAAACTATTTTTGCTTAATAAAAAACTTTTTATAAAATGTGACGGGTGTGATGTTTTTACAAAAACTTAAAAAAGAGTGCCGATTTCTAATTATGTGATCATTTTAAGCTCTTCCAAAATAAGTAAACATTAATTACAAATTAATTTATTTATATTTTGATTATTTTCCTTTCCTTTTAGAAATAGAGAATTTATCATTCTGTTTTATTTATTGATTTAATTGTCTATAGACTACAATCCTAACAGACAAAAGTTAGATAGATATAAGTTCAAAAAAAAAACAAAAAAAAAAGATATTTCAAAATTAGCGATTTAAATACAGAATAAAATTTCTTTTTACAATTTCTTTACCTTCACTTAGGCCAATAAGGTGATGGTAATTGTTAAAGTTTTCACATATACATATGACGAAACGGATCATTATTGGCATAGTTGGATCTATAGTATTTTATGCTAAGAGGACGGAAGTTTCGAGTTGGTCTAGTTGGAACATTAAAAGTTAGTTTACTTAGCAGCAGCACATCATCTCCTTGAATTAGGCCCACTACAAACAAAAAGCCCAACATTAAACGTCGATTTTTTAAAGTTGGTAGTTATATAAGACAGAGTCTGCTTTCATATGAGCGTAGTAAAAGAGAATTCTATCCAAAGCCACGCAGACAAAAACTTAAAAATTTCTTTTGTACGGATTCAATACTATCGATATAAATATTATAGTTAGGATCCCATAAAATCGATCCATATTCTAGAATAGGACTAAAGACGAGTATAATTGCTTCGTGATGTAAGGATCTGAAAATTCTTTGCTCCACCTCATCATAAATCCAAGTACACTATTTGATTTGTTAACAACTAACGAAATATGGTCACGAAAATTTAATGGTGGTCAAGCAAAATACCAAGATCAAGAAAGTTTATAACGTTATCAAGTTTATTTTCGTTTACGCAATAAAATAAATCAAATTTATTAATTCGAAACAAAGAAAAAATCGATTTTTCCCTATTTTGGGATTTTGGGACGTGGAACTGACCACATTTTATTGCTTTATACACATAAAACATTTAAAGGAGGCAAAACATTATTTAGCAATTTATCGGTGAAGAAAAATAATTATTAAAACTCAAAATAACTCAAATTCTGTTTCTTAACAGAAAAAAAAATTACAAAATTTTGAAATTCTACACAGGGCACACTCAACAAGGAAATCTTAAGAACCCAGCTGATTAAAATAAATTTGACATTTTTACGTTACAAATATTTAATTTTGTATAAAATTTTTGATTTTTCTGACATATCACCATTTAGACAGAAAAAGAAAATGCAGAGGGCGAATATTTTGAATTCGCCTTGCTGTTACCTTGTTAAGTGTATCCTGATTTTACATATAAAAAGTTAAAAAGCAATTTTTAAGAAAAAAAGTTAAATTTCAAGTAAAAAAAATCAAAATATTTCTGCTAAGCTTGGAATAAGCAAAAGTCAAAATTTTAAGTTACTTATTCTCTTCCTGAAACAGGCTTTCGAAACGCAAAACAAACATTGAACTTAGGATTCCATATATAATTTTCAGCTGTTTAAAATAATGTATATAACTATTTTGAGTTTGATTTCTTAAACCTGTCGTTTGTTCTACTTGTTTAAAAAACCCCTGTACCCAAGTACGGTTTTTGTCAATTCAAGAATAAAACTCTTTAATTTTAGAAAAAAAAATTTCTTTCTCTGTACATACATAATGTAATTACAAATTTTAAAAATAAAATCTAATAATCTGTTATTTTAGGCAAAACTAAACAATATATTATGAAATAGAGAAAAAATAATCTTTTTTTTTGTTCTAGTTACATTATTACCTTTTAACATTTAAAAATATGTTCACAAGTACATCCGTACGTACACGTATCTCTTTCTGCTCAATTTCGCATAAAAATTCAATATTTAAAACACATATTGCCATAAATTATTAAATGTCATTTAGCAACTATAACATTCATCATTTTAATTTTATTTCTAACTTTTGACATTTTCCTTATTTTTTTTTTGCTTTTTTTTTTGGAGTATTTAAATTTTTTTCACTCTTATAATTAATATTTTCTCAAAATTTTTTTTTAATTTGTTTAATTAAACAAAGATAGAACTTTGTTTAGTTTTACAATTTATGTTATAATTAAAAATATGGATTTTTTAAATTTTTTTATATTTTTTTACATTCATTGTCAGTGAGATATTTTACTTTTTATTACAAACATTTGCCGCGAACTTTTTTGGTTTTATTAAATTGATTGAAACACTAGTGTGGATTTACTAAAATTGTAAACAAACTGTAATTATTTCATCAAGGGGCCTAAATTTATTTCTAGTACAACAACTGTAATCGGTCTGTTTTTTCATTGTTTGGTTGTTGTTGTCAGTAATATTCTTGTCAATGTAATGTACATACATGTTTTACAAGAAAGTACGTATGCATGTGTGTGTGTGTGTTTTGTAATAAAACTAGGTGCATATGTTCTTTTATATTTATTTGTTTTATTTTTAGTATTTTTCCACGTATTTGTGCATATTTTTACTATTTTTTTATTTTACTTTATTTGTACATGTGTATGTACTTTTACATGAGTTGTATCTATATACATATGTACGTACATATGTATGTATGTATGTATGTGTTAAGGTATGCATTTTTTATTACATTTGTTTTGGTTAAAAATGTGCTTTTGTATTTACTTCAATCCATTATTTATCAAATAATTATTTGCATGAACAAAATGACTTATTTCTTTTGAATTTAAATGGCCCATATGGTGGCTTTTTGAATATGATTTTTTTAACTCAGACGCGTCTAAATAAAGAGGCTTTAGCGATACTATCACACTAATTTTGAACACTTATAGTGTAATTGTTACAAAGCTGACAAGCATTACTTCTTATACAGACAATCATTATTATGTCATATTCATAGAAATGTAGGCCAGGGCACAGTGCAAAGGATATAAATAATCAGAAAGTTATTGTTTTGATATAGAAGCTTGCTATTTGCTTAAATTGTTTTCTAAAAAAATAAACATTTTTTTTCAACTGCTTATTTTTTAACGAATTTAAATTTGCCCGTGTTTAAAATTTTATTTATCATAATTAAAATTCTTTATTTTTAAAAATTATTTTCGCATCTAACCAAACAACAATTCGTTTCATTCATTTTCAAATTTTAACAAAACATATTACATTTTTAAGCTTTAATTGTTTTATTGTTTTCTTTCAGTGTATTTTAAATTATCACTTACAAAACGCACACTATATTTTTGTTTTTCTCTTATTGAAAAGTTCACTAACACTAAGGGAAGCGGCAAAATATTTCATGTAAAATTTCTGTTTTATTTAATTTTGTTTGTACATTAATTTTTCTTTTTTATCTAACAAAGGAAAATACAGGAAAAAAATGTTTATTCCCGTTATAAACATTTGTCTTCGTTTGTTTTACTTAACGCGAGTGTTTTCTATTCAGCGATGTTTCCGTCTGTATTGTTTATGCGATACTAAATGAAAATGTTCGACATCAAATTTCTTTTACTTGTTTCTACTATTCAATTTCATATTTTAAAGGTTTTTCTTTTCAACATATTTTAAGTTGGTGTAGTTGTTTTATGGAATGTATTTTTTTGTTGTGCTGTATATCTCTATCCTGTCCGCTGCATACATTTCATTTTTTGGGGATTGAGAGAGTAGAACGGGTTGTATGTGTTTTTTACCGTTACCATTAAGAGTGTTGCCACGAGCAAAAAGCTTTTATATGAAAATTTTTTTTAAACTTGTTGTCAAAAGAAGTGAAAAAGGATCAGATATCAAATATCTTAATTAATTTCTTTGTAATCGAATACGTTATATATAAATACTTTAATTTTTTTAAAGTTTTATTTATACAAAATACTTTTAGCCACATTTTTTTAGAATTTAAGCAAAGAAGTAAAAAAAAAATAAAATATTAAATATAAAATTCAAAGAAAAAAACATTTCTTAGCATGTCAAACACTTAAAAACTCTTTACTTCAACTAAAAACAGGTAATTTGCATTTATTCAGAGATCGCCTAATAATTTCATTTCTCTGTCTTAATACACTTTATAAGGAAAAAGTAACAAAATTATACAAAACAACAACGCGTAGCATTAACAATTTATTTTTCTCTCTAATTCCCATTAATCATTCGCCACCTGCTTCACCTTCTTATCAAAAGTGCAATCATACTAAGTGTGAATTTTTGCACCAGTCCTTAGTTTAAAATTTTTGTAGCAGCTTATCAGCTCAGGTGTTTTTTATTTTTCCTTTCATTAAAAAGTCTATAATCATTTTTTGTTTCAGAATCATAGTTTTACGACTGTGTTTTCGTTAAACCAAAAAAAGCAAATTTAGCAAATAATAATTTTTACCTTTCATATCCTAATAAAGTTTAAAATACCTATATGTATTTATCAAATAATTATATTGTTATCAAACGCTAACTCGACAAGTTTTATATGGAATAACTGTTAAATAAGGTTTTAATAAACAAAATTCAAAGACTTTTAATTTTTTGAAGAACTTATCATTGTAAGGCAAATTATTTAATTAACATTAACTAAATAATTATTAGTTTTTTAATAGTAGAGAAATATTTAATACAAGAATTAAAAAAAAAGCAAAATTTGTCATTAAAATCACAAATAAGTAAAGGGGTTAATATAACCAAAAAATTGCTAAAACGGTAACACTGATCAATATAAACAAAAGACAAAAATAAACAAATAAATTCACCCACCTTATAACGCTTTCTATTTAAATTTTCTGTTATTCATGTGCAATGAAATGCTATTTTAGTTAGAGACTTGCAGGGGGTTTTCGCTACGTGTTTGTGTGTGTGTGATAGATACAAAAAGTGTAATATGTGTACGCTAGAGATTCCCGTTGGATAGTTTACCGCATGTGGAATGTATTGCCGGCATAGAGAAAATAAAAAGTTACATATATTCACCACTTTAATGTGTTTTTCTTTTTAGATGTTTGTGTTCGATTTGAATATTTTATGTTTTGCAATACATCTATTGATTATTTAAAACGTTTAAATTACAAAAATTGTTTAATCCCTAAAATGAAATTCGGACTTAAAGGGAACGAAAATGGGGCAAAATCGGGAAAAATCGGTACCATGGCGCAATTATGAGTATCAGGTGGTGTCGATTCTACAACAACAAAATTTGGTGAATATAATTTTCGTTTTTGTTGTAGTTTTCGTTGGCTCTGTTGTCCAAAAAGATATGTAAAAGTAAACAACTTTGACTACCCAGCCTCGATTTATGCATGCAAAAAGTAGATCAGCTGTGCTTGTAACACCACCTGGTACGATTATTTCACCATGATCGGTACCTTAATATCTCCTAAACTGCACAGAAAAGAAACTTAAAAAAACGGCCCCATTTGTGCACTCTTTTGAAACTTTAGGCCTAAAGACTAAAAAAAGTTAATTTTCTTTTTGCACTGCTAATAGCCATTTTGGAGCTTCTAAACCAATAGAGAGTGAAACACAATTAAATTAAGCCATGTTCTTTTATCCATCTGTCCGTCTGTCTGTTCATTTATCCATCTGTCCATCTGTCTGTTAGTATGTCCGTCTGTCCGTGTCATGGTCGAAATCAACTTTCTGAAACCCTTTTGTCGCATATACCCGTAAGAAGTATTATGCTATCAGGAATATCCACAAAAAAACAAATATTTAAAGTCAGCATAACCGCCCGATAACTGACAGAGATAAAAGCCAAAAACCAAGATTACCTCTGTTTATTTTTTCTAAAATTTATACATAAAAACCTCTACAACTGACCTGGGGTTGTCCTGTACAATGTGCAATGTAAGGCTGATTCCCATTAATTTTTCCCACGAACATAATTACACCCTCTCTCTGCCCCCCTAGCAGGGTTGCCATACAAAGTTTTTTTTTAATTTTTTTAAATCTCTCCCACAGCTTTTAGGGTTCTCCTACAAAGGTAAAATGTAAGACCGACCCCAATTAATTTGTCCTCCCAAACATTTTGGTGGAAAAAACTCACCCTCTATCTCCAGCTTCTAACATAGTCGCCATGCAAAATTTAAAAAAATTGGGTAAAAACCCTTACAACTTCTACGGAGTCGCCCCTAGAGGAATAAAATGTATCCCAGACCCCCATTAGTTTTTTTCTTTCAAATGTATTCCATCACCTTAAGGAGTTGCCATACAAAATTTACAAAAATGGTGTAAAAACTTCCCTAGAGTCGGCCTCAGGGAAATAAAGTTTACGACCGCCTCCATTAGTTTTCCCTCCCAAACATATTCTTAGAACATAACTATACCCTATCGTCATAAAACAGAAACCTTGAGATTCAGGATTAATATTCAATAAAATAATCGTTCAAAATATATATTTTATGTTCATGCTTCTCTTTAGTACGTTGTTTAATTAAATTTTAATAAACCCAGCTTCCGAAGGAATATGTATGTAAGTCAGTAATAGTATCATGAGGAGAATTGTATGGGGTCTATATGAAAGAGTTTTCCAATAATTACTAGTTTTAAAAAGCTACACAAAAAAGTTTATGTAAAACTGATTTTGTCAAAATATTTTTCAAAATCAGTGAAACTTTAAAAAAGCACACATCCAAACAACAAAGATTTCAATGCATACACATGTAAACAGTCATATACCCAAGCATTTTGTCAAAATGTGTTGGCAAACAAAGAAGAAAATCATCTAAACAGTTTTGCGTTAACCAATTGTATTCCTTTGTATGTATTAGTGTATGTGCATATTTGAATTAAATTTTAAAAAAAATATTCCTATAACAATGGCTGTGATTAAATTTAATTTAAAGTTAATTTACATTTGAAGTGAAGAAGCATGTACATACGTTTTTACTTTAAGCTTACGGTTTAAGTAAGAACATTTATAAAGTTTTAGAAAATCTTTTCATCTTTCATCCTTGTAAAACCCTTAATTTGTTATGCTTTAATAAGCTTTCTAACGCAGTGAATTTAAATGTTGACTTACCATTATTATATACCAGATCTAATGAATTCCATGTTATAACTACTTTCAATAGACATTTTCGTTTAACTAATCCTTGGCAACTTAGCAAAGTATTTTCTTTTTCCTAAACAATTTACTTTAATCTGAAATGCTAAATTTGGTTAGTTATTATTTATTTACTCACAAACATTCTTAAAGGCTGAAAGTTTTTCTTTTTATTATGCCCTTGATTAATATTTAATTTTTAATAAATGTTTGCATTAATCTGTATGTATGTTCAGATGTATTCGAGAATGTATACAAGTTGGCTGGAAAAGTAAATATATATTTTGTGCTTGATTTTATTCCCAAAAGATTTAGGCTTTTATTGCTGCTAAACCAATTATGTCCAGCATTAAAAGTTTTCAACTTCAGCAAGACTTTAATACAAATATATTTTATTCAGTTTTGTACGAGTATTTTAATACAAAATTAAATAACATTGTTATGAGTTGTTTGCAATTATTTGTTGTGTTTTGTATTTTTACTCATGTCTGTCTCCAAATAAAAGATGAAAATTGCTTAAACAATTGTTTTGAATTACAAAACAAAATAAATTATTAAGTTTTGTTGTGGCATATTATTAAATTTTTAATACTTTAAAGGAAATACTGCTTAAACTTTTTGCGGAAGTTATCACCGTATGGTAGGAAAAATAAAACTTTATCTGGATGCAAAAAACGGCACTCGAAAGCATATGAACTTTTATTCGATCAACCGAGCAGCCGTTATTTTTGTAGTAGAAATCCTTATAAAAAATCTTAACATCGGTTGCTATAGAATGCTTCCTGATAATGCCTTTGAACTAAAATCTATCCAAAAAAGAACAACAATTGTGGTTGAGAAATTTATGCATGTTTTCTATTCCTTATTTCTATTCCTTGTAACCCACTTATTTAAATCCAACTAATTCAATATAATAATAACAAGGATACTTGCGCTCTCTCCAATCCCCAATAAATCTTTCATGTTTTGATCAGATGAGACTCCAGACTTTTATTTTTCTAAAGAGCATTAGTGTTCTATAATAACACAAAATGTGCTTAAATATTTTTTCTTTCCGCGATACACCATAGAAACAGCAATCATCGCAGGCTAGTCGTCCACCTTTTTAAGCGTAATCCGCTATAGAACAATGGCTTATTTAACATCAGTACTGGAAGTCCACAGTTACCCCTTAGCAAGAACAATAACAATCTCGGCGGACCTTTGGGTTAAGAGTTTTTCACTTAACATACCTAAAGCAAAGTCTATACTGCATTTAAAAAATTGCATGGAAGCCTGAACGTCCATTTCTCTTTCCATGGTTAAACGTATCCCTTGCTTTGCCAATTTGTAATCTCCCAACTACTCTGTAAATATGCACCTGTCTCACGGTGCACAGTTTACCAATAGATTCCTCGCAAGCTTAAATGATTGAGGAGCATAAGAGATTTGCAGAAATAGTTTTGGTCACCATCTGACTAACTATAAACGTAATAACTTTAAAAAATTTTTCCCTAAAAGGACTGGGCAAGATCAGTAAGCATCTTGGCTGCAAAGTCCTATTCCAGTAAGACACTGATGTCTTGTTTTTGATATAAGAGCACATTTCTAACTCCATATCTATCTTGAAATCATTTTCTAAGAAGTTGCACGTCCTGTGGCCTGTCCAACTATTTTAAATTCCCCATATATGCACTTGGCTATCTATGAAGCTAAGTTTTTAGAACATCTGCAAAATTTTGAATACCCAATTATCTTGTTATGCACATATGGAACCTGTGTTCCATTACAGCAAATATTATTCCTATATTTATTTTTATTAAATCATTAATCAAAAAATTTTAATTTTTAATTTGAAATTTAATTGTCTCAATTAAAATTTTAATTGTTTACAAATTCTTCTAAAAAAAATGCAATTTGCCTAAGGTTTTTTTTGCCTTTGCTTTTGCAAAGCTCACCTCAATTTCAGTTGCTAGAGTTAAATGCCTTGCTGGCTGAGCGGATAGAGCGTACGACTCGCATTCTACGGCCCGCGGTTCGAGTCGTTGTTGAAACTTGTAATGTAAACTTAAATGGAAATTAAACATAATACATGCGTATATAATTAAACTAAATAAATATAAATAAATATCAACAAATACTCGTAAATATATAAACCAAAAAAATTTTATTTTATTTTTAAAATAATTAAACTAATATTATCATTTGTTGTATTTTTGAACAATTTTAAATAAATTATTTAATTGAATACGCGAATTTCTTAATAGGTTTTACTATAAATATCTTTTTCATCAAATCAACAAATTTTTTAATTGAAAATTATTTTTGTTTTTTTCTAAGTAAATTGGAATCAAATCCTGAAAAATATTTAGAAAAAATAATAAAATTAAGTAAAAAATATTAAAAAATTAGGTTTTCTTCAGTTTATCGATTTATTTTAAAAGGTTGTTTACATACCTTTTGGTTGCTACCAACATCAAAGCTGATGTTTCTTATTCTTATCATCATCATTTTAGGCTACACATACATACAGA
The DNA here is from genome assembly GCA_963583895.1 of Melanophora roralis. Taxonomy (NCBI): domain Eukaryota; kingdom Metazoa; phylum Arthropoda; class Insecta; order Diptera; family Rhinophoridae; genus Melanophora; species Melanophora roralis. The sequence continues at coordinate 16,837,970 of OY757190.1, read as the reverse complement.
AAAACTACAATACATAAGAAAAACTTTAAGCAACAAACATTTTTCATTGCCCTATTTCAATCATTTGAGAAGCCAAAGCCTTACGATCCAAAACTTTATGTCACTAAATATAATTAACCAACAGTTTGAAAGTTCATAAAAAATTTTATATAATTAGATGTAAAGCAATATATTTAACAATAGCGTAACCCTAAAACTTTTTCTTAATACGGTTAACATTCAGACTTTTATAAAAACGAAACTTATAGACATTATACCAACAACCAGAAGTAAAGTTCCAAACATAATATAAGAATATAAATATTAATTAATAATAATCCCATCACACATAAGTTTGTATGGTAAACTATAAATAAAGTTTGGATATACATAGTTGTATATACTCACATACATATTTATACGAATATACAAATAAACATATTTATATGTATTTCTCTACCCTAATGTCAACGTTTACACAAGCCATGACCACATCACAGCAAATAATGGTTTTAACTTTAACATACGCATTAAGACGTACATACGTACATAAATATTTACATTAGGATTGTCCGTTTTACTAATGTTAATTGTAAAAAAACGCCAAATTTAATTTTTTTGGGCTTATGAAAGAAATTTCAGCATAATTTTCGACGTCAAGATAAAATATTTTTAATGGGTTACTAAATTGAAATAAATCACAGCATTATCATAGGTGCACATCAATTTTAGATTTTTTATTTTCAAATATTTAGGGTATTCACAAGGTAGTCATAAAGTCATACGTCTTAAAAAAATAAAACAAAAAAATACTACTGTTGTGAGCATCCGCTCATAATTAAGTGTGCTATTTTAAATTTAAACCAGCTGCTGGAGAAAACAAAAAAATTAGTAATTAAAAAAATATTTTAAAATTAATGACTGCGAGTTGTAAATTATATCAACGGATTTATTAAAGAGTTTCGGCCGCCCGGCTGTTTATGACAAAACAATAAACACAGTTCAAAAAGTCTTTTTATTATAGAACTTTTTTCTTTTAAGCACAACAACAGTTTTTTTAAACTATTGTAAAATATTAAAACTTTAAGACAATATGATTTGGTAGCATACCGTTCGAATGCCCCAATTGTATACCAGTAAGCCCATACTTTTTCCTTTAAACAGAGATAAACCATTTAGTTTATTTCAATTAAGAAATTTGTAATCCAAATTAAATTTTTATTAATTCTCAGCATGCGAACAAGTTGATACTATCAATTAAACAAATATTATTAAAATGCAATAAAATTATTAAATAACTTTTAAAATTATTTAGTTATAAGTTTTAGTTGAGTTGTAGGAACTTTGAAAAAACATTAACTGTGACATATATTAAATATATTTAAATTATTTAGTTTTATATTTCAGTATACATATGTATATATTTATATTAAGGCTTATTTATTAATAATTTATTTAATTTAAAAATCTACTTTTGAATTTTTTTAACTTAGTAAAACTATTTTTAGTTTATGTTAACCAGTCTTAACAGCGACTCAAACGTGCGACCTAATGACTGCAAGACTTACGCTCTTTCCAGTTATCCAACGAAGCGTTCTGACTTTTAGAGTATTGATTTTGCTTTCATTTGCATAACTTCACATCCTCAAATTTACCTCAAGTCAAATGAACATAACTCAACACACCTCAACACTCATAAGCAAAGGCAAAAAAAAACAGAAAAAAAATAAAACAAAACTAAAAGGAACAAAAATTTCAAAAAAAATTAAAAAAAGAATAAAAAAAGAATAAAAAGAAGTAAAAAAATTTTTTGACTCAGTCAAGCATTTACCCAGACACCTTATGATGACACCACTAGACTACATAGGCATGGGCTTTCCGTTGTCTAAATTCTAGTTTATATTATTAGCTATGGCGCAATAATGCATCAAGTGTGGGTGAATCTACAACAACAATATTGTGGTGAATAAAATTTTCGTTTTTGTTGGCTCAGGTGTCAAAAAAGATATGTAAAAGTAAACAACTTTGATAACCCAGCCTCGATTTATGCATGAAAAAAGTAAATCAGCTGTGCTCGTAACACCACCTGGTCAAGATAGTTTCACCATGTTATTAGCGTTTATGTATTTAACACAATCAAGCTACACGAACACAAATGTTGCTTGCTACATTTGTGTCCTTATAGCTGCTTCTAAAATATTTACTAGAGTAAACATATGATCAGTTTGTTGACTTTTTGCAATAATAAAAGTAATTTGAAGAATATGTGTTGAAATTTCAAAAATTACAATATAACAAAAAATTAACAACAATATAAATTCAAACAAAATACTTACTTTATTCTTATTAAAGCATTAAAAACAAAACAAAAACAGTAAAAAACAGTAAAAAAAATAAAAATTAACTAAAACAAACAATTTTCTTATTCTGCAAAATGTAAACAGCTGTTGCGGCCTTTCAGTGGTGCCACTTAAAGTCTTTTTGTGTTGTTTAAGCTATATTTTTGGATCTTACCGTATTGGCAGCACTAATCTGTTAACTGTCGCGTATAAAAAAAAATTAGTTTAATTTCGGCCACACCACAAAATTAGCATGGACAGCAATCCATAGTCGTGTTGCCTTGTAGCCATTAAATCAATTATTCTCATAGGCACAAGTGTATTCTATTTTTGATTGGTTGTGTTCGGTAGCCTGTAGCGAGGAATATATTTAATGCATTATACTTGTTTTTTATTTTTGTATACTCAACATAAGATGTGTTGCATACTTGCAAAAATGAGGACATAAAATCGTTAAACCCGTTTAAATCGTTAAAAATTTTTGCCTTTTTTAATAACTTTTAAATAATCATCACTGCTTTGGTTGAATTAATTAACCAAAATCGAAAACTTAAATTCTAAATAGTTTTAAATGAAAGAAAATTGCACTTTACATAAATATGAAATAAACTATATCATAATTTTCATGGCAAGAATTTTGTTTTACTTTAAAGAAATATATTCCATAAATTAACTTTTTAATACTAAATTAACGTTATATTTTATGGACGCTAAAGTACAAAATAAATCATTTCATGGAAAAAAAAGTCTTAAACAATAAATTTCAATTTGACTAATTTAACATTGTACGAATATAATACGAATTTTAAACTAATAAACAGATTTTGACAACCACCAAACAAGTACGAAAACCACTGCCAAACCAGACAAACACTTAAGGGACCTTTGCCTTCGTGTTATATATTAAGGCTTATTTGTACTTTATTGTAAATATGTAAGTGCTTGCGTTTTAACAAGGGATTTTGGATGTTAAGTAAAATTCGATTTATTTTCTAAAACTTGAATACTTTTAGAAATGTATTTATTTATATTAGATATATGATGGTATAAAATTATTTAAGTCGCAATTAATTTATGAAGTATAGTTGCTTCTTTAGCTATATTTTATTAATTTTTCAAAACTAACTTAATTTGGCAAAAATAGAATTAATACTGTTGCTGTTCATACATACATGATTTCATCATTTTTTTTTTATTATATATCAGGCTTTTGTGTTAACACTTAATTCATTGATTATTACCAAGATTGTTTTTTATGTAACTTAAAACGTCTTTGAGAAAACAATATAAACATATTGTTTTATTTAAAAAAAACTTCTTTTAAATATGTCTTCTTTTATACACAGGGTGGCTGATGAAAACTGCTACCAACTTACTGTTAATAAGGACCGTTGCTTAGAGATGTTAAAAGACAATTTCATTTTTATTTTTATTTAGGCTCAAGTTCATTACTTATTAATTCTCATTTTTTTCAAATGAAGAAATTAATATTTTTAGTTTTTACTCTATTAGCGTTAGTAAAGAAAGGAAAATTTTTATTTAAAAAACAAGATTTTTACCGATACTAGCCGAGTAGACGTTTAGGTTTTACGTAAACACCTACCTGGAGGGCAATAATTCACGGTGCTCTTAACACTTAGTGAAAACAAAGCGTTCACCAGCCGCCCCCAGAATGGCTTATCAAACCACCCAGGTTGCAATTCTCTGCCACGGCTCTGTGCAAGCCATAACAGACCCCTTGCTGAGGAGTTGGGATATATAAACCCAAATTGCGTCTATAGTTTTGATCTCGTCATTTCCAACCAAAACAGATCCGCACCGACAAGACACATCTCCACATGCTTTTAAACAGTACTTAACCTTAAGCAAGAAAGATTATGATTATCATGTTTTTTTTTTTGAAATTTTGCCTTTTTCTTAAAAAAATTTTTAAAATTTTGATTTTTCATAATACCAATAATATAAGTAACACATATAATCCCAGCCTTTCATGAAAATTTAATTAAAAAATTAGTGTATAAAAAAATTAAGTAGAACAAAAAGGCGTTATACCTGACAAAATGTTAATATACCTTGTATTCTATTCAAATATAACCTTGTATTCAATTCAAATATTCCAAAAAACATAACCATATTACTGCCTCATGAGTTAAGCCTGGGACCTGCTGATTGCTAGGTTAACACCCCACAAAGTTGGCCAAAGCAAATATCTGTTTTTTAATGTTTGAGTTAAAAATTTTGCTAGCATCTACACCTGTTGATATATTTTGTATATACCACTTAAAAATCATTGCATAAAAACAAAAACAAGCGTTTAATAATAAAACATGTAATTGATGCAATTAATTTGTTAATAAAAAAAATTTTAAAATTTATGAAGCAATCTATTTGATTATCTGCACCCCTTTTCAAAATTAATTAAATTTGGCAGTAATTTATATAACCTGGACTGTATAAGTGACTTTCTTTAATTATTTTTTAACTTTCTTTTAAATACACACGCATTATTTTATATTTTGTTTTTATTTTTTAATGTAATAAAAACAATCTTTTCTTGGAGGGTCAATCACCTTACATGTGCCCATTTCCACACCAAATATCTTTTTTTAGACACTGTTTCCTATTTTAAGAAAAACAAGCATCTCTTTTTACATTTACAATATTTCGTCTAATAATAAAGATATTAAGAAAGTTTTGTATTTATAGAATATTTTTTAAAGAAAGACATTTGGTGTTCTATTAACCAAAAAAAAAAATTATGGCACAACTGAATTATATTTTTAGAAAATGCTTCTAAAAAAGTTTTATTTATAGGTTATACATATGTGTGCAGTAGAGAAAAGTAAAGTTCTTAAGCTGGTATATTGTTGAAATTAACAATGTAAGAGCGCTACGTACGGCTGAGGCAAATTTCACCTACTTGTCTATTTTACAAATAACGACATTTAAAAAATTTACTTTTTTTTAAAGAAGCTCTCACCAAATTTGAGGTCGATAGCTATTACAGTTTTGCAGTACAGCATTGCACAAATTTTATAGAAATGTTTATATGGTTTTCTGGGTACCATCATTCATTCTCCAATTCAACAACTAAGTCATTTTTTTTAATATATGAAAAAATATCTTATGCAAAAATTCTTGCATTCATTTGTAGGCGTGGCATTGCCCACTCTTATATCTTCAAAGTTTTAGCAATATTAAGTTACCGAAGTAAAAAAAACTACTACAAACACCTTAAGATTGTGTGCATCAAAATGCATCTAGAGCAGTGATAGGCACACTAATACTATCGCATTTGTTCTTGTATATGTGCAGTTTCAGATCATATTAATTCCATATTGTTGTTAGTGTAATTGAACAAACAAGCGCTAACCATCCGCTTTGTTTGAAAATTCATCTGAGACTGACTAAAAATTTCTAATGCTTTGTATACGTGTAGTTAAGATAAAAGAGGGAATTTGCGCGCGGTGGCAGAATGCCCAACTAGGATCTAGAGTAAAACAAAAAATTGGTGAGGTAAAGCACCTATATTGACATTTAAATTTTTGTGGGCTTGGCACCGCTTACATTTTTTTGTAATTTTTTGAATTTAAAGTCTTATAAACGTTAAAGGTCTTACCGCAAATCGGTGTAAATAGTTTTTTTTGTAAACGTAACATCGCCACTTTCTTCGCTTAAAATTTTGACCTTAAAGCCACCAATGTGCGCATACAGACAATAAATATCGCTGCGGTAAAAACACATATTAATGTTTTAATTGTTTTATGCGTGGTACGGTTAATAATTTTGTCTTTAGATTTTTCCCATTAAAAATTTTATATGTATAGGCGTACAAAATTTTAAAAAATCGGGGCAGCTGAAGAACTAACATTAAGAGTTTAATTTGCAAAAACAGATATACCTTGTACATACTTCTTCTTTTTGGTATAAGTGTGTGAATGGGTGTATCTCTTATTGTATGGTTTTGCTATTGCGCACTCACTCTACTCTTATAAACAAATATTGTTGTTTATTGTTTTGCATTGAGTGTGTAATGTATTTGTTTGTTTTTTTTTTTGTTCAAAATAACAATAGTACCATGCATATTTTCTAATAACTGTTGATACAACAAATAAACAAGATCGTTTATATAAAGGGTTGTGAATTAAACAAAAATTTGATTTTTAAAGTTTATTGTAGCTATAGTGTTTAAAAATGAGTAAAATAAATTTAAAAAACATTTTTTTTAATCTTAAGGTCAAAAACTAGGATAAAATAATATATATATTTAATTTGTATTCTTTAATAATTTAAATTTTGATTTAAAATTTGACTTTTATATATATAGTAGCGATGCAGTTTTAATTTTTTAACTAAATTTGTTTTATTAATTAAATAAAATTTAAGGAATAGAAAAACTGGCTCATGTAGCCAGAATAAGAAAAATAACAAAAGTACCCATAGTTAACCATCATTATTTGTATGTATCTGTTTCAACGAAACATAAAAAAACAAATTTGTTTTTCTTACTCTCATTTTTCCAAACCACACCACATTTAATTAGAGAAAATACCAACTTATAACAAAAACACGAAGCTACTTATCAATACGCACTAAAAGCTCAAAAAACACACAAACTGGTGTAAACAGATATATCTTTACACGTCTTTAATATGTATATTATTACAGATAAGTTCAAGATTATTGTAGAGTCCATTACAACTAAACAATTAACACAGCAAATAAATAAATGTTCCTGAGCTGCGCTTCAGTATGACATTTATTTCATGAAAGCCAAATTTCAAAATCAAAGTTATTGAGTAAAGCGTACAAAAATGTTCCTCAGTGGCATATATATTTAAGAATAATCCACCTGTAAAAAATATGATTGGAATCAAAGCACATATTACATTTAAACACTTATTTAACTTTGAAACACACTTTTTGCACCCAACTTAGGAACAATAATTAAGAACAAAGAAATATGCTGCCACAAACAAGAGTCAACATTTTTAGCGAAATTCCGTTCTTATTATTATCTAACAAAGTGTTGTGTAAAATTCATATACTAACTTTTGCATAAGTTTAAATGTATATGTGTATGTAAATATGTATGTTTAAAATTTTATAAAAACATATACTTACTTTATTTTTGGTTTTTAGCCATTAAGGAAACATAAATTTTTTCTCGTGCATATCATGAGCTGCAACATATTTTCTTCACTCGGAAAATGACAAAACGCTTTATCATACTGTTTGCACCGGTTACAACAACAAAAACAGTGAACTAATATTAAACAATATTTTTGTTGTTGAGGTCAAAAGCACTAAAATGTTTTTGCCGATTCCTTGTTCTTTGTTTTTCTTTCGTAAGTTCTCTCTTCTTTATAATGTTGTGTATGGATAACACTGCCAAAGCGCATGCCCGCTATTACATGCCCCACTGTGGTGAAAAATCTATTTGTGTACAAACATACATTTGTATGTTGCTATTGCTTTCACATGTTTTGTAAATGAAAGTTTTTTTGAAAAGTATCAAATTAATGGTAGTGGTTGAGAGTGAGAGTATCTTTTGTTAAAAAGGAATTTTTTAATTCATCTTTTTATAGTCACGTTTGGCTTAAAGCTGGTTGCACTATAGCAATGATAGTGCATTTCGTATTGCATACTAATTTATGGCCGACACAGTGGGGTCAATAGAAAATTTTTGCACAGTAACTAGAGGCAATATTGAAGTTTCGTTTAAAATGGTAAAGAATTTTTTGGAAACACTATTTTATTAAATTTAAGTTTAAAATAGTTGATAGTTTCGTTCTACTCATTACCTTACCTAAGTAAATTTGGGCACATAATAATGAAGTTTAATATTATCTGAAAAAATAAAAACTTCTTTCATGAACTCACATTAAAACCTTTAAAAAAAATTTAAAAAATTACTTTATTTACACTTTAAGTAATTTAATAAGACGTTTTTATTAACTCAAACACCACTGTCTTCTTAAAGTAAAGCGTTTTTAAAGCAATTTGTCTCTTTGTTTTTTGTTGCCAGAGGCAACAACATATTTTCTACATTGCTGCAACTACAATGACAAAAATAACTACAAAAAAACAACTGTTTAACAGAAGGGAAGAAAAAAAATTTATAATAAAATAAAAACATAAAGTGGCTTCTTGGAGATAAATGACCAGCAAACATGAGTTGAATTCCCATGCAAAATACGAACATAACTTTATTACACAGAGTTAACTTTAGTGTCGATTCGGGGTCCTTTTTTTTTGTTGTTCAATTGGCACAATGGTTCGTTGGGGTTGTATAGCGAGTAATCTGAGCAAATATGTGTGTTTGTATGTGCTTTGAAACCGTAAAGGATTCAAAAGAGACATTTAATATTACATACATAAATAATTGCCAACAAGAAGCACATACATACATAAAAAACCATTAAGTACTTTTTTGTTTCTTTGCATTTGCTTTTATATTTATGTGTTTATGTACAGCTTTTACTTAAAGTTTTCACATTTGGACATCAAAATCATGTGCATTTTTATTGTTTCTTAACTTAAAGCGGGGTTCGTTCTTCTTTTCTATGACTTTTTTTTGCTGCACTGTTCTTTGTTATATTTTTTATATATAACATATGTATGTTGATGCTGATTGCTGGTTTCTCATTTACTAAAGTTCATTGAGATTTTTTTATAAAAACAATAAATGCATTACAAGCTGTTTTGAGATTTTTATCCATTTTGAAGGTCAAAAAACTTTCTTATCCTTAGGGCTTGATTTTAAGTACAACTTTAGGATATGATTTTGAAAAATTTAGTTTAAATTAGGGACTTGTATGTATATCATTAATATAATATAAGCATGATTCAAATTGCCCCAGAGCTCTCAAAAATGTGAAAACTTTTTGAAATTTCGCACCGTAAGGAGTAAAAGAGGATAATATGTGAAATTTTGTTATTTAATAATTTTTAGGTACTTTTTATACTTCTTAGCCAATAAAAAAAGAAAAATAATCTAAATACGTTAAGCACGTCTTAAAAATGTTAAGTTTTTAAATACGAAATTAAGGACTTTTAACCCATATGAAGGTTGAAAGTCAACTTAGTGGAAAAAAAGTACTTGTTCACATTTTGATACTTTTTTTGATTATTTTTTAATAATGAGTCTAGAATTACAAAAATAAAGAACTATTAACATTAGCGGTCGAAAGCCGACTAGATACACAAAAGGTACAATTTAAAAATTTTTTTAAAATTTTTGCTTTTTTAAGATTATGATTCTCAAAGTATGAAATAGGAGAATTTAGAGAAGTAAACTAAATGACAAAAAATTATTATAAATAAATGTTTGATACTTTTTGTAATTTTGAAGATGAGAAGCCTATAAATATAATTGATCGAAAGTCAACTAAGGGGACAAAAAATATTTTTCCCACTTTTGGTACATTTTTTACCTTATTTCGGATTATGAGTCTAGAAATAGGAAATTAAGGACTACTGATTGGCATATGTAGAGATAGAAAGTCGAATAAGTGGACAAAAAGTAGTTCTTTTACTTTTTGTTACTTTTTTTAAATCTTTTAAGTTACAAGTCAAAAAATATATAAAAGACTATCAGCCAGCTTAGTAAAACAAATATACTTTTTCACACCCTTCACATAGTGATCAGGGTATATATCAGTTTGTCATTCCATTTTTTAATTTCTATAATATCTATTTGTGACCACATAAAGTATTTTTATTTTAGATCCTTTTAGAAAGGAAAGTCAAATAAGCCATGTTCGTCTGTTCATCTGCCTGGCCGTCTGTTAAAATCAAGTTTCCGGTGCTAAATAAATTTGGATGGAAAACGTTTTGATGGCAAATTATCAGAAACGCTTTTTGAAGTCGGTAAAATTGGTTGACCATTAACCAAGATATTAGCAAAATACTAAAATAATCAATTTTTTTAAGATAAAATCGATGCATATGTCTATATATTTCTCAAAAGAATATAGCCACTGCTGTCACAAAATTTCGCACATATACTTTACAGCGGCGACCTAAATTGAGGAAATATTTTAGGGAAGGAATAGTGGAAATAGTGTTCCCGGTACAACTGCACAAATTTAGTGAAATTTTTCATGCGCTTAATCTGACAATCTGTAAAAGCTATCAACTTTAGATCCTACATGCTGGAAAAAAAAGTTGGTTGGGAGCAGGGAAGCAGCTACGCGGTTTTATCATCAATACTCTTTGAACGATAGTAGTGTCTTTTGGCTGAAAGCATCACCATATTTAACTTACATGTAACAGGGAAAGGAAAACGCTATGACTGGTTTTTTTCTTTTTTATTTTGTAAGTTAGGACGAAGTTTACTTTTTATATACACTATGCTTTTTTGTATTAAAAGTCTCTTCGGCAACACTTGACTAACGGTCAAGCATTAATCCATATCTCAGATGGAATAAAACGCAATAATAATTTAAATTTTTATTTTTGAATTTAAAATAGATTTAAGTGTGTTTTTGGTTTTTTGAGCAACTAAAAACTTGCTGCCAAGTGAAAGATTTTTAAAAATGCCCATTAAAATGACTTTCATTTTGTTGATTGTGGAAAAGACAAAAAAAATCCAATTGAGTTTAAAAACAAAAAACATCTCAACTTTCACAAAACTTTAAATAAAAAAAACACAGTAGTTAATGCGTAAAAAACAGCATTTTTGAAATTTCAAAACCAAATAAAAATTATGAATTTCATCTTTGTCGAGATGCCTAACAATAAATCAGAAAACTTGTTATTGAAAAAAATATAATAATATTCTTATTGCTATGACTTCAAATAAAAGGTCTCCAATATATTTATCCTTTTTTAAAGCAGCTAAAATAGAAAACACTTATCTTTTCTTTAATAAAGCAAAAGACTAGAACCTCATATAAAAAATTACAACAAATAAAAATATGTTTTTAAACAAAAAATTTCAATTTAAGCGAACTGTCGAGAAACATTGGTAACATTGATACAACAAGGACAATTGAGGCAGTGAATGGAAAAGAAAGCAAAAAGAACGTCACTTATTTGCCTGATCTGTTTTTTGTTAAAAACTTGTCATGCTGCTATGGTGATTGACAAAGGTTTTTGTATCCAGCTACGGTTACTAGTTAACCTTTTCCCATTTTAAGCATCAATTAAATATGCATCATTTCAAGCCTTAGATCGTATTATTTATTCATTATCCTTAACTTTAAAGCAATTTTCATTAATTTGTTTATAAAGTGATTATATCGGCCTTTTTGAATTTCTTCTTTTATAAAAATTGTTTGAGTTAAAAATAGAAAGAGTTGTTCAAATATTTATAAAGTACACAATCAAAATCACGCTAAAGGATGCTAAAATGGTTGACATTTATTAGCAATCAGTTTAAGAGGTAAAAGCAATTTAAAAGTTTTGTTTTTTTTTTTAGTTTGTATTAAAAATAAGCTACATCTACCAATTTAAAAGTGATTCTTCCTTATTTTGTTAATGTGTATTTTTTGTAATCTATTTCTTAATTTAACACTCTAGTGATCGAAAAAGATAAAAAAAAATTTTTTCTATATTTTTGGTTCTTTTTTAAGCCAACGAGTCAAATAAAAACTGCATTTGAATGCTAGGTAAATAATAAAACAACACGCACCAAGAGTTGAAATGAAATAATTTTCAATAAAAACTTATAGCAGTTGTAGTGCTCTACATTCTTAAAATCTAAAAAACTATAGAGTATTATATGTCAACGGTTGCCTGATACCAAAAGTCAAATAACTAGACAAAAGAGAAAATCCACCCAAATTTAATTTAAAAATACACTTAAGCAAACTTTAATAAAAAACAATAATAAAAAAAAATCAAGTACCGTAACAATTATAATTTCGTCTTACTTCATACAACATGAACATTCCAGGCCATCTGGCAACCCTACATATATCCCATAAGTTTAGAAGTACTTATGTTACAAATTTTAAAAAATCATTTTAGCCATTATGGCATGATTGCGTGGCAAACAAAGGAACGTGTAACAATTTTTGTGAACCGAGGCTATTTCAAAGATTGGTAAAACATTAGTTTTTGATTGTGCTCATTGCGAAATGAGGGGGATTTAGTTTAAGTCCAGAAAAAGAAAATAAATTAGAATTTTTATGAATCTTATACAAGGATTTACAAACATAGTTAGCTATCCTTAAAATAATCTACACACCAAAATAATATTGAAATTATTCCTTGGTTTGAGGGTTGCCCTAAGTACAGGGTGTCCGTCGGTAAGCTATACTACTTTGTTTACAATTTTTGATTATATGAATGAATTTTATATTAAAAATTGTTTTAGCGAACACTTTTGAGCATAATTTTCATTACATTCTCACACATCTTACGCGGTGTTTTATTAGCCAAGTTTTTCTAACAAAAATAGCTTGAATGGTAAAATTAATTATAACTAATTTGGTGACGTATACATAATACGCAATCTGTTTAAATTTTTGATATCACGTATACGCATAGTAGTATTTACACAAATAACACTATGCAACAAGCTAAATTATATTTGATAAAGACTTTTTTTGTTTAATTTGTTATGGTTCCCCATATACAAAATCAGTCGAAATTCAAAATTCTATGTATTTCTGTTTTTTTTAATTTTTTTTTTTTTGTAAGATTTTTGAAGAGGCTGCTTTATTAATTGTATTTAATCTCCAGAAGAACTTTTTCGATTTTTTTATGAGAGCTACTAAAAGACTTGCTATAAAAATATCTTTAAGCCATGCTTATTTTTTTAACTTTCCACGGTTTAAGAATTATTTGGCCCGCAGTGATAAAAATTTTAAATTTTCGGGCAAAATTTGGATATTTTATTTTTAAATATTGATTTCAAGTAGAAAGTAGCAAAACCCCTAAAAACATTTTGCAGCTGATTTTATTAAATCCGGGATATTTTCATCATTTAAATTATTAGTTGCCTCTACAAAATCTAGAAACATTTGTATAGGCTGCCTAGCAACAGCAAGCGGTAGTTCACTCATACCACTACACGTATTGGAAGGAAAAACGTTCCTTAAGTGATTTGCAAAGAGGTTACATTTTTCTTTGCTAGGATTCTCTCAAATTATGCAATTGTGGTTTTGCAATAACGGGTCTTCCAAGACGTTTGACAGATAGCCATAATCAATAATTTATCTGAGAAGTGGTATGCTATTCTATATGGATGCAAAAAATTTCTAAAACTGTTCGTGCATTCCTTTAATTTAGCTTTAGTTAGGGCGATCTATGGTTTTGCCATTCTCTACGAAGTCTTCTTTTCTCAGACAAAATTTGTTCCGCATCAGTTAAAAAAATTCTGTTGTATCTGTAGTCTAGCAGTTGATAGAGGAAGCATGTTCAGTGGCTTTTTTATTATATTTATTAAGGCTGCTTAGACAGGCATGAGTATATTCCGGAGCCTTTAACGGTAAGCCTGGTGAACTGTAGATGATGATATATCGCAATGTTCTGCAACAATATCTTCGATACAGGTACTAGTTGCTTGAATGTAAGGCTCAGAGAGACCACCCATCAAATAGCGTTTAATTCTAGATTTGATCAATATAACCGACCCACCACATGATCTATCAATGGGATCCCTCGAGTCTAAAAAATTTAGCCACTTATTTCAAAAGTGCTTCTAGATGTAATATGAGTCTCGGAGGTCAACATTACATAAAATTTTTGGCATATTAAATAATTTTTAAATTAGTTTTTGTTTTGGCAGTTGCTGTTTGCTTTCCAGAAAGATATCCTGAGACAGTTCATTGACTTTTAAGTATATCCTTAGAAGAGCAGACTGCATTTTTTGCTTCATGCCAGCCATTTTCACCATAGACTATGAAATTTTTCGCCATATCTTCAATAATGCGCTCTAGGCGGCTAACATTAGGCATACTTATTTCATTTGTTGGCATCTTTCGTTGTGCTGTTGGTTGGTTAGGTTTACGTGCGTTTTGCTGGTTAGACTTTAATGTGTTGACGTAAGAAATGTTACTTGTAGTTGGCTATACCAATAAGGGCATATTTATCCTTCGCATATTTAATGGCTGGGGAAGGGCAGAAACTATTTTCGACTTAGATGAACGCCTAACTAAATCAAAAACAGAGCAACTCTGTAGTTGGCAGTGTGGCTTCCACCACTGCATTTCTTCACCTAAGGATCATCTTTTGGTTTGTTGCACTTGGTTGTAACAGGCAGATCTCCACACAACACAAACGGAGCTATAGTGTTGCCATACTTTTGGTAGTTCAAACACCGTACAGGCCCAAATTGCTTATGTGGCGCTTCAACTTCAACTCTACGGTGCAAAATATATTTGATATCATAAATAAGGTGGATTTCATTTTTCTTTAATTTAACATCCACAAGCTCAAGTTCCACTTGAAATAATGGTTGATGCATGGCGCAATAATTTATCAGGTGGTGTTGATTTTACAACAACAAAATTTGGTGAATAAAATTTTCGTTTTTGTTGTAGTTTTCGTTGTTTTCAATAAGTGCCGTGCATGTAGTTGGGAATTTACGGAGCTGATACTGTTGCATCTGGGTTGGCGTTGTGCTTTAAAATATATCAAGTTTTTAGTTTAAGCTACAACTTAAAGTGTTTTAACTTTTTGTTAACTGTTAAGAAAATTTTGTTTGAAATTAACCTAAAATGTGATGTTGCAGGCAGTAACTTAAAAAGTATATCTGCTCAGTTGTCAAAAAAGATATGTAAATGTAAACAGCTTTGACTACCCAGCCTCGACTTATGCATGAAAAAAGTAGATCAACTGTGCTCGTAACACCACCTGGTACATATAATTTCACCATGGGTTGATGGTATTTTTCTCTGTTTCTTATATTTAATACAGTTAATACTTAAAAGCCTTTGCATCATAAACTGGTCTTAATCTCTTCCTTGAGGCTTTGGTTAGGTTCAGTGAAAACGCCAAAACCTGAACATTGGCCGAACGCCACTTTTTACCGAGCTCCAAACAAGAACAATCGGTTGGCCTCTACAAATGAGTTAATTTGTATGAAATATTTAATTGTATTGAAATGTCGTTAAATAAACCTTTTATACTGAAATTATAATTACAATTTGAAATTTTTTTAACTAAATGTAGCCGAATTATACAACAAAATTTTTGATCTACTAGACAGCCTGATGGTTTAAAGAATTTCTCATCGCAGGATTAGATTAGGGTTTTAGGGATTAAAATTCTATAAAAATGTTTAAAAAACTTTTCAGGAAAACCCAAAACCTAAAACTTATAAAAAATTATTTTGTTAATGATAATTTTAAACTGTTTTTAAATCTTTAAAAATTGTTTTATTTTTGTGCAAGATTTTTATTCGCCATAAAGCATAAATTAATTAATTTTTATTGAAAACAAGAAAATTAGAGTTTCTCTTATATGCATTTCAGACTAACAAAAACTTAAAAAAGTGTCATATTTTAAACTTTTGCAAAATTAACAAAAACGAATTCAAGATAAATATTTCTCGTTTAAAGCGGGGGCATTTTTTATTATCCATGGTTTTCTGCATTTGCTCAAGTTAAATAAAAATATAATTTAAGATTTAACTTTATATTTTAGTATATATTCTTTCTCTTAGCTTAACTTTTTTTGAAATTAAAGCCAAATAGCACAAGGAAGTTGTATTTTTTTATTTAAGTATATTGAATAAATAACCATGCAATTCTAAATATTAACATTTATATATGCTCATCCAAGTAACTATTAACCAGTTGGAAAGATCATTATTTCCTGATTGATGGATGAACTCTTAATGTTATATAAATGCATAAACATACACATACAACTATTTCAAATCAATAATTCTATTAATTCTATGGAAAAGGGTTCTCTGTACCAGCAACTGTAAATGATACTGCTTTATTTTCTTATCACAACGAGGTGTTTAAGGGGGTGTGAAATTGCTTTATCGTAACTTGTGTAATTGATAGAAATTTCTTTTGGCCAATTTAGTGTTTTTTTTATTCGTGCCATTTATCCTTGAGGCGGAAATGTAGACATATTAGGAGTTCTTAACAAAAATCTTGACTTTTATATATTTAATTTTTGTAGATACAAAACAGCAATAAATAGAATAGAGGGTTAAAGAAAATAAAAATATTATTATTTGGACAGTGATGAATTAATGTTATAGAATTTTCATTGAAATGTTAAATGCAAAAGTATTTATATACAAGAATCTTTGTTTACAGAATTGATTTTACTGACAATATAATTTACATTTTTGGATAAATCCCGTTTACGCTTCAATCAATCTTTTCTTTGGCTTACATCAAGTACGCTCTTGAACTTAAATCAATCCTTTTTTGGCTTAATTGTGGCTAAAAGTAAGAAATTCGTACTAAAAAAATCGTACTTGGAGTAAGAAATTTCGTACTTGATTTAAGAAAAACCGCATCCACCGTATTTTTCACACCGCTATGGCTTGATTTAGGTAAGGTTTACTTAGTTTATTCTTTGTATTTTTTAAAGCTATATGGCCTATTCCACAGTTAGCCTGGGGCAATGCAGTAGTGTTTGACGTTTTAATCGAAGATTGCGGATTCTTGGAGACCAGTAACAGCAGTTTTGCTTGTTGACGTGGCCGTTT
Source organism: Melanophora roralis (assembly GCA_963583895.1). Classification (NCBI taxonomy): domain Eukaryota; kingdom Metazoa; phylum Arthropoda; class Insecta; order Diptera; family Rhinophoridae; genus Melanophora; species Melanophora roralis. The sequence continues at coordinate 16,821,023 of OY757190.1, read as the reverse complement.
AAGCATAAATGAGCCTCGTCGCTCAAAAATAGGATTTACAGTGCAAAAACGCTCCAACATCGTTTTACAAAGATTTTTTGCGCAAATCAAAGTCATATTCTTTCAGTTTTTAATTAATTTGAGAATGGAGCTTCAGGTCCTTTTTTAAAATTCAATAATCGCTCTTCGAAGTCCCAGTGAGACTGCTCTTTTCCGTATTGAAAGACGCGGATTTTTACCAAAGCTGCTTTTAACCAGTTAGTTCAATGTTTCTTGAAGTCCTTGAAGGTAGACTGGATCCTGGCTATGGGGCATTCATTCGAAGTAGTTGCGCGGAATCTCTGCACCCACGAACGAATTAAATTTGCACTCGGTCCACCACGTATTCGCCGAATACCGAACTTTAAACAAAATTGTCGACAAGCAATTACGTAAGAATCATTTTTCTTAAAAAAATGTCTCCAAAGCGAAAGCGATGTCGTGACTGACAAAACCGCACAATCGATAATTCAAATGGCGCCACCCTCCCTTTGCATCGCTATTTAAAATAATGGTATTTAAAAAATATAAATTTGCCACCAGACACCCTGTATCTTAAGCCATAATTAACTTAACAAAAAGTTTGTTAACTAAACAACTTCGTCTCAAATAATAACTATTAAAGAAATTTAAAGAATTTTCATATATATGATTTACTTAACATTTTTGGAAGAAAATACAGATGTTGTCAACTATCAAAGTAATTTATCTTTTTAAAAAACAAATGACATGAAAACTGCATTATCATTATATTATTTGTAATATTAAGTTTCAATCTCCAGGCAAACGTTAAAAAATTTTCAGGTATGTAAGTGTGAAGCAGTAAATATCATTCATTAAAAACGAATTGACAACCAAAAAAAAAAAAACAACAAAAATAAAAAAGTGTCTATCAGAATCAATGTCCGCTTCTATCCATCATTTTATAATGACATGTCTCAGTGTTATGTTACTTACAAAAACAGTGAAGCAAATAACTGCCAGCATGTATAAAATCGAATTTTCTTTAGTGGACCCTCAAACCGAGTTTTAAAAATTGTTCATAAGATTGGCGACCATTCTGATTAGTACAAATAAAACTATTATTTCTTAAGATACTTATGTAAAGTCTTAATAACGACTTAATATTGAAAAGCCTTATTTGCAACATACTTTAAAGGAAATAAAACAATTTTTACACTTTACTGTATAACAACAAAGCGTTTGATTTAAATAATAATTTGATTATTTTTAGAGAAAAATGCCAACCTTTGTCAATATCAAGTGTCAGTCATAAAGATTTTCCAATCTTAGTACGAAAGAAAGCGAAAAATATAGATTTAAAGATGTGGGTAGAAAACAAGAGCAGCAACAACTAGATTTAAATTTAAACATCAATGTCATCGCCGCTTATTTTTTTTATCTATGATTTCAGACTTACTTTTTTCAGTGGTAAGTCTACATTCATGATGAAATCATGTTGACCAGGTGGTGTTACGAGCCCAGCTGATCTACTTTTTTCATGCATAAATCGAGGCTGGGTTTTCAAAGTTGTTTACTTTTACATATCTTTTTTGACACCCGAGCCAACGAAAACGAAAATTTTATTAACCACAATTTTGTTGTTGTAGAATCACCACCACCTGATGCATTATTGCGCCCTGGCTACATATGTTTCTATTTTAAAAAAATTGTTTGCTTAAAGATAAAGTTACAACTTTAAAAAGCACAAGATTTTAACCTAAAACCCTCTGCCAATATACCATATAAGTTTAGGGTGTCCTTACATGGTAATACAATTATTACTCCATGTTAAAGCATAATGTATTGACTAGGAGAGAAAACGGATACAAAATATGACAAGTGTTCGGTAAAGGTGGTTTTATGCGAGATGTATTTTACACATGACCTGTCAAAGTTTTCACTGCAAAATTGAAACATGTCGTGGGAACGCGTGGCAACATTGTTTGTGTAAAACACATTTGTAAAAGTCACATGACAAATTTTAAATTAGAGCGCGTTCTATTTTCATCTGGCAAAGCAAGTGTCATCAGCTGTTTTTAGAACAACAACAAGGAAAAATAAGTTGTTTATTTTGGTTTGGAGGTTATGTCAGATGTAATTATATGCAAACGTGTGAAAGCAAAAATTGTAAGCCATCTATAAAATGACAATTTTGACAGACATACGCAATTAAATGTGGATTGCAAAAGTTACAAGTCATTTGTAAAATACATCTCGTATAAAACCACCTTAAATGTTTATTTTCCAAACCAATTTAGAAACTTACATATTCTGATCACATCAGAGGTGTGAAAGATTGGCAGCACTAACAAAATCTAATAAGGGTGCTACATTTTTTGAAACAAAGCACAAACAATCAAAATCAACACAGAAGTTTGTCATGTTGTTTCTGTTAATATTGTAGAGCTTAAACTATATGCCGTTACCATGAAAGAAAACAATCAGTTAAAAACAGCTCTTGATTTTACCAACACCATCTGTGTAAACATGAAAAATACTTTCTTAAACAGGGAGAGATTTTCATAAAATTTTGATTTCACAAAGTCAAAATACTTTGTATTACCATGTAAAGCCACCTTCAGCGAAACGGCAGCCGGATCAAATACCTATATATGTATATATTAAAGCAAACATCAATTTAGGTCTAGGAAGGCTCTGCATTAGGAAAAATATTTAGAGTCCCCTTGTTATGAGACTGACTAAAAAAGAATGTGAAGTTTATATAGACAACCTAATTTAGTCATTGAAAAAGTAAATAAATCGTTTGGGCTGCAGTCTAAAAATGTATTAATCATTCGAGTTATAGTGTAAACATTGCATAATATTATATCGGTTGTATTACTTTATTACTTGAAAGTGTTGTACACTTGTTTTATGAAGTTTTCATTAAGAAAAAACGTCGAAGTTTTTGACGTGTGATTTTTTTTTATTTTGCTAATAATATGTGATCATTATCCGTGAGGCGGAAACCCCAAAAATTTTTTAAAGAAAAAAGTTTTTTAACACAGTTTAGTAGCAATAGCAGTCACATGTTTGTTTTACAATATATATGTAAACAAACACGTTCATATCCAAAAATTATCCAACATTTTAAAATTGTCCCATTTTAATTACACAAAAATCGGCAACACTATTAGTTTCGCAAAATATCAATAATTTTTGGCGAAAACAATTTTTTGCGTTATCCGCTTCAAGAACAATGCATCACGTATTTCTACATTAAATTAATAATCATGCAACAACCGAAGTGTAAAATCTTTTCCTTCCTTAGATGTTAGCAAAAAAAATTAATATTTTTTTAGTGCTTTAAATTTCTAAATTTTTTTTTGATATTTATTTTGTTGGAAACGAATCTTTTACCCACTTACTTAGTGTAGGACAAACACAGATATGTACGGTATTTCATATGCTTTTCAGATTTTAAATTAAATGAAAGTAGAAAGGTTGAGTACATTGTGGTAAGTCCTAAAGCATGACGCGTGATGACAAAATTTTCTATCTTCAGTTTTATGTTACTTTTTTCTATACTTAATGTGAATTCAGCAAAAACAAGGATAAATAAGTAAAATATCGCATTTTTTAGTTGATTTTACAAATCCTGTTGTCATTGGCAATTAAGCTTCCATCAAACAAAGTAAAAGAGGTATGAATGTACTTTCATCTTGATTTATTTTAGGTTATTGTTGTTGCTACAATGCTTTTTAAGACATTATTTTTATTTATTGCTATTTTTTTAATGTAAGTGTACGTTGCGCTACATTATATGGAAGATTTCTAAATTGTATTTTAGAGAACCTATACAAACTGTGACTGAAAAAAATTTCCTCCCGGAACAGCCACTGTGGGATATTACTGCTTCGAATATTACTTTATATCACCAAAACTTTATATACGCCTAGGATCTTATGCCATAAAGACGTAAATCGAATCTTATTACGATCTGTCACTGGATCATATATCAGATATAACATTTAAGTGCAGAAAATGCAGATATAATCCGCCCATGAAATCTGGAGATCGGTACGTCATAGACTGTACTTCCCATTGTAGGCATTTACCGGAAAATCGTGTTAACCATTATACATGCACTATAATAATTTTTCCGAATTTACTATTATAATTATTGTAATTTTTGAATAATTCGAATGGACCTGCTCTCTAAAGGCTACGTGCTATAGCTTTTCCAATAAACGGCCAACGCTTACAACAGACACTTAAATAAGTGTCAACAACTTAAAGACCGAGCAAAACTTTAATATAAATGTACACTTACTTAATCGTTGAAAAAACTAAATAATCATGCGTTTTTCTAAATATTTACAAGGTTTTTTGCAACCTGACGTATATAGGTATATAATTTACTTTTTCCTAAACCTAGGCTTTCTTACTAACATCATTAATTTATGAAACCAGCTACAAATTTTCTCACAGTATTCTTTAAACGCCAATTGTGTTTGGCTGTTAGCAACATCTATTTAACTTGCAAGCTTTTAAAAAAGGTAAGCGGGATTGTTTTTTCTTTGTAAGTGAGAATGAAGTTCTACATTTTTCCAGAACTAACTAAAAGTGACCACTCGCTCAGAAGTCTTAAACGAGGGGTTTAGTAAGGTAAATAATCCAAACGTAAAAGTTTATGCTTCCCTTACAGAATGAATGAAAGTTCAGACCAAAATAATAAAAACGACTAAAAAACAAAACATTTAGATCGCATAGTAAAATACTTAACGTGTGTTTAGGTTCAAGATTTTTAAATGCAACATTAAAGCAACATATTAAACTTATCAACGAGTATTAAGTCTCAGTATTTCTAAACGTTACATTTAATTAAAAAATTTTTTATCTGTGTAACTATATACTTGTTATATATCAAACAGAAGACACTTTAAGTTTAACATTTATTCACTTACACTTAAACAATTTACGCTTAAAAAGAAAAAAGAGAGTCAACATCCCAACAAACCATTTTTGAGATAAAATATAACAGTTGGAAAATAAGCTTGTAATAAGACATTTTTTATGTAACTTCAAATAAACATTCTTATTTGGCGAATTCACAAGGTACGATACGATAGCATATTTTATTATTGTCATATAATTTCACAATAGCATAAAAATTTTGTTGTTGCTTTTCATACGAAACTTGTTGTGAAACAATACAACTTTGTTTGATATGTTTATTGTGATGTCATATTATATACAAAGTCATGCGCCAAGCGCCTTAAACAAAACGGCGAGTTTTCTATTTAATTTTTGGAAGCCGCTAGCATTCGCCACCCGTAAAAATGTATAATACTAGAATCTTAGGCAAAACAATTGTGTTTTCGTTTAGTCGTATCAGCTGATTTAGATTTTAAATACCACACTTATATATGATAGGTTGTTCACAACAGTCATATTTACATACAAGCTGGAAACACATCCAAATCCGCTCGCTCGAAGCATCCTGCAACATAGTGGGCACACTCGCCTAAAAAGAAGGGATACTATTGCACTTAGATGAAACTTTTAAAAATAGTTATCCTTATCGTGAGAACTTAAATTTTAGTCTGGTCCTGACTGGACTAGTATGAATTACTTAGTTTTAAGATTTGAATACTTATTGTTAGTTCGCTTAAGCGAAGATTCAATAATAAAAATATGAGAAAAAAAAATATTTTTTGGTTCTATTATTTTATAACCTATGATTTCACAAGACCTTGTGAATTCGCCAATTATTTGCCTACTTATGTACAAAATAATTGCACTAATAACAATATGAAATTAATATTATCTGAACATTATCTGAAACTGCACATATACAAAAACAGATGTGATAGTGTTAGTTGCCTATCACTGGTTGAAGGAATGAAGTTAGAATAAACAATATGTGTTAGTAAATTAAAGATGTAAACTTAAAAATAAAAAATAGCTAAAAAGTATGTCATATAAACAAAATAAATTGTATTTATGTTGGCTAATATCACCTATCGCAAGCTTAGAAAAGTATTACCAACTTAAGCTTATTTTAGTTATAATTAAGAAACAATTTTTCTGCAAGCTTGTTTTATCATTAAAAATCTAAGCTTTTCATAAGCACTGACTAGCAATATTAACACAAGGGATTATAAAATAATTATTATCAAGCCTTTTGCAATATGCTTCACAACAAATTTATAATCTTAAGGCTTATGACTATAAGCTTGTTTTAAACTTTTTCTATACAATTTTGTTTGTTGGGACTTTTGTGGTACACATACATATGCAGGTATGTATGTTTTATAAACGGTTAAGGCTGCAAACAATAAACTGCCATCATCGCAAAAACATTTTCAAATATCCAACTCAAACAACAACACAGCCAAGTAGATTTAATAGAAATTTGTCATTTGTTTAACAATCTATGTTAAGTTTTTGCACAAACATTCTTAAACGCTTGTCAAGGGAATCCAACATCTTTAAGCATATTTAAAGTAAAGCATTAAATACATTCCTCGCTACAGGCTACCGAACACAACCAGTCAAAAATAGAATACACGTGTGCTTATGAGAATAATTTTTTAATTGCTACAATGCAACACAACTACGGGTTGCTGTCAATGCTAATTTTGTGGCGTGGTCGAAATTAAACTAATTTCTATTTTTATACGCGACAGTTAACAGATTAGTGCTGCCAATACGGTAAGATGCAAAAAATATAGCTTAAACAGTACAAAAAGACTTTAGGTGGCACCACAGAAAGTAATATTGCTTATATGTTTATTTTGTAGTGGTAGTCTAGTAAATATTTCAGTAGCAGCCAGTCGGACACAAATTAAGCAAGCAGCTTTTGTGTTCGTGTGTTCCTGTGTTCTTGTATCTTGAATGTGTTTAATGCATAAAGATTAAGAAGAGTAAAATATAGAGTAGTTAAAACAATTTTTTTTTAATCTGCTGGTATAACAGCACAATTTGCATAACATTAAAGAAAAGAGAAATGTAGTTTTAGTGCAATTTATTTTAGAATAACCTCTTTACCACTTTTTTATTTCAGCAATTTTCTATATTACACAGGGGGCAACAAAATTTAAATACTAAGAATAAAATAAGCCATTTTTTAACCAAATTTAATGTATGCGGGTGTGACGATAATTTTGAAATATGGCTAATACATAATAGATTGATTGGCACGGAAATTTGTATTAATGTTCTCTTTTGCAGGTAGGTTAGCTGTCAAACTATCAGAAATATCCTTAAGATGATTGTGTTTAAAAATGTCCATCATGGGCCTACTTATAGGCAAAATACTGCAATTGCCCCAGTTTTCCCAGTTTTTTAGAACAAAATTTATATAAAAAATTTAACAAATATAACCAAGTGGCAACGCTTTAAAGCATTCATATGGATGTGCATAAAAACCATAGCTTGGGAATAATGATTAGAAATCCTAATGATTAGCAATTGGATTATAAATTTTAATTTTTATGAAAGGAGTTTGACAGTTATGGATTATTTTTACTGTTAACTCTCTTGCAAAAACAATAAATAGATGTTCATCGTAGCATACATGTACATACATATATTGTTTTTGCTTAATTTGTTTTCTGTTTTTTTAAGAGCCATATTGTGTTTGTGTGATTGTAGTTGTACCCTTTACATAGGGGTAAGGGTATATATCAGTTTTTCATTTCGTTTGTAATATTTTTTAATATCCAGTTGCTATCCCATAAAGTATATATATTCTGGATTCTTAAAGAAAGGAAATTGATACAATTGTTCAAATGTTGTGAATTTTCTGTTCCAAAGACTTTGACAGCTATAGATATACTTTAAGCTCAGTGGGTAAACAAAAAAACTAATGTGAAGGGTACAGCCGATTATAGCACTCTTACTTGTTTTTATACACTGCGTTTTACATTGGTCAAGACATAAATTGGTTTAATGGAGGCTTAAGGTAAGTTATATTAATGCACAGAAGAAAATAAATCAAAAGGTTCAGTTATGATTCCCAACATCTTCGATTGCATCTACAGAACTTTATTTGGAAAGCATATTTAATACTAAAATTCTACACTCAGAAAAGTTTTACATTTACTGATTGTAGTTTATTTAAAAAGTTTTCCGTAAAGTTAAAAATCAATGAAAATTTATTTATTTTACCAAGAAATTTATATTTTAAATTTTTATGCTTGTTATTTAAAAAATAAACTACAACCAAAAACGGATTTTCTGTAAAGTTAAAATTTTCAGTTATTATATTTGGTAAAACTGAAAAAATCCACTGCCAAATTTTGCTTTTCGGTTTTACATATTTAAAAAGTATTTACGATGTTTTTTAACTGACATATACATATATGAATTATGTAAAAAGTTTTAACTGTCGTATACGAGCTCAAAAGGAAAATTTGATTGTAAAACATAATAATAAAATTAGCAATGAATTCGGTAACAGCCACATAAATGTATTCTCTGGTATAGTATAAATTATCCATTTAATTGAGTTTTGGTTTTGATCGAGTAAATAATAAATCAATTTTAGGATTTTGAATCAATTAACTTAGTTTTGTATTGAATAGGTGTCGTTATTAATAAAAATTGTTTAACGGGTATTTATAAATTTAGCTGCAGAGTAAATACCTTGCAAAAAACGCGACTAGGCCATACAGTCATGATTGAAATAGTCCATAAAGGAGTAGGACTACTCCAAAAGTAACCCAATTTTATTTAAAAATTATGGTCCATTTAACACTATGATTTCCTATGGCCGGACACCTATCTTTGTATTTTATCAAAATCGTTTCAAAACTACTCTATAGTACACCATAGGGAACTAATTTTACAACTACAACTATTCAATATGCGATCATCAGAACACGAACACCTGTCGCTTAACTAAAAGTTCTTGTGTGACTCTTGTGTGACAATAACATGGTCCATGACTGCATTACATAGGGTCACGTTATAACTAGTTAATTTCAGCTAAAATAGACCATGTGGTCCAACATTTTTTGCAGGGTATATCCGCATACATATAAATACACATGTCAATATGTACTTATGTGTGTGTGTACCTAAAAATATTTGGTTCAATATTCTTATATTATTATATGTAGTTTGACGAACTTACAACCTTCAAATGCTCTCTTAATATATTTATTCATATGTGTGCAATCATACAATTTAACAACAGAAATGTTAATCAAATAAATTAAAATAGATCAGAACAAATGTAGGGGTACTTTTGACAGTTCTTTCACAAGTTTTAACCGTTTTCAGGCAAAAGTGTTGTATTCTACTGCTTAAAATTTTACATACACTTTACTTGCAATAAAATAATATGTATACATTCATTAGTATTTAATTTAAATATATACCAGGGATTGTCAAAATTCTCATTTAATGAAATGCGTTTGTATTGGATAAGAGAAAATTGCCCAGCAAACAAAAAACTAAGCATTGCCAATGTGATGAATTTTACTTTTTAAAGCAAAATGGAAATGAACTTTAAAAAAGTTATTAAAATTAAATACAAAATATGCCTCAGTTATTACAGAATAAGACAATTTTTTTTTCACACATATTCCATTGGGCGAGTTTAATTTACAGTTAAAACTTAAAAAATTAAGTGTATTTAGGTATTATAAATTAAGTTTTTCTTGTTTTCTTTGTTTTAAATGTTTGGTAACATAAAATGTATTGCATGTTACCAAAAGCATTTTTAATGACAAAACAAAAATTTTTATCTTCCATTATACTATTTTGTTTGCTGGTTTATTTTGAAATTAAATCAAAGCTGAAAAAACAACAAAGCTGAAAAAAAAACAGTAAGCATCCGCCCATGTGCACTCGTTAACACTCAATTAACGACTGAAATCAAACTGAAATAAAAGAGAACAAGCGTCGGTGTGAGTTTGTTTTTATTGTTTTTGTAGCACAATTGTGCACTAAAAATGAATTTTTGACAACCTATGATATATACAAAGTATACTTTATATTCTTAAATATTTCTTGAGGTTTAATATGAATCATACGCTTATTGAACCCGGTGCGCTTTGCCACCCACATTAGAGCGGCATACATGCATACATACTTATTTGCAATTTACTTAAAAATAATTTAATTTGGTCAGATTTTTTTTCAAAATTATGACCATATTTGCCAAAGTTAGAAATAGCATCAGAATTAGAGATAAAACAAAATATTATACCCTTAACTGAAGATTATCTAACAACATGATAACACAGTAAAGAATTTTAATTTCATTGTATTTAAATAAAGTGACAGTTTTTCCTTCAAATTCATGCCATTGTATTGGTTAATTTTATTTCAGACAATGTTTGTTGAACTAATTACAGTATTACATGACCTTAAAATTTCTTTTATTAAGAAATACCAAAATTACCAACAGCACACTAACACACACATTGACACTTCTTGGGCGTTCATTAAAAAAGCATTAAGTAATTAACACATGAAGTTTTTTTCGTTCACTAATGATTCAATTATCGATAGCAACCAAACCTTGGTGTCAAAAAAAATTGTAACAAATGATGAAAAAAAAAACAATTTTTAGGAAAGCAAAAAAAAATATTTTATTAAGGCCACAGTTGATCATACATCTCTTCAGCAAAAGTTGAAACTAGTAACGTTTTGAAATAGTTATGTACTAGTTGCGACCAGCACTGTCGTAAAAGTTGTAAGCTTGTGCTCGTCGAAAAAGAACAAAATTAAAAAAAAAATTTTAAATATTGACTGCGCTGAATAATAAGTGCAATTAAAAACAAAATACTTCCAAAAAGCAATAAGTGAAAAGAAAGCCTAGTTTTCTAACTAGTATATAACTATTTAAAACTAAACTAGTTGGGCTCCTATGACAACCTAATGTTAAAATCGTTGTATGAAAAGAGGTCCTAAATGCAACAAGTTTGAAGTCAAAAGCAACTAGTATGTATATTTGTAACACATACTAGTTATTTTATCCCTAGGGATATTTTTCTACTGTATAAAGAAGACTTGAGTTTGTATGTATATATGTTTGTATGTATGTATGTTTGTATGTATGTCTGTTTGTGTTTTATAGCTGGCCACACCAGTAGACCTTTTTCTTTTTAATTTTTATAGGGTATTACAACAAGTCTGGGAAGAACAAAAGGCTGCTTATTTTTTGGAAATTGTTATTGTCACACTCACAATACACCCATTTCTGGGAAGGGTAGAGTTATTAAATGTCTAGCAAATTAAACCATATCCGTAAAGATCCAATGCGCAAAGCTAAAGACATGAAATTTAAAACAAACGTTAACTAACCTCTTGTTTCCACTTTTTAGTATTAAGGGGCTATTAAAAATTGGGGTCCTAAAGGGGGCAAAATGGGTCAAATAAGAAAAAAATTGGTAAGCTTATATTATTCTATAATATACGCGATAGAAACTTAATTTTAAAAGTATTGCAATTCGCTTAAAAAATTAACGGACCCGTGTTTGCCACTTTTTAAAAATTTAGCCCCTAGACGGAAAAAGAGTAAAAGTTAAATTTTGATAGTGCTTAGGCCCATTTAGTACTTTTGAATGAATAGAGATAAAAATAAAATTCAAATATTATTCGAAAAGTCTAGGGGTTTTAAAATTGGTAAAAATTCATTATTGATACTTATTAGTTACTTTTTGTTAAATATTTAAAACTAAATCTAAATTACGTTTGATAGGTCTAACTAAAACATACATAAAAGTATTCTTGGTCCTTTTTTTTTGAATATTGGACCCCTAGGGACAAGACAGGATAAAAACTATATTTTGACGCTGCTTAGGAGGTCCATTTTGCAACTTTTGAAGCAATAAATATTGAAATATAATCCAAATTATGTTCGACATATCTCAAAACAAATATGAATATGTTTCTTAAATTTTCGTAAAATATTGGTCCCTAAATTTTAAATCCAGTTGAAAGCCATGCTTTGATACTTGGTAGGTCCATTTTTTAACTTCCAAACCAATGAAAATAGAATGAATCATAATAAAAACTGAGTTCGACAAGTCTTAAAAAAAATATGAATGTGTTTCTTAAACGTTGTTGATATATTTGACCCTAATGGAAAGGACCGAGTAAAACCCATATTTTGATACTGCTTAGATCCATTTCGTAACTTCTAAACCAATAAAAATAAAAACATACAAAAATTGCGTTTGACAGGCCTCAAAAAATATGAATATACATATTTTTTTGAAACGGGTAAATATTATATTTTGTACTTTTGAAGTAATTTTTTAAAGTTTACAACAAAAAAAATAGAAATTTAGAAAGAGAGATAAAAACTTTATTTTTGTTCCAGCTAGGGACATTTTGAAGTTCTTAAACCAATAGGGATAGAAACAAAATTCAAATTTTACTCGAGAGGCCTTTAGAAAATATGAGAACTTTTTTAGAAGTTTTTAGAAATTTCGGACCCTTAGGGAATAAAAATTATGAATAGATACTTTTTAAGATTAAGAAAAAAAAACACAATTCAAATTGCGTTTGACAGGCTCAAAAAAATATAATTTCTTTTCGGCACTTTTTTTCGAAATTAAAAGAGCTTAAAATTATAATTTCATACTTTTTAAGATACTTCTTGCAACTTTTGAGCCAATAAAGTTAGAAATAAAAATCAAATCGTGTTTGATAATTTTTAAATGTATAAAAACCTTTTTGATACTTATTCTAAGTTCAAAATTTTAAAGAATAATTTTCTTTCGCATTTTTGGTACTTTTTTTAATTGTGACAAAATATATGACAAGGTTTTTAGGTACTCTACAATGCAAACATCAACTGGCAAAAAAATTTTAGATGCTGAAATAGAGGTAATAAAAAAAAATAGAAAAATAAAGGAAACGTGAATATATCTACAAGCAAAATTATGGGATATTAACCCTTCTTGACATATCAAATCACATATGTAGGTTGGCAAAAAAACCTTTAAAACTTTGGGTATTTTTAATAAAAAATTTAATCATACCCTTCACATAGTGAAAGGTCAAGCAAAGGCTTCTTGAATAATTATAAACCTGTATTTATACCCTTTACATAGTGATGCAGCATTGTCAGTTTGTCATAACATTTGTAATACCTTAAACTTTCAAACTGATCAGAAATTTTGCTAAGATACCGCCATACAAATGAACTTTATAAATTTTTAAAAACGCTACGAATCAAAAATATTTTTAGTGTAATTTGTACATTTAAGAAACTCTTAGTTGGGCAGAAGCAATGAAAATAATAAACGCCATGCATTGTTGTTGTAACAAAATTAGTAAGGTAGATGCAAACGGAATGAAAATCCCATACAAACAGCCAATTTTATAAGGTTTTCAACACGCAATACCTCAAAAGCTATTACAGCTATGGACTTCATACCTGCTGCAAAAAAAATTTTTATTATACCCACAACACATACGTGGTATTATGCGTTTATGTAGCTGTTTGTAAAACCCAAAAATAATGGTCTGAGACTTACCTTCAAGTATAACGATCAACTCAGAATCACTTCCTGAATCGATTTAAGCATGTCCATCCGTCCGGCTGGGTGTCTATGTATTCTTGTGATTAAAGTGCAGGTAGCAATTTCGAAGATAATTTAATTTGGCATTACGACGAAGTCTTTTGTTTGCGGTAATATCAGTTCATTTCTTAGCATTTTTTCCATACAAATTGGGAGTTATTTCATCATTTTTGATTGGAAATTATTTCATTATGAACTAACTTCCAAATGAAATAGCTCCCAATTAAATTTTATTGTGAGTTATTAAATTTCTGCTGTGAGTTGTTTTATTTTCTATCATTGGGAGGTATTTTAATAAAAAGTTAAATAATTTTAATTGGAAGGAGTTATTTCATTTTCTTTAACGCAAAACTTACAAAATAAAATATATTTCCGTTAACCCTTCGAATAACATGTAAATGAAATTGGTGATGTTTACAGCCCTTCTACAAGCAATCTCTTTTCATTATAAAAAAAAATTTATAATATGCAAATCGCATTTTTAAATCAGATTCCCACAACAACGCATTTCATGCCAATCATAGCAGTATACATATATATTGCTGTATTCCAAAACGCAGTTTACTTTGCATTACAAATTTTCAACTTCTTCCCTATACACTCCTTATAATTTTGACGTTTTTTGCTTCCAGGACATTAATATAGCTGTAAATACTCATTTGGAAGTAGAAGATATTATCAAAAACCTCATCTTTGCTTTCAGGAAAAACTTGATATTTTGTGATGCAAAGCAAACTGCGTTTTGGAAAACAGTCTATCTATCATCAAATATTGTTCTTTAGTAAACTCCAATTCAATGTTTGGTAAAAAGCAAAAATACTGGCGTGTGAGTGGAATTAACAAAACCTGTTATGTATGCTAGGATAAAGATGTGTAAAAAATATTAGGATCATCCTAATGTTTCGAAAGTTCTTTATATTAATCAACTCAAGTTCTTAAAAAAATGTTAATTCATTTTTTTTTTTACTTACAAAACTTAATTTTGTATTTAAACTGGAAATAATTAAAAAAAACTAAAGCAAAATATTGACGGAACTATAAATCGATTATATTAAATGTTAATCTCTCATTTCGCCTTCTTCATCATCGTCATCGATCCCCTTAATATACAGGACGTTGTTGCAACGTATTAGTACTTCACCCAAATTTCCTGCAAATATAAACAAATTTTAATCTACATATGCAGTTTATATTTAAAATCGAAAACTTACCTGTTACTGTGCCATCAATGTGTTCTTCTGTGTTTGCCAGTTGCATGTTCATATAGCCATCGACGGACACCAGATATCCTTTATATTCATGACCCCACTTAAGCTTAATTAAAACAGCCTTGCCAGTGAGACCATTAAGAAATGGTTTAGGATTAATTGGCATAGCAGCAGACATGTTTATTTTTTATATTATTTTTTCCGAAAAAATAAAATTATTTTTTAATTAAAAACTAAGTAGTAAACAACTTGCACGCTCTGTACACCAACCAATTGCAGGAAAACAAATCCGGTAGCTGTCAAACTTGTTTATCAAGAAAGGTTGTACTTTTTCTTTCAACGTTGTAAAAAGAAGTAGCATATAAAAACCTGCACAAAATCATATATTTATGAACTAAGAACATTGTGTATTATATGATAATTTAATTCTTATTTTTTAACACATATTTTTTTATTATTCAGAATTTAGCTTAAGAGTAAAAAAGGGAGCGACAAAACTGCTTTTATATAACCAATTACGTGTAACAGCCCCATTCGAGGCTAAGTGAGGTCTACTTAGCACATTTTGCATATAGGTACAAATGTTTGCGTTATATGTATAACTGGGGACTATTCAAATAAACTGTATGTGAACCTTAAACTAAATTTCTTCTGTGTGTATTTTTGGTAGCATGTGAATCAACTCTGTGTTATTGTTTACACTGTACAATAAGTTGTGCGCTGCCAACCTTTTTGTAATAAAATAATAGCACCTTCACAAATTTTGGAACTACGCGCTTAATTTTTTGTATTGTTAGTTAAAAGTTTTAAAACTTCATCAAATAAATGTGTCTTTAGGCTAAGGTGTAAAAATGTCAACTTTTTTAAGTTTAATCAATAATTTATGTGCGGAGCTTCGTTCCGAAAAAGTTACAACCCGAAACAAAGCTGCTGAGCAAATGGATGATCATCTCAGCTCTTCAAAAAATGAACTCTTCGCGCAGTTGGAAAAGCGTAATGAATCAGAAGTATCTTGGACAACTATATTCAACAGCGCTATAGACGCGACCATAAAGCACGCTATTAAGGTGGAGGAAGCAAAAAAATCTAAGAATTACCAAACAATGTGTAATAAAAATTATGTTTTTAGTGCCATACTACAGAAGTTAATCAATTATAATTTGGAAGGTATTATATTACATATTTTTATATAAGGTTCAGAATGTAAAATACTTTATGATCTTGATAACTTGATTTTAGATCCAGAGCACTTATTTTCAAAGTCAACATTATTCAATGCTCTTCAGGAGGGCTTTAAATCTAGAGCAGCACTAGAGTATTTTAGCGATTCATTTTTAAAAATTTTAAATGAGGCATTGTTCAAGTCTCCTTTGTATGTGCGAGATTTAAAACTAAACGAATTTAGTAGTAAGAAAAAAATTTAACTAATTAAATTGCTTACAATAAGCGAATCTGTAACATGTTTTCTATTTTAGTAATTTTGTCTTATTTGTTTGAAACGAACATGGAAACTAATCAAATTTTCTTATTTGCTGCACTTAAATCTATTAACAAAACTATTGCATTATCTTACGAATACGTCCAAATGAGTGCAGATATCATTGGATATTTTCCAGAAATCAAAGCTTTTGCAAGAAAATGTGTAAGAGATTCAGAAAAACTGGATGTTGTAAGGTTGTACTATTTAATGATTTCGCAGGTTTGTTTTACTTATTTTCGACATTTTTTCATATTAAACTTGTTTAATTTCTTAATGTTAAAGCATTGTGTAGATTATCATAATATTATTTGCAATGGCATACAGGATTTGTTGCCTCTAATAATTGCATTTTACCAAATTGGTATGAAAGCAGAGGCAAAGGTGAGTTATAAGTTAATAATCTCCTAAATTGTTAAAAATAAATTTCTTTTTAGAGAGATATTGCTTTTTTAATATTAAAGTTTTTTTTCTTTTTAACGTACCTTTCTTAAAGGAACTTTTGTTTCAATCTGTTCTGATATCACTGCAAACAATGTATCCCTACATAAGGCAAGGCAATACCGCTACTATCAATTTTGTTCTCTGTGATACCTGGCCAAAAACGTTGAAAAAGCTAAGAACTATGGTGGAAATGGAAATTAAAGAGCGAAGTAAAAGTTATTACCAGCAAAGCCGTATACAGCAAAATGATAAATACCTTAAGATATTTATAAAAATGGCAGCTTTTGTCGTTTACTTGGTAAAAATTTTACTTGTTTACATTAGAAAAGCCTCTTAACTTGCTTTAAAATCTTTAGGTTTATTGGCACATTGAGAACACCCCTAATGAAGAAGAAGAAAACGTAGAATCTAGATCAAAAATATCTAGACCAAATGATAAAATTGATATAGTATTAGATTTAGTACAACCGGCTAAAGAAGATTTTAATGAAAACTGGCAAGCAAACACAATATTATATTAATTTTTCAAAACGACTATAATTTAAATATTTTAGGTTATTAGTATTGGCCGAGTTGGTAAGGGTAATCGAAAACATAATTAATATTGCAAATCATCAATCTTTACTTGCTTTAAATATAAATGTTTTAAAAAATTATAAGAACTTCAAGAATTTAAAAAGTATACGTTTGTGTTTAACCGAACTTTTGCAAAAAGAAAAAGCTTTTATAGCAAATAAATCCATGGCCAACCACAACAATCAAAATGAATGGGCTACAATAGTAAAAATCATAATAACAGATACCTCTCCTGACTGTGATATCATAAATGAAAAACAATTATTGTTGCAGCAACTTTTAATGCATCGGAAACTAACAGCTGATGATTGTCTTACATTATTAAATACATTTATGGCAAATGCAGCTCTTAAACGTTCTGAATGTGTTCTCACCATACAACATATTCTTAAACAGGCTGATATTTTTGGTTTGGATAAGACCTCACCACTAATTGGTCAAGTTATTATATGGCTATATGGTGAGAAAGATAGAAACGAGGCAAAAACTATTATGTTGAATATTACACCAGTAAGACCCGACTTAATAGCTGAAACCTGTGCCATTGCTGTAATAAATTTTCTAGACGAAAGTCTTTCGAATATTTCTGCAGATCTAACTTTACCAAAAGACGAAAATTCAACATTGGAAATGTTACAATTTAAATATAATCAGAAATTTGTGTGCCTAGAAAGACATGCCAAAGAGCTTAAAAATATGAAAAACAAACAAGCCGTAGGCCAAAGCAACGAGCAAAAAAATTGTTTATTTCAAGCCAACTATGAACTGTTAATGATAACTTTAAATTTTGAAACTTCTAAAGGCACCAGCTGCAAAGATATTGTCTTGGATTTGCAATCATTGTTGAAAATTTCCCTACTAATGAACTACTTATTAACTTATAAAGTATTTGATGATTCGTCGTCTATGCAGTGTCCTTTAATTAAGCGTATGGGTTTCTTTCTTAGTCATCTAGAGGTACATATGAATTTTAATAAAATTATCAGCAAAAATGTGTTATTTAATTTAAATTTAAATGCAGTTACAATTTAAAAACAACTCACCCAATACAATGGAGCGTTCTACTTTATGCGAAATTTTTAATATTTTAGATAATATTATTGTTTGTTTTATTAGCAATTCGGATCTTTTACAGTATCTGGAAAAACAACCCATTGAAGAAATGGTACAGTTTTTGGGTGCTGCATTAAAGTCGAGTGGTATGTATATTTGTATTTATATCTTGTAAATTCAGCCATGGTCCTAGCTAGAATCAACTGATGTGAATTCAAATTGAATATTTTTTTTCTTCTAAGTTAGTGCCTCAAAAATTTCTTTATGTTATTTAATTCTAAATTCCAATCGTTCAAAATTAAATTCAAGCTAAGAAACAAACTCAGCAAACAGAATTCGATGACTGGACCGTGGTTACTGAAAAGTGTTTAACAATCTTAGCCACCTTATGTGGCAGTACTACACATTGGAATGAAACTTTTGAACACATTGCAAAATTTAATTTTAACACAAAAACGCACACCATTATCATACTGAAATTAACCAAGGTTTGTTCGTTTTTTGCAAGCATGTATTTAATAATTTTTTTAATAAGAAAATTCTAGATCTTCTGTTTACAAAAATCACATTACAATGAAATTGCCCATTGGTTTGTGGGAAAATTAAAGTCTATTTTCAAATTTTTCTATACAAATCTTGAAATAATAAATGAAATTGTGGAAATGTTACCAGGTAAATTTAATAAATGAATTTTAATCATATACATATACATATGCCGAGTAATTTTTATATATATTCTTTTCCAGCAATTTTCGTTTATATCCAACAATTTGAAGACTGCCTTGATGATATGCTCTTGGCCATGTTTTCATTATTTAAAATATGCTTTCGCAAATCATATTCTGTTGAACTGACGACCAAAATTATAAATAGTGTTTGTTACATTGTTCGAGATTGTCGTGATCTTTATATTCAAGATAGTTTTCGTAATATATGTTTATCTGTTGTTAAATTTTTACCGTTTACCTCACTGAAAGTACAATATGCCGCCATTATAACATTAATCGCCCTAATGGATATTAATTGGTTTCAAAACTCTAAATGTGATATAGAAATTTATTATGACTTTTGTGTAAATATTTTTGAAACTATCGAATTTAAGAAGCTACAGGTGCCCACTTTACAAACCGAAGGTCCAGATCAGTTACAAAATAGTATTGCCTTGAATGTACAACTTTTGGTATCACTATTGGCATTCAGCTGTTTTCATAGGGAGAAAATTCTACAAGAATTGTCAATTGTATGTTCACTATATAAGTTGACAGAGGGTGAGTAATAAAAAAAATTTATATCTATTTACGTAAGGCAATTCCGTTGTAACGAGTTGTGACCATTTTGCTTACATTCTTGCTTGTAACTCAAAGAAATTAAAATTTTTTTTAAAAAGGCTTAAATTTTTAACGATTGTATGTTTTTAAGCGATAAATAGTAAGTGCACACTGAAAGAACATAATTTCTGCTCACAATTACCACTTGAAGACTGTGACAGGTGTGACCTACCAAATTTGAATTTTCAAAGAATTTTTACTTTAAAATCGTGTTCTTTAAACTATTTTTGAAAACGGGCTTAGCTTTTTTATTTTTACGGTAGTTTAAAGTTCTCTTAGTTGTATTTGCTACTTTATTAAAAACATTTTTTTTTTTTTTTTTGCTTAAGGAAACCCCTTTTAGAAAATGCGGCGGGTGTGACATTTTCATCAAAACGTGAAAAAAAGAGACGATTATTCGGTATTAAATCATTTTAAACTTTCGAATATTATGGACTAAAATGTAAATGTCATAAATGTAACCAGAAGTTTTGTTCACTTATTTGACTTTCCTTCTCGTTATGGGTCAATAATACTTAAAATCCAAAAATTCCTAAAATATTTTAAAGAAATCACTTCGTCCACAAAATTGACTTTGTAGGACATCAAAGATAGACTCATAACCTTAAAACAAAGAGCTTATTACGGCATTCAATAGTAAACAACATATTTTCAAATGACTATGCTTTTTGCATAGAAATTGTGGCAAGAAATTACGATTTATACTGAATGCCGTAATTTGCCTCCAAGCAAAGCCATACTAAAAACGAAATTAAAGTACTTTTATCACGAAGGTGACTTTTGACCTTTATATGTGTCAGTAGTCCTTAAATTCTAGTATCTACCCCCAAATTCTCAAAAAAGGTGAAAAAAGGTACCAAAAATTAAAAAAAGTACTTTGAGCCCTCGTAATTGGCGTCATTTTGTCAACTTTTATAATCTTAAACCATTATCTTATTGAATTTCAGAAAGTAAGGAAGTTTTCCTAAACGCAGTATGCCTTGCATCACGAAATTTCAAATTCTTTCTGGCAGCAAAGCTGATGGTTTTGATAATATCTTCTGCTCCCAAATGAGTGTTTAAAGCCATGTTAATGCTTTGGAAACACAGAAAATTGTTAAAACTGTAAGTTGTGTGAAATGGAAGAAGTTGAAATTTCGTGATGCAAAGCATACTGCGTTTAGGGAAACAGCCTAATTTATGTTTAAGCCAATACTTCTTAATTTCCTATTTCTAGGCTCAAAATTACAAAATGTCAAAAAGTACTAAAAATTTGTTATATGTAAGTACTTTTTGTTCACTTTCGTAATTCTTAAATTATAATCTAAAAATTACAATACAAAAAAGTACTTTTTGTTCACTTAATTGGCTTTCGATCTCTATATGTTTTTTTAGTATTATATTTAAAAAATTATAATGTCAAAAAAGGTAAAAATTACCGAAAGAATATATTTTTTGTCCACTTTGTTGATTTTTTACCATTATATTTTTAGACCCATAATCCCAAAAAATGCAAAAAATATTAAAAACATGAACAAATTACTTTTGTCTAAAAAGTACCCAACAACTTGAAAAAATACATTTTGCCTGCATACATATGTATATCTTAATTAAGCATCAATTAGGTTATATATCTGCCGATCGCTACTTGAATAATGTTTTTAACTTTATTGGTTTAGAAGTTGCTGTTTTGCGGATTAGGGTCAAAAATTTCAAAAAAGTGCCCAAAAAATAAACATACTTTTAATTTCATATGTAGAATACGATACTTTTTAAAGTTTTATTTCTAATAAGTATAGTTTAGGAGAAGAAACATGCAATTTTTCTTTATTTTGCCAATTTTTAACCTCTCAGGGTCCAAGTTTTCCGAAATCCCGCTTCTAACGTTATTAAAGAATTTATATTTAAAATCATAAACAAATTAAACGCCTTTAATCTTTTCTTATACACTTTTAGCTGACCTTAAAGAACTTCATAACATTTCCACGTACGATAATACCTCAATAACTGATGTGATGAAACCCAGTATTTCCAGTGCCATTCATTTTTGGATTTCAAAATCTTATCCCATTTTAAAGTAAGTGTTGTGTTGTTTATCAAGATTTTTTGTTAATTAATTTTACAAATAATAATAATTACAAATTCTTTTAAGGTTTCCTTTTTATCTGTGTTATAAGAATAAACATGATTTTGTTGTAGACAATCTAGAAACAATTGTTTCATGTTTGTTATTTTATGGTAAATCGGCAGATTTAAATAAACTTCAGGCATATGGTTCTCAGGAAGATCTTTTAAAGGTACCATTAACTGTTACTCAAAATTTTTTACTAAAGAAATGTAATTAATGTTTCCCTTCCAGACTGCTATACCTATAATACGTGCATTTATTTTAAGCGGACAATGTCCGGCCAATACAAACTCCGAATTTAAGAATTATTTAAAAAATGTTTTGATCTTTGATTTAGCCCAAATTAAAAATGAAACAAAATCATGGAAAATTTTATATACTTTAATTGATACCCTCAAAGATGACAGACATTCACAAAGCATAGCCGGGTTTCCAGTATTTTTTCAAACAACTGAATGGTATAATATTGATTATAAGTGCCTGCAGGCGGTGCTTAATTTGTATATTGTAAGTATGTTACGATAAATATTTAACTCCCTGCGATGGAAAGCAGTTTGTTATGTGTTATCCGGTCCGATCTTTTTATAAAAAATATATTTTTTTAGAACAACAGTACCAACGAAGCTAAACCTGATTTATTAAAAAATTTCATCACTAAATATCCCCTTCGCTTGGTTAAAACTTTTGGGGCTTTAAAGAAAAGTTGTAGCGAATGTATATTTCCCGTTGATTCGCTTAAACAATTTTATAAGTTTTATGCATTAGCTGACATGGTATTTAACACTTTTCAACACGTTTCGATATCAAAAAACCTCACACATTACTTTACACGAGATATTATCTACTATTGCCTTTATTGTATGGAATCAGCCAAAATAGCTGATTTACAGAAACTAGCATTTAAAGCCCTCGAAATTTTCTTGGAAAAAATTCAACATTTTAAAGAAATCGAGCAGTTTATGGAAAAGCATTTACACTTTATATGCAAGTCTATAGTCCATTTATATAAAAATTCCTCATGTTTAGAAATTCAGAAAAAAGCCGTGGAAATTTGTCAAAATTTAGTGGAAAACTACAAACATTGTATACAAGAAAAGGAAAATTTTAAACATGAGTTTTCTTTTGATATAAAATTTTTAAATATTAATGCAATTTTGGAATCACTACCAGAAAGTAATAAAAGCTCCATTGAATGGCAGAATTTCTTTAATATATTTTTGAAAAATAAAAATTATACGGTCGATACTTTAAAAATGTTGCAACGTCAAGTAAGTATTTGCAAATTGATTTTAAAAGTTATATGGATGTTAGTAAATCGATATAAACTTGCAGATTATTAAACATAAACTTAATTTGGCTGGTGAAAGCAATTTACTTTATCATCTTGTAAGACATCTTTTGCAAATTGTAAGACAATCGCAAGATGACTCTCTTAGCCTTGAAGCCCTTAAATGTTTGGGTGACATAGGGCCATTGAATTTACAACAGATTTCTTATTATTTTGAGTCTGAAAATTGTACAGATGAGGTAATAAAGGTTTTTTAATTTACTACCCTTAATATATTATGTTTGTCTGGATTTATTCTTTATTTTTTAGCAAAATGATGTTACCTTAAAACCCCAGATTTTTTACAAATCGATTTTTTTAATATTGGAAAAACTTTTGGACACTTTCCAGTGCTCCACACACTTTTATGTCATTGAAGTGGCTCAATATTTAACAAATTCAAAACATGGTCACGATTTATTAGGTAAGAAATAAATACATATATTTTAATGTTATTTGGTTCATAAATGATTTTGTAAAAAATACCCGCTTTTTTTCAATTGAACTTCTTTAACGTTGTTAATAAAAAAAACTTACATTTTGTTATTATTTAGAAAACTTTCCGCATTTTATTGTATTTCGATCCACTTTGAATCAAAACTACTTGGATAACTACGAAAGTATTCCGGTTCTTGATTGGTTTAATGTTCTCAAATCAACAGAATCTTATGATTATGAGCAATGGATTTGTAAGTTTACATCACAAATTTATAAACAATGCAATTGGTTGCAATTCCAAGAATTAGCAGACAAAGATTCTTATTTTGCCGAACATTCCTTAATTCCATTCATAAGACTATTGCTGCAGTGTTCCGGGCAGCAACATGTTAAAGCTGTTTTAGAAATGTTGGAATATTTCTTTGAAGAATTTCTTCAAAATCACAAAGCAGAGAATATCAATGAATTGAAAATAGTTTACAAAGACAAACGAGTTATAAAAATGATGTTAAATGTTTGTGAATGTATAAGAATTAACAATAACTGGTAAATATTTAAAAGTTTTATTTGTCAAACCATTTTAATTGTGGTCTTTGTTAATAGGGAATTGCCTTTAAAGCTTTTAAATGTGGCATTGGCTTGTAATTATTGCCAAGCCTATTTCTTGTCTATTATATATTTGGAGATGTGGGCCTTGGTTGAACAAAAGCAGGAAAGTGAGGATACAACTGTTAAAACAAACGTAGAGATAATGTCAAATCCACAATTCCAGGAAATAGCTAGAAAGGTAGAATTATCTTTTATAATTAAAATAAATAATCTAAACAACTTTGCCTTTTCCTCCTATAGGCCTATGATTCTATTGGTTGCAATGATGCTATTTCCGGCTTTATAAATCCTCTTAATTCTCGACTAGATTACTTGAATCTTACCAATAATTGGCCGGATATTCTTATTGAATCAAATGATGTTGCCAGCAACAGCAACGCCAATTATCTTTGCAATACAATATTGAAGCGTAATGGCATGTTTAATTTGGCCAATGCCAATTCCCAAAAGTCCAACGCAGACTATGAAATTTGTTGGCGTTTATGCCGTTGGGATACTGTTGTGGAGGGTCATTCTAAGGTCAATACCCTAAACGATATGGAATATGAATTTCAAAAACATCATTTCAACGCCCTAAAGTGTCTGAACAATAAAGAAGAGAATAATACTTTGGCCGCCATTAAAAAGTCTAGACATTGCGTTTTTAATATTTTAAAGGAAATTAGTGTTGAATGTTTGCAAAGTGTCTATAAGTATATGGCTTGGTTGCAAGTCTTGCAACAATCGGAGGACTTTTGTTCGGTAAATACATTTTTATTAAAATATTTATTAACTTTGATTAAGCAATTTAATTTCAGATTCAATTCTCTAAATCTATACCAATTGATCATATATTTCAAAAATGGCAAATGGACTCAAATGATTTACAATATGGAAATTTTTCCTGTAAAGAATTGATATTGTCACATCAAATTGCTTTGTTTCAAACAGCAGGCATAAGGGCTAATCGCAAAATTTGCGAGTTTTATAAGGTAAGATAATTTAAATTAATCATTAAATACCACATGGGAAACGTTTTAAAAAAACTTAAAGCTAATAAATAAAGTTAAGTTTTCATTAAAAATGAATTATAAATTTTTAACAGGCTCAAGAAGCTTTTAATTTAATGTAAATCAATTACATTTTCTGTTAGTACGGTAGGTAAAAAAGGTTAAACTTATTGGTCTCTAAGACCCATATATGGGTTCTTAGTATGTCCAGGTCCTTAAATCTAGTTTCTCATTACTTTAGCATATAAAATCCTGGGATCCCGTAATATCTCGGAAAGTCTTATGAACGCCTTTTTCGCGGAGCATCTTCATTTATTTGAGCAACATGTCGACGCCAGCAAGGTCTTTGCAGTTTAACGGGCTTCACTACATCGTTGCCGTCAACGTACAGCTTTTAATTCGTACGATGCCGACATTTTGCATCTAGGCTGATTGGTCCATACATCTATCTCCTAAACTTTCCAAATTTGAGCAAGTTCCAATGCCTCTGTATGACAAGAAAATGGCCCTGTCCCCAATTGCTTGCTAAAGCCAAGTATTTTCGCCCGAACTTGAACCGACGAATTGGTGGTAATTGTCGATCTGTTTCTCCAAAATGTGACGCAGTGTTATTCTCTGGTCTGAGGTGAATTTACTAGGTCAAAAGGCCAATTATTCCATCGACTCCAAGTTTTAACTTTTCACACAGTATACCTAGTAGTTTCACAATTACTGATACAGTGTTCATCGCACCCACAGTAATAAATCCACTAAACATTATCAAATAAAAAACAAAACTTGTTATTCCTTTACGTTGGAAGTTTTTTGACAACTAACATCTATACTTCACTTTTGCGAAAAAACTTTTAGCATGCGTTTCTTATAATCATAGAATTGGAATATAATGAAAACCGCATTGTCGCAATTGGCCTAAAAAATGTGGAATAAAACGACATTTATCGAACCTGGGGTAAATAGTCGTCTTATCTATCAATGCTGTGAATTTGTTTGGGAATACTGGTGGAGTAGCAGATCGTACAAGATGTGGCCGCCGGTGCAGTGTGCAAACTCCTAGGACCATAAAAGCTGTACAGAATGGAATTCATCAAAGTTCACTCTGAAAACAGTAAATATTGAAATATGACTTGGCACTGCGAGCTTACAAAAGATACACAGGGCATCTCTTACGGCGGCGCTGAAGCTGAAACCCAAGCAAAAATTAAAATCTTTGACTCGTCAGTACGCGAATAACGGCCACAGAAAATTTACGTTTCCTGATGAGAAAATTTTGACTACGATGGAGCAAGCAAATGAATTGGTTTCTTAAGTTTAGAGATGTTATCATCCTGCTTCTGGGATGGTATGGTAGGGAGTCGGCAATGAGAAGGGGGAGGTCACCAAGCTCTATTTCTGCGACAAAGGTGTTAAAACTTTGGGTACCAATCTGATGTTTTAAAAAAGGTTGTAAAGTCGTTAAATAGCACATTGTTACGAGCCATGGACCTTTCAACAAAACTGTGCCCCAGCCCATAAGGTTCACTCACCATCGCATCGTCTTTAGTCTTAAAAGCTCTCTGGCAAGCCATTAGCTGCCGCCGCTCTATGCTCTCTATATGTTTCATCCGGGATATTAATGTTTTCGCCTTTTTTGGCTAGCACTATACACCGTCATCGTTGATTGGAAAAGGAGTGCCTCAATTACTTTTCTTATCGGATTTTACAAGAGGAAATTCTTACATTTCCCTCAATTTAGTTTTTTACACGTTGGTAGGTTTTTCTGGCATCGTTTTGACTTCTGTTTATCTCGATTCTTCTTAAGAAAAAAAATTCTCTTCCTTTTTCTCCCTATAAATACATATTTCGCCCGCTATACGGGGCTGCTAGTTGCAGAATTGCTTGGTGTGATGCATTTTTCTTTGCAGTTTCTCTGTCGTGAAGAAGTAGGAAATCAACAATAACTTCTTTGCAAAGATAGTAGAAACATTGCCGTCCATTGATCGTAAGATGTGAACTTTTTTTAGGGCCTTACAAAAAGGGGGTATCAATCCAAACCTCCGTAGCTCTGACCACAACAGCAGCTTGTTTGCTTTAAGTTAACTTAGAGACCAAACGTTCACTTTTCTTTCCATAAATTTATCTCATTGGATTTTCCTCAATACCTTTGTATCTTTGAACTAACCTCCTTTTAATGGGCTTTTTGAAATTAATGAGTAAGTGATGTTTATGGAAATTGTCTTGACCACTCCTAGACGGCCTCTGTTTAGTGTACAATGACAGGGCACAATATGCTACTAATTTGATAGCTAGAATTTTGGACTGAAAGTTGCTGCCATTATAAGGAGAATCCTTTAACTCTAATGCTCATTTGCCTCTTTCTGTAATCTCGGCAAAGGCCAGTTTTCCAAAATTGATTGTCGTATCTATAATTTTCAGCACTTTATGTTATTGTAGGCACAACTAGCAATATTAGTATCGTGCAATATTTTTCCCCCTGCTTTTTGATAGATTTAATCAACGATTTTTAAATCATAATCATGTTTCTTTATTACAGGCAAACCCGATCGAGAAGTGTTTACTAAAATGTGTACGCGATTGTAAAGCTGCTGGAGAGATAAATTTAGCTAAACGTTACATTGCCATATTAAAAGATATGCCAATTAGTAACGTACAGTTAAAGGTGAATTACATAATCAATACTAAATGTATATTGGCACACATTAAACCCCTTAATTTTACAACCTAACAGGTCGAATCCTTGCTCGAGGACGTTGACATTTGTATGAAAACCGATAAGCCAGAGATTACCAAATCCATACTTCATCACATTTTCAAAAACAAAGAATTTCAATTTTGCATACAACGTGTTACAGCCATGCAAATGAATGGCGAATATTTAATGGAAACTAACACAGAAACATTTGATATTGTTTTAAATAAATATTTTCTAGGGTCTTTGGAAGCTTTAAAAAAATTTGACAATAGCAAAGAAACTATTTTACATAAGTTTCCCAATCTATTTGAATTAAGCGAATTTGCGCAGTTTAAGGAAAAGAGTCAAAAAAGTGCATATGAAATTATAGCTAAATATGCAGATAGAGAATATACGCAGGTAGGAAAGCTTCAAAAAATTTATATGAAATCCAGTTTTACTGTGGGATTTTCTTTTTTTTTTTTTGTAAACCCTAGCTTAACACCTACATTAATTCCGACGAATTTAAGATGAAACGTACAATAATGGAACTTAACCGTCAAACAGCTAGTAGCATTACGCGGCAAGTACGTGATCGCGACAAGCAAATCAGTGCAAATTTCATGAAAAGAACTTCGACTATAGATGAACAAGAAATACTGTTGATAGAGCAAAAATTAACTTTGTTTTTATGTGTGGCAGTTGAAAATTACATCAAATTTATCTGCCTTGATAGTGTTATATCAAGTCCAGTGATTTATCGTATTATTGGTTTGTGGTTTTCAAATAAACAAAACGAAGCGCTGCGCACAAAAATTCAAGAGCATATATCGGCGATACCCAGCTACAAATTCATTTGTGCTCTTAATCAAATGACGGCACGCCTAAATTCAAGGAATCCCCAATTTATTAGTTTGCTTAAGGACATTTTAATACGTTGTGTCCAAGAGCATCCCCATCAAACGCTTTATCAGTTATATCCCATTGTTTATGGTCATATTGATGGTACGGAAAACAAATCGGATTATCGTTCGAAAATTGCTCAGGATATTATAGCAAAAGCCAAGAATAAATCGAATGTTAATATTACTAAACAACTGGAGAGTGCTATACCAGGTGGGTTCATTACTTATGTACTTACTTAGATGGCTATTACAGAACGTTTGTTCCATTAGCCGAACGTAGAATCGATTTCCAGGCACATCGATCTTTTGCCATTCTCCAATTTCGTAAAGCAAGTTTCAAATGTCTTTCTTCACTTGATCCTCTCATCAGAATTAAGGTTTTCCCCTTCTGCGTGATCCGTCACCAGGTTCGCATTCAAATTACTTCCTTACCAAAGCATCTTCATTCATTCTCAACAACATGACCTGGCCAAAGAAAACATTGAACTTTGATAGGCGGAACAATGTCAACGCAGGTTGTTCCATAGGTTTTTCGAAGAATTTTTCTCTCGAAAACTTCAAGCACTGCCTAATGTGCTTTCGCAATTACCAATGCTGCCTATTTCAACTGAGGATTTCGTATCTGTTTAGGGCATCCTGCGGAGTCGTATTAGTTTCGCAGGGATACCAAACTCAGACATAGCTTGAAATACCTTTAAACATATAGTATGTGCCGATCTGTCTTTCTTGAGTCTTTTTTAGAATTAGGCGTGGTGTATCTAGTCAATATTGGATTTGCCAGGTCCAAATCCGCATTGATATGACCCAATTATGTCGTCGACTTTTCATACTAATCTTTCACACAATACGCTGAATAGCATCTTATAACCAATGGGAAGGAGACTTATTCCTCTGTAGTTGGCACATACTGTCTTGTCTCCCTTTTGTGCACAGGACGTAAAACACTGATGTTCCAATCCTTGGGTATGCGTTCTTCTCGCAAGATTGTACAAACAAGCTGATGCATACGCCTTATCAGTGTGTCGCCTCTGGCTTTAAATAGATCAGGTGGCAATCCATTGGCTGCTGCCTTGTTATTCTGAAGCCCTGTAACTGATATTACGACATCATTCTGGCTAGGTCATATGCACTCAATAACATCTTCTTGGATCGGTTCTGTGGTATCTTTATCGTTGCTACTATAGGATACCAAAAGGCAAATTATCCTTCCATATCAGTCACCAGATTACCTTCTTTATATATGCAGAAGAATCTGCCTATACCAAAGCCTTCAGTTTGTTTTTTTGACTCTTTGGTAAAATTTTCGGACTTCACTGACTATGGAACATCTCGATACGCTCACACTCACGCCTTTCTACTTCCCTCTTCTTTCAGCGAAATAGACATTTTTACTCTCTTCTTTTCTCCTTATACCTTTTCTTCGCAAGACGTGTTGCAACTGACTGCAGTGTTGCCCTGTATGGAGCTTTCTCCGCTGCAGTAGAATTACGACACTTCTGGTCGTACCATGGGTTCCTTGGGAAAGGCTTTCGGTACTCAAGTACGGACATTTTGGCTTCCTTCATTGCGCTGTAACATTTTCGGGACAAAAAGTGCTTTCTTAAAGCAATTGGGTCAATCGAGCAGAGTAAGACGTTGCTGTTTGTTGTGTCTGCAGCTTTCCGACGTCGAGCTTCTGTGGTGTTTGAAATCATACGTTTCTCGCCACATTGAAACGGATGCCAACCTTTGCTGCAACAAGTTAGTGATTCGAATCGATGTTCTCCTTCCGGATCGATTGTACGTCTAACACACTGGATATGCCTTCCGTCTATCACAATATGATCAATCTAGTTTCTAGTGTTTTGATCTGGTGACAGCAACATGGTTTTTCATAATTGCCATGATGAAATTAATTATCAGGTAAACGCACCCGACAGAGTTTTTACTCTCTTACATTTTGTTTTTTTATGTGGAGTTCGACAACATGGTGATGAAATAGTTTGAGCCAGCCGGGTTGTCAAACTCCATATATAAAAAACAAAAAAGTGAGAGAGTCAAAAATTCTCTCTCGGATGCGCTCACCTGATAATTAATTTAACTGTGATGATTCTTTTTTTTCAAATTATTATACATACATATTTGTTTAAAAAATTCAAATATATTTTATTAAAGTTTTAACTTATAAATCAAAGTTTGTAAAAAAAAAATATTTCTGCTTAGACAAACACTCGAAATGTTTGGACGAATTCGTTACGATCACTCTGATATCAGGAAACTGCCGAAAAATCTTAATAAATTCTTAACGATAGGTCTGACTTTAGAAAAAGTAGAAACATTTGATTTGCTGGGTATTAAAAATCTTTTGAAGTAGAAGTAGGATTTCAAACATTTATTCATATACGCTAACACTTCACTATTTTTTCAGCTCTTATTGATTTTGCTAATACTGAAATATCCAACGAAAATAAATTAAAACACGCATCGTTAAGCGATAAGTTAAAAAAGCAGAAAAACTTGGATGCCATTCATTGTCCAACAATCGATTTGCCAATACAAATTGATTTAAAATATTCGATTACAAGTAAGTGGTAATTCATATTATTTATTAAAAGTTAGCAAGCCCATATGTAATACTAAATAATTAACAAGATATTCTTGCAAAACCAAACCCAAAAACGTATGATTTTTATAATTTAAGACATTATTAAATGGGATCATAATGTTAGCCTTGTTGGAGGAATAAACGCTCCAAAGAAATTACTTTGCCTTTGTTCGGATGGCATAACCAGACCACAACTACTAAAAGGCAAAGATGACTTGCGACAAGATGCAGTAATGCAACAAGTGTTCTGCATGATAAACAATTTACTAAAGCAAGAACCAGCTGCAGTTGAGCGAAAACTTTTAATTAGAACTTATAAAGTTATACCGCTGTCAACTAGAAGTGGTCTTTTAGAATGGTGCGAAAATACAGTAACAATTGGTATATATTTGACGGAAGCTCGTAAAAAATATCGTCCCAAGGAGTATAGTGTTCAAAAATGTCGGCAATTGGCACATGTAAGTTTAAAAGCAAACAGTTAAAAAACAACTATTGAATTAGCCTAATTCAATTTTATTAGAGCTGTTAAATCTGATTTTTAGCGTTGATTTCTTTTCTTTTTATAGCAACATTCAAAATCTGATATGGAGAAACGAATGCAAATTCATACCCATATTTGTCAAAGAATTACCCCAGTGTTTCATTATTTTTTCTTTGAAAAATTTTCTAGACCTGGTGTATGGTTTGAACGTCGTCTGGCATATATAAACAGGTAAGTAAATCAGTTTATTATAATTTTAGATTCTTAAAAAATCGATTGATTGAAGAACAAATCGTTTTCATCATATACCGTTGTTCATATTCAGTAATGTTCTGTATTCCACTTGGACTTTAAAACCACTTCAATTTAGAAAATAAACTTCTTATATCTTATATTCCGAAAAAATAGTAATTTTTTATAGAACTTTGTATATGTCCGAAAACAAAACAGAAATAAAATGTAAGAAATAGATAACAGAACACCAATTATTTAAACAAAAGTGATTTCAAATTAAAGGTGGAAGCAGAAAATGTCAAAAAACTACAAAAACTATTTAACGGATTTTGGTTAACAATCCTACCAAAAGCCAAAAAGTATTTCTAAAATAAAAATGTTTAAAACATTGAATTATTATAATTTAGTTTCTTCTGAGCTTTAAGGCCCGTGATGCATCCTAGAGTGGTGTACCAACTTACCCAGAGACAAATACGTATATCTATAATGATGTCCCGAAAGTATAAAAAAGGAGGAATAAAGAAATAAGTACCCTATGAGTGAAAAGAGAAGTAAAGATATAAACAGGGATCTGTAATGAAATAATGTCAAATGTTTAAAATTGCTAGGTACTACTTGTTTGCCATTTTAGGCCTTTAGCGAATAAAATAACTACAATTTTTAATGAAGGTACCTGCTCTAACACCAGCTTTTATTTTGACCCATTAGTGTACATTAATGTTTTGCCAAATAATAAGTTATAACTTCCAACATTGATTCTCTCAAAATAATTATCATAAATATTATGCCCGGTGTAAAGTCTACTTAGATATGATCAGACCCTCTGGCTATATTTCACAGCTGTTCGATCTTTTGTATTTCAATCAGTATGTTGGCATGTCCCAATAAAGAATCACGCTATGTACCTCTTTCTTTAGGTCTTAAAGCACTTTTGGACGCAGTGCTCTTGACAGAAAAAAACAATGGGCAGAAGGTTTAGTATTTTATCTAAAGTAGTACTCCTGAGTAGTCCTGCAATACGAACGGGAGCAATTTTTTAAGCCCTTATCAATATCCTTCAAAAAAGTACTTTGTAAATCTATCATTCATAAGAAGTTATAAACCAGATTACCGCTGTGTATATCCGTTGGATAGAACTAGGTTTTGATCTCCAGCTCTTCCCTACCATTTTCCACGAGGCAGAGACGGAGAATGCAGTCCCCTTTTTAGCCCTCTCCTTGATGTTCCTTTTTTTAAGGTAGGCTTTCAAAAAGAAAATTCTTAAAATCATACGTTTAAGAAAAAGAATCGGCCCAAAATCGGATTTTATTTACAATAACAAAATATACATTAATCGTCCAAGACAATCACTCGATTGGCTTCGAAATA
The DNA here is from genome assembly GCA_963583895.1 of Melanophora roralis. NCBI lineage: Eukaryota > Metazoa > Arthropoda > Insecta > Diptera > Rhinophoridae > Melanophora > Melanophora roralis. The sequence goes on along the minus strand of OY757190.1, from coordinate 16,787,716 downwards.
CCGTACGTTAGACTAAGATTAACATTAAGTAATTCTTATTTGCAGCAAACCTAAATTTTAAAAGAAAATAAAAGACAACTATTTACACTTTCCTTTCTCTCTATATAAGTGAAACTCAGAGTTTCTGAAACAAAAATTGTTCAATACAAATTATTTTTTTTCACAAATTAATAGGTGAGTTCAATAACTTGCTATTAAATACTTGCGACGAGAGAGTAAAGAGAAATTTGGCAAAATTATTCTCAAAAATTTTAAAAAAGTAAATGAACACTTTTCCAATAAAAATTTGCAAGCAAATGTATTTTTTTATTATAAATTCATTTAAGAAACTTTTTTGGTGTATATAAACACCAAACAGCTGTTCGAAAAATTTATGCAAGTTAAAATTTCACTTGTAAAAATGTGTAACAATTTGTTTATGTCTCAATTTTTTACTCTCTTTTAATTCTCTTACCATGCAAGTTTTTTTAGTTAATGAACACTTTCTTGTAACAAATGTCACAAATTTCCAACGATTTGTGGGTAAACGAACAAACCTATTGTATATCTAATAAATATGACAATTAAAACTTACTTTGGCAATTTTACTAATAGTTTTTCTTTTGAAACTTAAGTGTGGCCACAACTTCTATGGTAGGCTTTATATTGGGCCTGGGTGATCGCCATTTACAAAATATACTTATTGACGAAAAAACAGCAGAAGTAATACATATTGATTTTGGTAAATATTAACTTTTTCTTATTAATCTTATAAGGACTAAATCTTTACATATGTATTTTAACTCTATTTATATAGGCATAGCCTTTGAACAGGGAAAAATAATGCCAACACCAGAAACAGTGCCATTTCGTTTGACACGTGAAATAGTAGACCCGATGGGTATTTGTGGTACCAATGGAGTTTTCAGAAAAACATGTGAAACCACCATGAATATACTACGCCGCCATCAAAATGTTATAACCACAATTTTGGAAGTATTACTCTATGATCCATTGTACATATGGAAAGTTATACCACAAGTTGATGATGAAAATAAAAATTGTAACACATTAAGTAAGTAAAGTCTTATAAGTTATATGTATAAAACCTTGTAAATATGTAAAAAATAAAAATATGTTTATATATTCTTTTAGATGAAAATAAAAACTTTATAGCCCAGCGTGCTTTACTAGTGGTTCAAAATAAACTTGAAGGAAAACAAACGGGGATTTTCGGCACTTCCAGTGTTGCCGTACAAGTTGAACGCTTAATCAATGAAGCTATTAGTAATCGAAATTTGGCAATGTTGTTTCCGGGCTGGGACCCATATTTATAACTTTGTTTCATTTTATATGTTTTTACGTTTTGTTTTTTATATTATTTTTAATAAAAAAAGGATTTTTTCATAAAGTTTTTTTAATTAATCGTTTTGTTTCCAAAACATTTAGTTTTTAGCGAAATCTGTATTTAAGAATAGGTTAGGAATATTTATTATTCCTACAAAATTTTTTTATACATATATCATCCATTGAGATTAATAAATTTTGTACAGTTTTTTATATAGAATTGGGTGGCTGGGAGATAACCAATTGACGGAGAAAGTTTCTCGTAAAAAATATTTAATGACGGGTGTTTTTTTTTTAGCTGAATTAAAGCCCGATTACTATGGTTTAACAGCTGGGAATGTCAAACTGTGTTGACATATCTTTTCAGTAAGGTTTGGATTTTCATTTAGAATCAATAAAGGCCAGAACAACACTTTCAAATTGTAAAAATTTACTTTGAATAAATAAATCAGAAATTAATAGAGCATGGCAGGGTCATTAAGCAAAATTTCAGTATTTGAGCAAAAGCCATCCTTAAATCGTCAAATAATTTCTATTACATTCATTAAAATTCAATGGTGCGCTTAACACTCTGGTGGCATTATTAGTCCTTATTTTTTTTATTGAAAAAAGTAATGAGCTGCTGATATGGTGAGTGCTATTAAGCCATTCTGACTGAATTTTCGGTTTCCACAATTAGTCAGTAAAACATCTCCGATTAAGGCCGGAGGTCAACTAAGTGTACAAAAAGAACTTTTCCACATTTTTGGTACTTTGTAGAATTATGGTTCTAAAAATCTAGAATTCAGGCAACCAAAAAGGGGTTTTTCCACAATTGTTGTTGTTGTTGTTGTTGTTGTAACAGATCCACTGTTGACGGTTGTTTTTTCCTGAAAATATATTCAAAAGAGATGATTTATTTAAAATTGGCGTTTGTCAGTCAGGTGGTGGCATTGGGAGCTGGAGAAATTGTGCCACCTCAGTCGGTTTCACCCATAGGTCGATTGGGCGCAAGTTAGTTGACCTATTGGGGCAGTTAAACAAATGCACTGAGTCATGAGGACTTTGGAGGCAGTCAGGGCACTGATTCAGTGTGCCGGGAATAATCCGTTCGCGATAGCAATTCAGGATACTGCACCATCCCGATCTAAATTGTGCAAGGATGGAACGGGTATGTCTTGGGAGCCGCTTCTCATCGTTTGAAATAGCGGGTGGGTGTTGCCCAAGGACTTTGTTGCATCTGTATCCCTCGATAGCATTGGAGACCGCCATTTGATGCAACGCTCTCTGTGCGTTTGTCAGTGACATCCGGGTTACATCGGGTGGTATGATGTTCTGGATGTCACTACTGTAACGCCGAAAATCCTGCCTAATGTGTCTGGGGGGTGGATCTCGCATCACTATGTGATGGTTGGGATGGGAGGGCTGATGACAAGCCACCAAGTATTGCCTTGTCAGAAGCATATTATGCTGTCTGACCGGCAGCATATTGGTCTCCTCATGTAAATGATCCACGCTCGTCATCTTAACACATCTGGTGGCTATTCTAAGTGCATTGTTCTGAGCCGTTTGCAAACCGCGCCATAGTTAAGTAGAGAGCAACCGATGGCCTTTTACGTCGCTATGATAGTCTCCTTAACCATGCCCCAAGAGGTGCCCGCAAGAGCCTTAAGGACCTTGTTCCTATTTCTCACCTTTTGGTTGATGTAAGTGGCGTGCGATGAGAAGTGGAGGAGATTATCGAAGACTACCCCCAGTATCTTCGGGTTCTGCACCATGGGGATAAGTCTGCCGTCGACCGAGATGTCAAGGGTCATCCTCACTTCCTTTGTCCAAGAGGTGAAAAGGGACACTGTCGATTTTGGGGTTGATAACCTTAGTCTCCGCTCCCGGAAGAAGTCATTGATGGTGGCTAGGTATTGCGATACCTTGTCACTTGTGTCATCTATGCTCACACCTGATGATATAATGGTGCAATCATCGGCATATGACACCAATGAGACATCCTGGGGTAGGGTGGGAATCTTCGCAAGATATATGTTGAAGAGCATTGGCGACAACACTCCTCCTTGAGGCACGCCCATTTGTATCTTACGGTATTTCGATTTCTGGCCTCTGAACTCAACAAACGCTTGTCTGCCCGATAGGTAATTGGCAATCCAGCGTTTGAAATCGTTGGGAAAAGAGGAGTTCGAGATGTCACTAATCAGCAGGGAGTGATCAACCGTGTCAAAGGCTTTAGATAAGTCTAAAGCGGCCACAATTGTGGTACTGTTTGCCTTTAATGAATCTCACATTATAAAATCAAGGGGCCGTATCGTCGCATTAGACTCGAATCGAAATTTACTCGATCGATTGATGCTTTTTATAAAGGTATTCTAATAAGAATCTTTTAATCTCGACTTAGATCGAACGATACTATTATTTATGTCACGAGCCCTTTACTGATCGGATACCCAACTAACTCTCTCGGCTAGCTCTCTAAGGGAATTTGGTTCTCAACCCTAATATAGACCACTACTCGAACAAAAATTAAATCTTCTAATGTACTCACCACAAAAAAAACACCAAAACGAATAACAAAACCACGAACTTACGCTGGATCGTTTCTGGATAAAATAGGAAGTTAGGTTTTGAACTTCAGCCGCCCATATCTATGACCGCAAAACATCAGTTATCTATCTTATGGACCCCTCAAAGAGGATGTTAAATAAGTACTTATCACTCCGCTTACAAATAGGGACTTAAATAGGCTTTATTGGTATTAAAATAACATTTTTCTGGGGCCACAGTTACTCATTATTGCATTTAAAATTATTTTCTTTGATGATTTGGTTAAAACTGCATTAAAATATTAAATTTAAATAAGATTTTAAAAATTCTAGTAATACAAACGATATGTAATAGTAATTGAAAAGTAAGTTATTTGCAATGACTAACCACTACTGAGTTTTTGCTGGGTGTCGTCTACCTGATCGCTTTAAGTTATAAAATTAAGTCATTTTTGTTTTTCTACCTTTTGAGTTTGATTAAACACACTATAAACTCCAAAGATCTGTGGGCTTAGGTGTACAAAACTATCTAATTATTGTTTAATTCAATCTAGACAAAATAATAATAAAAGTATTAATGTTACACTTGTTTTTTTAATATTTAAAACAGGTCTCTACAATTTACCTTTAATTAAGTACAAGTTATTTAATATATTTCACGTTACTTTTGCCGCCATAGACTAAATGCTTAAATATATAAAATAATAAAAAAATTCGCCTTATCTTAGAAAATAATGTTTTAGCAAAAAAAATTTTTTAATTTTTGTGAAAAATGTGAATATTTTTCTTCTGTATATCGATCTTTACGCTGTTCATTTAGTTCATGCTTATAAAGCAGCCATTGTTTGCGTATAATCGGATCTATCGGTCCCCATTCGTCACTGGGCCGAGAAGCCTTGGTAATGCCCTGCAAAATATAAATTGTTTTCATCTTTTTTATGTTTTAATTAAAATTAAAAATAAACTTGCATTCCATATTGAACCATCACTGCTACTAGCCGAACACCAGGCAAACCATAAGGGGAACTGTGCAAATCCTATAGTTAATAAAATCCAACCAGCGACTAAAATAAAGCGTTTAAAATATTGTTTTGTTATTTAAATTACAGACTTAAAAATATTATTTAGATTTTAATACGATAAGTTGTTAACTTTACCATTTTATGTTTAATTTAAGTATATTGGCTTACTGTTTGCTGCTTGTGGATAACTCATGCCAGCATATTTCAATGTTTTTAACTCGGCCATTGAATATACAAAGATAAACAATAATAACAGTGGTGTAACCACTGCCCAACAGATGCGCCAGTATAGGGAAACACGTTTTTTCGTCATAAATTCAATGTCATCGCAGAAATTTTGCAGACCTAAAATCAAAATTAAATTTGCAGTTGGTTTTAGATATCCTGCTGTCAATAGGTGCTATTTTTTATATCCTACACAAAATATGCGAAAGGAATTTTGCTTTTATAATTATGTTTATAAAGCTTCATGTATTCTTGTAATCAGGAAAACCATTTCTATGGAAACTAATAATAATCTTTACTTTTTTCACATAAGTAAGCCCTATAACTACCTAAAGAATGCTGGTTTCGGGACAGAATTTGACTCGAATAATTTTTATAAGATAAATAATTGAACAACATTTTTAGATTGCCGGTCCACAATTCACTATGCCTATAAGCCATTTGCCAGAAAGTCACATTTAACCACACAAACTGCAAATATGCACACATCCTCTGTACTAAACAAAAATGCTCCTACCAAATTTTTAAAGATTGGACCATAATTAAAAATGGATCTTAACAAGCTCCATGCAATCTTGATACAAGGTAAGCCAAAAGAAGTCATCCGATGTTGTTTGGCTCTCATTTTTTTTCTTTATTTGAACCTTTAAAATTTTATTGGTCACGTCGAGAAGATGATATCGGCCAACTGGGCGCCGTCACACCTGATTGCTATACGAGCTCGTTTTATGGCGTTTTTCATCACTTCGGCGAGAACTTCGGGCAACAGATTCTCGCACTTTTGTCGAATGATGTCCTCGAGAGCTTCCAGGGCCTCGGGCTTGTTAATGTAAACATGGGACTTAAAAAAACCCCACAAAAAAAGTCTGGAACTGTTAAATCGAGCGATCTTGCAGGCCAATGTAAATCGCCAAAACGAGAGATGAGGCGATCCGGAAACGCCGCCTTTAGAATATCGGTTGTGGCTCGCGCAGCTGGAGCCGTCCTGTTGGAGCCACATGTCTTCCAGTCCTAATTTGTTCAATTGTGGCAAAAAAACTCGGCTTAGGTCCAATAGCGTGCATCGTTCACTGCTGTCGTTTGACCAGCGATGACTCCTCCAGCGTGAAAAGCGCACCATGCGATATTTTGCTTGTTCACGTACCCGCTGAGGTGGAAATAAGCCTCATCGCTCATTATGATTTTGGGTGAAAAATCGTCCACTTCGGCCTCGAGATTGAGGATGGCTTGGGCGTAGGTTACACGCGTTTTGCGGTCGACAGGCAGAAGCTAATACACGGACTGGACTTTCTACGGGAACATGCGCAGAGGTCTTTGACCGAAACTCGCGTAAGGGACGACCGGCTGATGACTAAATGCAAGGCACGGTGTCTGGTCGATTTTTCTGGCGCCAGCTCGACATTTTCGCCAAAAGCGGCGCTATTCTCGGCAGAACGGGGGCTCCGGGACCGGCCATTCTTGGCAGCTTCTCGTGAGGTCCCATACCACGTCGCAATTTTTGCGCAGTCGGGTCCGGACGGTCGGGGAATCGGCGGCGGAATTCGCACTGCGCCAACACCGCAGACGAATTGTTACGCAAAAAATAGACACGATTATTCCACCTTTTTGGGGAGTGTATCGTTCTATGGCTATTTCATTTGTATTCTACATCTGTCTAGCTTACAAATGTCAAAACAGATTTGACATTGCAAAACAGATTTAACATTGGTCGCCATTTGCAAAAATAAGAGCATCTTCCAATATGGGTATTTCTTTTGACTCACCTTGTATAAGTAATAGTTGTTACACAGAATCGACATCTAATTCGTATACTTAAAACAAGGAACATTGAATAAAGTAGTTTAACTTACCATAGATCCATGCAACTCCAATTATTTGAAATAACGCTAAACCAAATATCACAAATGTCGCACCATAATAATCGACAAGACTTAGAATCCATTGACCAGCCTTGAATTAATTAAATTAAATATTTGTTTTTGTTAACAATTTCTGGAATTTTTTGCAGCAATAATAATGCGCTACATTAAAGACCATGCAAGTCATTTAAAAGAGAAACACAAAAACAATTAATTGCCAACAAATTTTGCAGATTGTCACTAATCAAACAAAATTGAAAGCAATTGTTTTTTTATATCTTGTTTCAATCTAAGTGGAGAACGATTGCATGTGAAATGAAAAAAAGATGATAAAAAGTAATAAAAATGTATGTATGTACAGATGTATGTATGTATTATGAATGAAACTAAATGGGCAGTGAAGTTAGGAAGCACACATTAGTACCGGTGTAACGTATATTATGCCACATAGAAATCCACAAATTGTTGTTATCAAGGCTACCATTGAGGCCTTCATCCATTTGTAATGATCACATAATATTGCCACGAGGGTATTGGCCTGAGCCACTAAGGTTCCAATACCCAACACAAATAGCATAATAAAAAATAAAACCGCAAAAAGCTGTAAGAAAAAAGAAAATTTAATTAAAAAAAAATATTTAATCATATTTCCGCTTTCCATTCAGTACGCGGTGACTTTTGTTGCAAAACCCTAAATAAAAACATACTGGACTTTTAAAGCTTCCGTCCATGTTTTAACTAAATTAAAGTCACTACGAATTTAAATATTTACAAAAGAAGCTATCACTTACCTGAGGTACTGCGCTAAATTTTGCAATGGCATCCGGATATGATATAAAGGCTAGACCTGTGCCACTACGTACTACTTCGTCAATATTTTTGACATTTAGGTTGTGTGCTAAATTTCCTAATATACCAAATATTGTAATGCCAGCTATTAAACTTGTTACGGTGTCCAGGCTAGTAACGATAATGGCATCTCTGTTAAAAAGAAAAGATGGGTTAAAATGTTTTTCTTATTGTAACTGGAAATACCTGTTGGCATTATGATAAAATTTATTGTAGGAAGAGAACATAACGATTGGTCCCAAGCCCACAGCAAGAGAAAAGAAACATTGTACAACAGCCTCCTTCCAGACCTTTATAAGCAAGAAAAAAGTTTTAATAGATAAAAATGTATGCATGTACATATGTGGTATATATGTATATTTATACACTTATAAATCCATAATGCAAATCATAATAAAGGGTATTTTTATGGAGGTATAGAACTTTAAAATAAAATAAAAAATGTGTATTCCTAGGCACAGTTTGCTTTGCATCACGAAATTTTAAATTGCTCCTGACAGCGAATCTAAAGGTTTTGATAATATCTTCTGCTCCTTAATGAGTGCTTATAGCAGTGGTTGGCAACTAATACTACTAAATTTGTTTTTGCATATTTGCAGTTTCAGATAATGTTTAGATAATATTAATTCCATAATATTGTTAGTGTAATTCAACCAACAAGCGACAATCATCCACCTTGTTTAAAAGTTCATCTGAGGCTGATTAAAATTTCTAGTGCTTTGTATACGTGTGATGGGTTACATGTGAAGATAAAGAGGGAATTTGCGCGGCATGGCAAAATGCCTACCAATGGTTTATAGCCATATTAATGCCTTGAAAACAAGGCAAGAAGTACACATTTCGTGATGAAAAGCAAAATGCGTTCAAGAATACAGGCAAAATTTACTTAAAGATAATATTTCGGCATTTAAATATAAATATGACTTCTGGCATATATCGCCACTACTGGTTCAGACGTAGTCTAATCTGAAGATCAAGTTTTCGATGGGATTTTTCTTACATTTGTAAACGTATTTTAGAAATAACGCGGCAAATGTTTTTCACCAAGTAGTAAATTTTTTAATGCTTATTGGCATAGATTACTTAACATATCCTCACAGATAATAGTATAGCGGCGTTAAATCGCGGGATCTTGGAGGGCAGTTCACGGTTCCGAAACTTGGAGCTATGCGGGTACAAAACCTTTCCTTCCATAAATTAACTGTGTTACGATCTGTGTCACATGTTTCGCTGCCTTGTTGAAACTACAGCTCCTGAACTTTATTGTTGTTCAAGTGATGATCAAAAAAGTAAGTAATCAAGGCTCTTTAGCGGTCATCATTGACTGTAACGTTATGACCAGCATCGTTTTTAAAGAAGTAAGGACTTATCGTTCCACTAGCCCATAAAGCATACCAAATAGCCGGTTTTTCTGTATGTGACGGTGTCCCCTTATATGTTCAATTGAGGATCCATTCAAACAAAAGTGAGCTTCATTGCTAAACAAAATTCGCTTAAGAAAATCGAGATCAACGGCAATCTACACCTTTCTAGGGGTTCGTGTGGCTTCAATTGTTGCAAGAGTGGGATATAGTAAGCACGCACACAAAGATCTTTGCGCAAAGTATTGCATTAAGTGAATGGACACATATCTAATTCCTATGCACGATGGCGAATAGACTGATTCGGATCTCCCTCTACGCTACGCTTTACAGCAGCAACGAATTATTCTGCACGCACTGTTCGACGTCTCTGTGGATGCGTATTGTTATTTAGAGGAAACTTGGTGCGAAAATCGAATTAGCTGCTCTGATAGACAATTGTGTTGATCGTAAAATGGACGAAGTGCGCGATACGTATTTCGAATAGAACCATGATTTTCAAAACAAAATTCACACAATTTAGAAGCATTTTTCAGGCCTCAGTCTATTCATGTTTAAATGCCAAACTAAACCATAGACAATCGACCCTGTGACCAAACATGACACCGCCAGTTAAAAAAACTGTTGTCAACTTAAGTTTTATACCTCCATAAAAAAAAAGTAATGTGTTTGACTAAAACCCGTTTTGTCGGGTATAAAACTTTATGGCTTTTTATTTGCAGTTAAACAAAAACTGGATCAAACTCATATACAAAAATTATTTACCTTTAAATTTAGCAATTCATTCCAATTAGGTTTTAAAAAGAATATAATACCATCGATAGCTCCATCTAGTGTCACTGCTCTAATAAGCAGTGTTATAAGTACTATATAGGGAAATATAGCTAAAAAGTAGGCCGCCTTTCCGGCAGTTTTAACACCTCGCACTATAACCAAAAATGTTGTTGCCCAAGCGACAAACAAGGCCAGTGTTAGTTTCCAGCTAGGCATGCCAATTCCATTAGAAATATCATCATACTCTCTTATTACTTCCTTTCTAAATAAAAATTAAAATATTAATTTATTTTAACACACACTCTACATTCAGTCCTACAAGAAGAATAATTCTGAACTACTTTGTAACTTATAGTCAAATGTTGTTGCATTTCTACTATTTTTATTATCAGGAGTTTCTCCTTTGAGGTTTGAATCAACGCAATTTGGCCCCCATTCCTCACGACAATATGACCAAGGTAAAATCTTATTAAATGATGATACAAAATAATACAGTGTCAATGCCAGCAGGGATGAATAGTATGTGAGAACACAAATGCCTGCATAGGCTTGACCAATTCCCACTCCTACAAAATAGAACATATTAATATTAATCTTTACTTAGGACATATATATGTTTATCTTAAATGGTTTACCTATAAATGAGGGACATATAGACCACACTTTTATAGAGCTTTGGCTGGTAAACTGACCCAATAGTACTTCTAAATAGTACATAGGCTTACCTAGAAAATTAAAAAATATATTTTTAAAAAAGGCAATTCACTCGCTACGAGGTGCTACAAATGTATTTGTAGTATTAACTAAAATAACGAGTACTTCATCAATTTAACATATATACAGTTTTCTCTTTTTAACAAACAAATATAAATATAATCTAAACAAACATATGGGGGATTTCATGTCAAGTGACCCAACTTTTAAAACCGATGTCTTTCGATTGGAAAGAAATTTGGACCAAAGTAAGTTCTTGCAGAGAGTAGTTTAGACACAATTTTTGTGAAAATAATTTCATTGAAAATAAAGCCTCATACACTCAACACTGCATTACCAACAAAATGGTAGGCCTCTGGAATAAAATCACTTTTATATGGTAATGTCTGAACATATTTTGTTAATATTTTCAATGCATACCGTCGGAAAAGTTAAATTATTTTGTTTCTTAGCATAAAATATTTTTTTTTTGCTTAAGAGAAAATTTTACATAAATAGCAAAAAAATCAAAATAGAATATACGCGAAAATTTGAAAACCTCTACTACCTTGAGTTACAAAACATTAATTTTTATAGATATCCCGCTCGCATCCCACTAAGCGACCTCCAAGTTCTTCAAGCTTTCTTTTGAGCAAAAAAAAAAAAATGGGCACATTTGGAAAAAAAAAATTTTTTCTAATTACATATTTTATAAAAAAAAAATAAAAAAAAATTTTTTTTAATTTTAAAAATATTTTTTTCTGGAAGATTGAAAAAAAAAGCTATTGAAAGTATTTGGGACAAATTTTGTTAAAAGCAAAAGGTAATAAACTACATGTATGAGAAAAAACACCTATTTGCCGAAAACGTCAAATTTTGAACCCCTCTATCTCAGAGAGTTCTTGACCGATCGTGTTAAAAAATTGTGTCTAAACTACTCTCTGCAAGAACTTACTTTGGTCCAAATTTCTTTCCAATCGAAAAAAAAAGTTGGGTCACTTGACATGAAATCCCCCATATACATACATATATAAATAGCAAAAATGTGAAAACCGTATTTTTTGCCTACTTAGTTATGTCAACAGTTAGTATGGGTCAATTTGCAGACTTGTAATTTTTAAAAAGGCAAAAAATGTAAAAAAGGTCTGAAAATTACTTTTTTGTCCAATTTGTTGACTCTAGCCGTAAATGTGAATGAGGCCCTTAATTTTATGTTTTTAGACTCTAAAATTCAGAAAAATATAAAAAAGTGCAAATAATACAAGCAAGTTCTTTTTGCCCACTTAGTTTATTTTCGACCTAAATATAGATTAATATTCCTCAATTTATTATTACAAGAATTTCGAAATGCTAAAAAAAATGCAGAAAATTACCAAGAGTGTAAAAAAGTACTTTTTGTTTACTTGGATGATTTTCTACCTAAATCTGGATTAATATTCCTTAATTTCGTATTTCTAGACTCACAATATTTAAAAAAGTGCGAACAAGTACAGAAAATGAAGGAAAGTACTGTTTCTCACACTTTTGACTTTCGACTTCTATTACAGTCCATAGTCCTCAGTTTCATATTTTAAGCTCCATAATCCTTAAAAGAGACTAAAAATTCCAAAAATTCATTTAAGTAGTTGACATCCTATTTCTATGTGGGTCAATAGTTCTCCATTTCATATTTTAAAAATTGTAAAAAAAAACAAATCGTTTTCATACGTCAAACGTAATTTGAATTTCGTTTCTATCTTTTTACAAGAAGTAACACAAACTACCTAAAAAGTACTTAAACATAACTTTTACCCTCTCTAACGCCTAGGATGCACAAAAATACCGAAATGCTGCTCTTTAAATTGTTCAAGACCTGTAAAATGCACTTTGAATTACGTTTCTATTTTTATTGCTTTAGAAGTTATAAAAAGTGCCTTTTAGCTTAACGAGTTAATGCTGTACGTTAATGAATGATTTAGTCAATCACTATTAACATTATTATTATTTTTATATATATTAATTGGTACATAAGATTCGGCCGAGCCGAATATAGCGTTCTAAACTGTTTTAATAAAAACCTTTTGCTTAGGTAAAACAAAAAGACAAAGAATAAGTACTGGGGCCAAATCGTCACATTCGATTCGAATCGAAAATTCACTCGATTGATCGAGTTTTCAATGCTTTTAGTATAGAAATTCTCATAAGAATTTTTAAATTTCGATTCGTATCGAATGTGACGATTTGGCCCCTGATTTCATCATGTAGTACTGATTTTTCATTTGGTGTACTGAATAAAAATTTGTGTACTTAAATGTACTGATTTTTTTCAAAAATGTACTTATTGTAATGATTTTTTAGGACGAGTTGATATTTTAATATTTTTCCTTAAAAAATTTTAAAAATTATAGCAAATGTAGATAATTAGGCATTTGTACAACAGCAAAAAGTGTATTAAAATTATTTTAATTTTTCAAAACTTGTTTTGTCTATTGACAGCTCCCCAAAAATGATTAAGAATTTTTTAAGTTTTTTTTTCTAAATTAAATATTTTTCTTACAAGAATACATGGACACCCAGACGGATGGAGAGGCTTTCATCGACTTAGGAAGTGATTGTAATGCGATCGCTTGAAAGGAAAGTGGTTCTTAGACTACAAGAACTGAAAAGCGTACTGATTTAGAACTAGAATATATAGTCACCCTACTTACTTTGTATTCAAATTATGGAATAAAAATTTTGTAAGAATCGAACTTGAGACTAAAATAATATAAACAAAAATATTTAACACTAATGTAATAAATTAATGCACAAATTAATTATTTTAGTACAATTTTGCATTAAAGAACTACAATTAATTTTTTTGTGAACCATTTAAAATTAATAAGAATTTGATGTGGTAAAGAAAATGATAAATAAAAAAACACAAAATAGAAAATTTACTATACCAATTAAAAACAGCACAACTATGTAGGGTATTAAGAAAGCTCCTCCACCATTCTCATAAGCTGTAAATGGAAACCGCCAAATATTGCCTAAACCAACGGAAACCGATATACACGACATTAGAAACTCCAAACTACTACCCCAATTTTCACGTTGATTTTCCTGGTTAACAGCACCGCTCGCAATATTGGCAGCATTAGTTTTGGCATTTGACGAGTTCTTCTCTCCTTCTTCAATAGAATTCATTTTAACCCTTAGCTGGTGACGTTAGATCTAAAAAATTAAAAGAGCAAAGACTTCCAGAAAAGTGTTTTGCTAGATAAAACAATAAAAACAAACAGCTAACTTCGCACTGTCTTGTAAACCCGCCTCATCAATTATAATTTTTTTTTCAAATCTAGTTAATTTAAAAATGAAAAAAATATTGTTTTATTTCCTTATTTTCATCTTGCACTTTGTATTTTTTTATTTTTTACTATTTATAAACTACATATATACTACTATTTATAGTTTAACCACGTCACACTAATTAATTAATATATGTATGACGAAAATATCACGACAAAAGGGTCCAACAGCAATATCACCAACACCTGATGTATGCACTAAGTATTATTTGGGGCCAAATTAATTGTTGGTGAGTGGCTGCACTTGTATGCATGCATGTATGTATGTATGCATGTATGTATGCATTTAAATATGGTAAATGTATGCACTCGATTAATTTATTATATGTTCTCTCTCAAAATAATTGTTTATTGTTTGAATGTTTTGTTTTACTTATTTTTTTGTCAACTTGTGTAAATTAATTGAAACTGTAACGTTTTTATATACATATAACGTTTTATTTAAAATTTTATCATAATTAAAAAATCACTAAATATTCACCCTTAAACTTTATTGATTTTGTTTCGGTTTTATTATTTCTTTAAATTTTTTGTTTTCACTTATGTATTTCGAAAATAAAATTAGCGCCACTAAGCAAATGTTAAAGACGAGCTACGTACAGAAAAGGTTTTCATTTCCCGTTCTTATTCCGACGGTTAACAATTGAATACTGATGAGGACAAAGAAAAACATTTTTAAATTTTTCTCACTTAATAGATATTACATTTGAATTTTATTTTGAAAATAAAATTATTATTTTATAGAGACAGAAAAGAATATAACAATCACATCATAAACGACAATAAGAAAAGGTAACTAAGTAATTGTACTCTTCTTTGTTTTATTTAGGTTGTTATGATACTGTTTAGATTGTTTTATTTGTTTAAGTTTATTTCGAATGGGTTTTAGTGTTAACACAATTGTTTCGTTTAAAACTTCATTATCAGTCAGTCAGTCAGTCATCCAGTTTCGCAATAAATTTTGTCTTAATTAAAATTAAATTGGCTGTCAATTAATCTAACATATGTTTTACAAGAGAGATAAAAATTGATAAAATGGAGAAACTCTAAAAAAATTACAAAATATTTTATATAGTAATTTATTTAAATTTACTTGTTTTGCATTTATGTAAATAAGAATTCCCATTATTTGGGCAAATGTAATTTAATTATGTAGAAGTCAACTTTCAGCTTAATGTATGACTTACGGGCCTGTCAATAGGCAGAATAATTAAAAATATTTTAGAGGCAACAGTGTTTTTTTTAGCCAAAAACATCAATTTATAAAGTACTTAAATGTCAGAAAAAGACCGCGAGTACGAGCTGGCAAATATTTTTGAGAATATACCGTTACTAAAATGACTGCAAATTTGTGTGAATATCGAACCCGTTTCTTTAGATGTAAAATGGCCCCAAAGTGAAAATCAAAAATAACCCCGAAATTTTATATAGAAAACAACAACACAAATATTTTGGACCATTTTTCCTGTTTTTTATTACTGAGGTAAATTTTTCGTTTCTAAATTTGGGGTGATTTTAATTTTTAAAACTTTTTTCATTTCAAAATTTTTTTGCTACTATGAGAAATGTTAAAATGTAAAATGGCCCCAATTCAAAATTACCTCAAAACATTTAATGAAAAATTGTCGCAATTTAAAGAATGAAAAGACGGTTTGGAATAGCCGGCCTTAAACTCTAGTGGTGTCGAACCGCCGCGGCACCAGCTTCGCTTTTGCCTCCGGCAAGGTGTAAAGACTTAAAACTTCGGTATTTTTATACAGTGGTTTCGCTAAATAAAAGTATTTTTTTTGTGCACGGCTGGCTATCTACAAGCGCTTTTTTATGAAAACCTAAGGACAACGTTTATTTTTCTAATATTTCCGAACTGGTCTTCGTGTACTTAACGTTTTTAGTTTACTTTCTGGCAATTTTTCGATAATCCGTTTTTTTAATGAAAAAAGGCCCTATCCATTTAAAAATTTTAGGTGGTTCTAAAAATAAAAAATCACCCCTAAAAATGGCCTCTAAACAGGTAAAATGGCCCCGAATTTTCGTGGCCATTTGGCATTTTTTGATTTTTACCTTGGGATTGTTATTTATTACTGAAATTATAGAGATTTCTCATTTTTTAAATTAGGGCCGTTTGTAAGCACTCGTTATTTTTAGTGTGCAAATTTGGGGGATCATTTTCAAATTTAACTTTGGGGCCATTTTTCATTTAGTATATATATTAAGATTATCTTAGGGTCATTTTTCATCTAAATAATTTTTTATCTTAATCTAAATAAAATCAGAATCAGATCGTTTTATTTAAAATTGTGTAATACAGACAATGTCGGCCAATTTGGTTGGCTGGGATGTTTGACTAAGCACTTACATACATACATATACATAGATAAAGGTTTTAAAAAGAAGGTTTCCCGAAAAACTTCTATATCGCGAATGAAGTCATTTAAAATAAACGTTTTATATTAATTAATTGGTTTATGTTCTGTTATCTTATGTCATATAATATTAATTTGACAAAAACCATATATTTTTTATTACATCTGTATATCTGTATTAAATTCTTTTTTGCGGTTTTTTATAATTTATAGATATAAAAATATGAGTATCTCAAAATTGAAATGCTTCATTATTTAAAATTTTAAGAAACCAATTGTTGTTTTTTTCATTATTGTTAGTAAATATTAAAACCTGTTTTGCAAAATGCAGAATTTGTAAATCCCATCACCTACGAAGAAGTGGTACTGGTAGTTTGCGTTTGTGTTTTAATGTTTGTAACGTCTTTTAATAGAAGTCCAACACCCGCTTTAAGCTTTAATTATTGACACAGAATTACCTCCTAAGTCGATTAAACGATGACTGTTCGTTCGAAAAAAATTTCACAGATAAGTATGTTAATATAAGGGCGAAGTCTGTTGAATACAATGATCCGTCTATGATTTCACCAAGCCCATTTAAAAATCTCTCATGAAACGTCCCATTAGCTTTTATAAAGATCTCTATTATTTTTTCTTTATTATTTTGGCGTTGAAACAAAGTTTTAAAAACTTATTTTAAAAATAAAAAAAAAAATGGTTACTTAGCATGTTGTATGATCGAGCTTGATCGACTAAAGCTTCTTTCATTGTTTAATGACAGCAGACAATTTGCCTACAGTGAATTCAAAAGGCCATTATAAAGTTCCAACAAATTGAATTTTTTAAATAATAAACATTTGGTAAGACGTCTACACATTTTAAAAGATCGAAAAAAAGTTAAAAGTAACATTTAAATATTGTTAAATCAACAAGATTTTGACAATAAAACTCGATTTTTTATTTTTAATTAAAAAATTATTTTCTTAAATTTAATGTTAAAGTTTGTTTTG
This sequence comes from Melanophora roralis, assembly GCA_963583895.1. NCBI lineage: Eukaryota > Metazoa > Arthropoda > Insecta > Diptera > Rhinophoridae > Melanophora > Melanophora roralis. The sequence continues at coordinate 16,770,395 of OY757190.1, read as the reverse complement.
TGATAATTTAATACATTTTTTAATTATTTTTTGAAACTCGTTATTTTATTTACTTTTATAACATTGTTAGTAAATAACCTTGAGGTATGCATAATAGAGACGAGTTGAAACTAATAGCAATTATACAGGGTGGCTGATGAAAGCTACTACCAAAACAAATTACTTTTTTATAAGATGTCGCACATGTGTCGCTGAGGGTGGAGGCCATTTAAATTACCGCATTCGTAATTCATGATGTCAAAATGTAACTAGTGTTTCTGCATATGGGTAGCTCCAAGAAAAGGTAACGTAACGCTAGAACGGACTATTCTTGTTTGTTAGGTAAATACATACTTCAATCTTTATATGAATATGTATACCAGTTATTAAAGAAAAGTCTCTTCTTTCATTTAAACTTGAATTGCAAAAAAAAACATAAGCTTTCCCCTGGAAAAAGATACATGAAATCTGTCGTTACGTTACTTCTTTCCTGGAATTACCCATATCCAATATTACTTGCTAACTTAACCGGTAAGCAAAGGCTTTGATGGGAATGTGTCGCAGTTATAACTTTGACAATATATTTTGAACTTTCATGAATATCATTTTTATAGAAGGGCTTATAAGCCTTATAATCATATAAATTATAATCATTTTTAAAAAGAGATAAAGTTTTCATGATCCTCTTAATCCACACCATTTTATTTTCTACTTCTAAATGAATCCATAAAAATTAGAGTAAAATTAATCTGCTTTTTGGACTATAAAATTATCAACCAATGACTAATTTCATTTGTTCACAAAATTAAAATTTTAAACCATATTTAGGTCTTGACGTTGCAATATTAAAACATATTTCAATATAATCTTTGCTTCTACTTCGATCTTACCTAAAAGAATATTTTTTTTTTAACTTAAAAATAGAAAACTTAAGAAAGACCATATATTTGGCATCCTTTATAATTCCTCAACTTAATTTAGGTCCAAAGTCCTTAATATTAAAAAAAAATATTTTACTTATTGCCCACTAAGTTGACTTCTGGTGTCAATCGCGGTCAACAGCTATGAATTTTATATTTCAAGGTTAGAAGCGGCAAAGAAAGCAAAAAAAGTATCGATAATGCAAAAACAAAATTTGATGTCCAATAATTTGAGTTTCTAATTCAATATTTGAGCCGTTTATTTTGAAAGTGGCATAAGTCGAGATTTTGAAAGATATGAAAAGATACCGTTCAATTTCAAAATAAACGGCTCATATGTAGGTCAAAAGTCCTTAAAAATAGTCCCTAAAATACCAAAAATGAGGAAAATGTACTCTTTGTCTATTTAGTTTACTTAAAACCTCTATATGGGTATAATCTCAAATTTTTTACAAAAAGTACCAAAAAAGTATCCATATTTTTTTTTTTTGGGTTTTGTTAAACCCAATTTGAAATATGTTTCTATCTCTACTAATAGAGTACAAAAAAGTACCAAAATTAGTACAATTTTTACCCATTTTTTACATCTTTGGGTCGAAAGAAAAGTCCATTAACATAATAATATGTTTTTAAAAGATCTGTCGAATTTAATTTAAAATTTTTTTACTGCTACTTTTTATTTAAAGAAAGTTCTATGCAATTTGCAGACAAAAATAGTTTTTCTGATGATTTACAAACATACACATGAGACCTGAAATTTAAATGGCCTAAAGTATAACTATTGGTTTTTCAGCATACAATTTATTTACAACAACAATATCAACAAAGATGACTTAGGTTTAAAGTTTTGTCAAAACTACTTTGTTTGGTGTTGCCTAATATGTTGAACGGTTTTTTTAAATATAGTCGTTATTTTTGAAAATAAAAGACAAAAACTCGTAAGTGTGTGGTTAAAGACTCCACAGACCATTCAAGTTTTTTTAATTTTTTGCTTTCAGAAGACATTATATAGTAGAAATAACATTAAGGTTTCAAATAGTTTAATGGTTACATTCATATACCAGAATTAAATTAATTAGATATATAATAATTAAGTTACATGCATATGTACAATGCACATATACAAAATACAATACATACAAAGTTTTTTAAATATTTTTTTTAATTCCTAAATTTTAATACTACTAAAGTGCATATGAAACTACGTTGTCCTTCCGGTGATATTAAAAAGTTTTTGCTTAAAAAAGGTTATTTTATTACTTTCATTGTGTTTGCGACGCTCTTCAGCTAAGTCCATTTTGTATGCGTACCATTTTGCTCTTGTCTTTGGATTTGAAGGTCCCCAATTTTCGGTTGGCTTCAAAGAAACCAAAAATGACTGCAACAAAAAAATATTACAAATGAAAAAAATTCTTCAAGTAAATACATATATTAGATTAAAAAAACCCACCGTTACAAATGATTCTTTGTAATGATGTTTAATATACCAAAGACCCCAGAGGGGAAATTGTAAAATACCAATAATAAACATTATCCAACCAGCAGCTAAAAAAACAATAAAAATATATTTTAAGATAGATTTTAAAATAATGGGCCATATTCATAAACAATTCAAAATATACTATTAATTTAAAATAGACTTTTTTTTAAAAAAAGCGGTACTTAAAGTCTATTTTAAACTATTAATGAAAAGTGATGGCAACTCTTACATCATAAAAAGCACTGTGAACACATACAAATAGGATAAAAATTAAAAAAAAAACGCGGGTAAAAAAGCACCAACCTTAATATTCCTTTCCTGCAAAAAATATTGGACGATATTACCCATTTTAGCTTAACTGGTCTTTTTATAGCATTGTCATATGTATTGCAATCATGGACCATGCCATTGTGAAACAAGAACTTTCAGTTAAGCAATAGGTGTTTCTGTTCAAATCATCGCAGTTGTAAAACTAATCCTTTTTGGTGTTTTAAAGAATACCCAGCAAAAAATTGCAAGTGAGTAGGCATTAAAAATTTCTTACTTTTTAACTACTACTACATACCGTCTGTATTACTGAGCAGTTGTTAGATAATGAGTTATTTCTTATCTAAAATTTTAATTTATTTAAACTTAATATTTTAAGCCAGTTTTAATCAAAACATCAGAAAAAAATTTTAATGCAACAATGAGTAACTGGGGTCCCCAGGAAAAGGCTATTTTAATGCCAATAAAGTAATAGCTTATGTAAGTCCCTCTTTGTAAGCGAGCATGGTAAGTACTTGCCTCCAATAACATGAGTTTTTTGGATGTTAACTCATTACAAAGCAATATAAGTTTTTGCTGGGTAGTTTTAAAACTACACCGATGTAATGCTAAAATGGATTATATGGTCTGCCCCTAGGGCATCATAATGTTGAATGTACCATGGTTTTTACATAAAATTGGTTTAATTTTAGAGTAGTCCTACTCCTTGATGGGCTGGTCCCTACACGTGTGTAGTGGCAGCAGTGTTAATAAATAAGGCCTACTGACTTTATTTTTGGTGAAAAGAATTTTAGTTTGTTAGCTGGGCCTTTAGAAATAAATTGAGAGGAATAATTAAATATCCTTTTTGATTTTTGCTATTGGGCATTTTTATATTACTCACATTAATAAAGAACTTAAAACTTTGAGTTCAAAAAAAGGTAATGAATTTGATGGATGGTAAGATTTTAAACTTTTAATAAAAAAATAGATGCTGAAATACATGATTTCTACTTAAATATCCAACAAGAAACTGTGACGGGTGTGGCTTTATAAATTAAGCTTTAAAAAATGTTTACTTTGAGGTTATGTAATAAATTCTGAAGAAAGCTCATAATTATTTTGATGTAATTGATTATTAAGGGTGTTACCTAATTCATTTTATGACTAAGTTGCTATAACAAAAATTGATTCATAAAAAACTTTTCAAAAAAGTTGTCGGTGTGACTGTGAGAAAACTGTTCAGTAAATGTTCATTTTAAATTGTTTCCAAAATATTGTTTAATGTATTTAAAATCCTTTAAAGACATAAGTTACTTGATTTTGTTTTTTTTAATGTGGGATTGCCTTATTATCAAATGAAAAATTTTTTTAAATGCTTACTATTTGCAGAATCTGGATACTCAAATCCCTTGTAGTTTAAAGGTTCTATTGTCACTACAGAATATAAGAAAATTATTAACATCATGACGGGTGATAAAAAGGACCAGCAGATACGCCAATACATTGAAACCTTTCTATGGGTCATAAATTCTACATCGTCACAGAAGTTTTGCAATCCTTTAACAAGATAAAAGCACTTAAATTAACGTCATTTCAATATTTGTTATAGGTTTAATTACCATAAATCCAAATTACACCGACAATTTCAAAAATCGCCAAGGCAAATATAACATATGTTCCTCCATAAAAATCAACCAAATTTAGTATCCATTGGCCGCCCTAAAATTATTGAAACAATAAAACACTGCTATATAGTTTTGTACATAAAGTAATTGGCACCATTCCTCTTATTGCGAAAGTCGTTGTCGACGTCGCCGTCGATTTTCAGCTGCAGTCAATTTAGTTCGCCGTCGCCAACTCGACCCATAACGGACATTGATTTAGAGATTTTTGAGTAAACGAATATTATTTTTTTTTTTTAAATATTTTGATAGTAATTAAATTTGCTTGTCGACGTCAACTGTGCCGTCGTTGACATTCGCTTTAAGGAGGAATGTTAAAAAATTATTTTTTTACATACCGGAGTTACATAAACCACACCCATTAGGAAACCACAAATTGAGGTTATCAAGGCCACAACCCAATATTTTAGCGACTTGTATTGATCGCAGATTATGGTAACAATTGTACTTTGTAGAGCCACAATTGAGCCGACGCCTAAAACGAACAACATAAAAAAGAATAGGACAGCAAAAAATTGTGGTATGGCCTGAAATTTTGCAATTGCATCGGGATATGAAATAAAAGCTAAAGCAGTGCCGCTTTGAACGACTTCTTTTATATTGGTTATATTAAGATTGTAGGCTAAATTTCCCAAAATGCCAAATATTGTTATGCCAGCTAACAAACTGGTGAAAGTATCTAAACTAGTTACAATCATGGCATCTCTGTAATTAAATTAAAAAGCATATAAGTTAATCTCTTAACATTTCCTTGCAGATATTTTAAAACCTTTACCTATAAATTGTGTGATCAAATCGATTATATGATGAAAACATAATAATTGGCCCCGCGCCAACAGCTAACGAAAAGAAACATTGTACCACAGCTTCTTTCCAAACCTGAAAATATATAAAATTTTTTAAAAATCTTAGACTAAATAAATTTAGGGTGTACTTACACTTTCAAAAAAATAACTATACCTACCTTTAAATTTAATAGCTCATTCCATTGAGGCTTTAAAAAGAATATAATGCCATCCATGGCACCCTCTAATGTAACACTGCGTACTAACAAGGCCACCAATACTAGATATGGAAATATGGCCAGAAAATAGGCAGCTTTACCAGAACTTTTTACGCCTTGACGTATCACTAAAAATATGACCGCCCACGAGGCAAACAAGGTCAAAGTTAAATACAAGTCCGGCGTTCCCAAACCATCAAATATTTGTAGTTTTTCTTTGACAACGATTTCTCTAAAAATGGATATTTTCTATATAAACTAAAAGTTATAAATTATTATACATTAACTTTTTATTTTTCAACTTTTCTATATCTTATAACAACTTCTATTTATTCGGCTTTTAGTTCATTATTGTATGTGGATTTAGTTTGCTCTAAACAATATAAAATATGAGTATAATTCCAGAATTCAAATTCTAGTAAAAGTTTGTTAAAAAAAACAATTAAATTTACATTTAACCTTAAGTAGTACCGAATAAAAAGAATGCTGACAAGAAATCGTAGTTAATTTTAAAAATGCTTGACACTCGGCTAATAATGGAATCACTTTCTTTTTAATAAAAGTTTCCATTATAAGATATAACAATTTTAATAAACAACTTAAACAAAAATTTTTATAATTTATAAAATATTAAAAAACTAAATTTTTATACAAAATTCGTTTTAGTAAAAAAAATTTATAAATATCGTTGTTAAAGTTTTAATGCAAAAACGTTTCATAACATTTTAAACTTACGTAAAATACAACTCTGAACTACTTATTAATTTATGTGATGTATTATCCTGTTGTATTAAATGTGATTTTGGTAATGAGTCTAAGCAAGCTTTTCCCCATTCTTCACGACAATAAGTCCAGGGTAATACTGCTTGAAATGATACAATCATGTAATAGAGAGTAAGTGCTATCAGAGAAGAGTAATATGTCGTAACACATATTGAAGCAAAAGCTTGACCATAACCAACACCTAAGGATAAATAAAGAAGAAAACTAAGGAAATTATAATTTTATGTATCTTAATATGATGATTTTATTATTAAAGTAATAATATTTTAAGAAATTAGAAACCTAAATATTAAATGTTTTGGTTATTATTATAATTTTTGCTTACCCAAAAATGATGGACATAATGACCACACTTTTACAGATCCTTTACTCGTAAACTGGCCCAATATCATTTCTAAATAGTACATGGGTTTGCCTTAAAATTACAAAAAAAAAAACTAAACAATTGAATAATTCGATGTTATTTTAACGAAAAAAATTTGAACTAGCTGCCACCAAAGCCCAGCTATCTACAGCACCTTTCGAAACAAAGCTAAGAGTGCTTGTCTTAAAGAAAATTAAATAACTATCAACCAAGGTTGGCAAACGATATCATTTAAATACCGCCTAAATTTGGTTACAGGTATTGATACCGATACCGAAAAAATTTGTTGCGCAAAATACTGGTATCAAAATACCGTTTCCTTTAATAGTAGTGTTATGTTTATACGGCCAAGGTTGCCAAACGTTTTAACGTCATTTTGACGATTTTTTTGACTAAATTGGAAAAAATGACGACTATCGATTTTTTAATCAGAATTTTTTAATTTTGCTGACTACTAATCCTACGTATAAAAGCTTATAAAATGGAATAATATATCTCAGCTTTTTTTACGTTTTTTGTTATTTAAAAATGCGTGTAAAGCCTATCCACTGTTTGGTTAAAAAATTATTAATCTGGCAAGTATTATAATGCAATAATAAAAAATACACAGGTTTTTTAATTTTATGTGAGTTTGTTTATAAATAAATGACTTTACCACACTTATCTGCTAACGTTAAAAATTATTTAGCCAAATTCATAATAGTGAACCCATAATTAAGACTCGCTGGAAACAAACCCCTTTCAAATGATTTTGTTTTCGAAGGATTTATGAAAGATAATTGTTAACAATATTTTAATTAGGAGTTCACAAGGTGTTCTATTTGTCCTTTTGTCATATTGTCATAAAATTTCCACAATGGTTTAAAAACATTTGTCAACTATTGGACACTCGGAGCAGGTGTATTTGGAGTTGTTGAAACAATTTAATAAGTATATTGAAAGACATAGTATTTTTTAAGAACTATTTTTGTATAAAAGTCAACAAAACCATTGTGAAATTTTATAACAATATGACAATAGGACATAATAGGACACCTTGTGAATCCCCTAAATGTATCAATTTTTATTGTTCCACCGAACCTAAATGGAACCCAAACACAAACCAAACTCATAATTCTCTATTAAAGTAGGTCTATTTATGCATTTTATTCAAACAAATAAGAGGAATTTTTTAAATCAACATAGATGCGTTTATTTTTACTTTAAAGAATATAATAATAATACAAATACATTCAAAAATACACGCTGGACAAATAAAATTAATGCTCAAGTGTTAGTTTAAAAGGAAATTCTTACGATTTTTTTCATTAATGAAGTACTTAATAGTTGTGTTTTCAAATATGTAAGACCCAATCGACACTTTTGTATTTTCTTGTTGCTAATATATGCAAGCAATAGATTATCATGAAAAGTCCCACCACCACTTTTTACCGAACTCCGAACCCGGACCCAAACGTTCGGTCGGGCTCTAGTAAATACCATTAAATCAATATCTATACCGGAATACCGATATAATCAAAATACTGATACCAATGTAAAAAATGTTTAATACCGATCCGGTATCGTTACCGATACAGTCATAATGCCGTTACCAATACCGTTATTCGTTTCGGTTGCCAACCTTGCTTTCAACAAATATAAAATAACTCCCAATTAAAAACTAAATAACTCCCAATGATAGAAATTAAAATAACTTTTTTTCATTGGAAGTGAATTCATTTAGGAGTTATTTCATATCAAAAAAATTCTTAATCAAAATACATAAATAAATTAGTCCCTATATGTATGGAAAATATTTGGAGTTATTCATTCCACTTTTTGTTGGAAGTTATTTCATAGTAAGCATTCATATACATATGTACATATTTACATACATATTTTTTTTTTTTTTTATTGTGTTTAATAATTTTTTCATAATTTCTTACCGATAAAGAATAAAACCACCAAATATGGTATAAGAAACGCTCCTCCACCATTTTCATACGCTGTAAACGGAAATCGCCATACATTACCCAAACCTACAGACATCGATATACATGACATAAGAAATTCAAGTCCATTGCCCCAGTTGGGCCTTTCATTATCTTCAACCTCTCCACCGCCTCCGCTTTTAACGACTTTTTCGGGCTTTTTCTCATTATAATTATTATGCAGCTAAACAGAAAAAAAAATTTTGTAAGTACACATAGGCTTATGTAATAGAGTTTTCAATAGAAACAATTTTTTTCTGTCAGATATACATACATACATACACTGAGAAGAAAAGTGCGCTTTAAAATTAAATGTGAACACTTTTAAATTTTATTTAAAGTGCCTCAGCCTATAGTTTCTTATGGGAGGCACAAAAAAAAATATTTTTTAAAAGTGATAACTTTAAGTTTTTAAAGTCTTTACCCTTAACTCAAAAGTTAAAATTTTTGTTTTTAATGTAAAACACTTAAATTTAAAAATGTTGACTTTATTTTATAATGACAAACTTTATATTTTAAAGTAAAATATCTTATTTATAAAGTAATAACTTTTAAAATTGTATTGAAAGTAAATGCATTTAATTTAAAAATTTTTTACTTTAATATATAAAGCGTCAGTTTATTATTAAAAGTGTTCACTTTGACATTTAAAGTGTTCACTTTAATATTAAAAGTGTTAACTTTTAAACTCAAAATGTCACTTTAAAATTTAAAGTGTTCACTTTAATATTGAAAGTGTTAACTTTTAAACTCAAAATGTCACTTTTAAATTTAAAGTGTTCACTTTAATATTGAAAGTGTTAACTTTTAAACTTAAAGTGTCACTTTTAAATTTAAAGTGTTCGCTTTAATATTGAAAGTGTTAACTTTTAAACTCAAAGTGTCACTTTTAAATTTAAAGTGTTCACTTTAATATTGAAAGTGTTAACTTTTAAGCTCAAAGTGTCACTTTTAAATTTAAAGTGTTCACTTTAATATTGAAAGTGTTAACTTTTAAACTTAAAGTGTCACTTTTAAATTTAAAGTGTTCGCTTTAATATTGAAAGTGTTAACTTTTAAACTCAAAGTGTCACTTTTAAATTTAAAGTGTTCACTTTAATATTGAAAGTGTTAACTTTTAAACTCAAAGTGTCACTTTTAAATTTAAAGTGTTCACTTTAATATTGAAAGTGTTAACTTTTAAACTCAAAGTGTCACTTTTAAATTTAAAGTGTTCACTTTAATATTGAAAGTGTTAACTTTTAAACTCTAAGTGTCACTTTTAAATTTAAAGTGTTTACTTTAATATTGAAAGTGTTAACTTTTAAACTCAAAGTGTCACTTTTAAATTTAAAGTGTTCACTTTAATATTGAAAGTGTTAACTTTTAAACTCAAAGTGTCACTTTGAAATTTAAAGTGTTTACTTTAATATTGAAAGTGTTAACTTTTAAACTCAAAGTGTCACTTTCAAATTTAAAGTGTTCACTGTAATATTAAAAGCGTTAACTTTAAAACTCAAAGTGTATTTGTTGGAACTAAACGTGAACGCTTTAAAATGCAACGTTATAGTTAAGTGAATTTAGAAGTGTGAAAAAGATACAAGTATGACCAGTCAGGGCAAAATTATACAAGAAAGTGAATTGCTGCGAATTCTTGGCAACGATATTCAAATTAATGAGCAGGGTGAATTAACGTACACGAGTGTTGATGAAGATACGGATCTCCTTAATCTGCTAAAGGAGTTTGATTTGGAAGCACTTTTTCTTAACCTAAAAAGTAAGTAAAAATTCTTAGGCAATATTAACACTTATGCAATATTATTAATGTTTCTTAGATGCTGGAATAACTTTTCGAAGCTTAAAGTTTTTGTCAAAAGAAGACATTGCGGAAGCAGTTAAAAATATTGGTCTTCGAGCGGAGTTTAGAGAAAAGTTGTTTTTCTGGCGCAAGTCAAAGGTAAATATAATATTAATTTTAAAGCTAATTTGCGATGTTATGCACCTACATAGATACAATTCCTGTTTCCATATTACTACGTTTATAATTTAGCAAGTTTATTTTTTCAGTTTGGAATAGAAGACGAAACGTTGAGCCAGACTTCGAAAGTTGTTGGTTGGCTAGAAAAAAACCGTCACAATCATTCACCTTGTTCTTCAAATAATTCAATAACAAACGCATTTGGATCACAGGTAAGAATATACAGAAAAAAAGTTTTGTATTAAATTTAATAATACACTACATTGCAGCCCCTTTCAACATTTTTAAATAATAACCCAGCCGGAAAACAACTTATTCAATATTATGAGGAAAATACATGTTTCACGAATAAGCAACGCGATGATCTCATTAAAATAATTGTAGAAGATGTCATGTTAACAAAGGCAAACCTTAGACCGGAAAACTTTGCTAGTATTGTGGAAGAAATAATTGGTTTATTTCCCAAAGAAAAAGAGTGCCAGGTATTATTAAAAACGATATATTAAAATGAACATATTATAAACTGATTTCTTTCAGGATTATTATTACATTCCTCGTCAAAGAAAAAAAACCCATCAGGCAAGCTCTATTCCAAATATTTTAACCTAAAAACAAAGATTAGAAAGAGTAGTTCATCTGCGGAAAGATCTATTTCAAATGAATTGCGTGACCCATTAGTGGAAGAAAATTTTGAAGTGGACAAAACGCTGTCGTTATGTTTAAAAACTTCGCTTCAAAAAGATGCCAGTAATTGGGATGAAGTTATTGACAAATGGCAAAAAACATTTACTTTTCGGAAGAAGGAATTAGCAAAGCTCTCAAACTCTAAATTTTTGCAGGAGTGGCCAATTTTTAAAGACTCCAGAGCCCCATTTCTGGTATTTTAAAAGAACTTAAACACAAAATTCAAGGATATACAATTTTTTATATTTTTTTAGATTAATCTAGATTTCAATTTGATTTGTCCTCAAAAAGATAATCTTTTAAAAACAAAGTGGGATAACTTTAAAACCAAGATAGTGAACTACTACGATGTCAACATACGGAATCAGCAATCAATAGATCTGCTGAACCAAGCAAAAACGACGAAAAAAATTGGTGAGTAGCAATTATGGGCTTTTTTTGTTAAATTAATAAAATAACACTAAATATTTTTTTTTCAGATTGTCAAGACTACATTCTTACAATTCTTCTCAATTCAGTTCTGCTGCCTTCAGCAAAATTTAGTGCGGATGGAAATACAAAAAAGAAAGCCACCATTAAAGATGCTAATGAAAGCTTTGTATTGCAGTTAACAACAATAAGCGATTACTCAAGACGAATAAAAGAACTTATCGGTAAATACTATCATAATAAACTGACTGTACAGCCGCTTATAATTGTGGTAGGAGACTCTGTGGACGATCTTAAAACCTTTTATATTTACTTTGACAAAACTTTGTACAAACTAAATTCTTTTATTGAAAGTTTGGATATATGCTTTAAAATCTTTCACGTGTTTAATCTTAAATATCCTAAGATCTGCGAAATGCCATGGATGTTTATCCAAAAGTATTTTTATGAATTAGATTCAAAATTTGATTTAAAAAGTTCGAATCTTACTTCATTGTTAACACACATGAATGAACAAAATTAAATTTTGTAAATTTATCGATTGCCATAATGTATGTATAAATGTTTCAGATGTTTTCAGTTATTTAATAATGTTGATTTGCTAATAAGACATTTAAAACACATGCATTTATTGTCAAATAAAGATATACTTCAATGCGAACAAAATAAATGTAAGCAAATTTTTTCAAACTTTAGTTCTCTAAAGCGACATTTATTAACACATAAGAAAAATAATTACACTTTAAAAACACCAGCAGAGCTACCCGCCACATCGTCCGGAATTAAGTTAGTTGAACCTATTTTATCAGATGAACCTAACATAGAAACAATGCCAGACACAATTTCACAATTTCATATAAATAGACAAAAAACCATAGCAGATTTAAAAAATAAGTCTTTAGCTTTATGTCTGCAACTATATTCTAAAAGTACCATGCCAAGAAAGGATGTTTTAAATATACAAAGCATGGTATCAGATTTATTAGGAACAGTTTCTGCTACAATTAAAAATATAATTTCAAATTCAAACAGTAGCTTATTCACCGAAATACAAAACGATATTGACTGTATTCTTAACTTTTGTAATGATCCATTCATGGAAATCAAATCTGAATATCGCATAATTACAGTTTTGAAGGCGATGAATTTATATGAAAGCCCAAATTCTTTTGTAATTCTTAATGAAATAGCTGACACAGTTGTTCAGGGAAACCCTACACTCGATAGTAAAGTGCTTAGCATTCAAATAATGCCATTAAAATTTCAATTTAAAGCACTTTTTGAGTTACCTAATGTTTTACAAATAACTTTAAAAAATACAGAAAAGTTTTTAGCGGATACTAATTTTTCAAATTTTTGTAATGGCCAAATTTTTCATTTAATTAAATTAAAATTCGATTCTCAACTGGTAATACCCTATGTTTTATATTTTGATGACTTTCAAATTAATAACGCTCTTGGTAGTCACACATTCTCAATTTGCGGTTGTTATTACAATTTCCCTACTATGCCACAATATATACTCTCAAAACTTGATTTTATTTTTAATGCTGCTTTTATATCTACAAAAGGTTTGAAATGTTGTGGAAACAGAACGTCCTTCTTCCATTTACTTGAAGAGCTTAAATCATTGGAGGAAGGGATATTAATTCAATTATTTGATCAGACTTTCAAAGTACATTTTATTTTGGGCCTTGTAGTGGGAGATAATTTAGGTGTAAATAGTATTTTGGGTTTTGTGCAATCTTTTAATGCCAAGCGTTACTGTCGAGCATGTACAACTACTAAAGATCAAATTAAAATTGATGTTTCAGAAAATGAACAACTGCTAAGAACTCGTACTCAATACGAAGATGACTTATTTAACAATAAATTTCAAGACACAGGTGTCAAAACAGTTTGTATTTTTAATGAATTAAAAAGCTTTCACGTAACAAATAACATTTGCTTTGATATTATGCATGATGTTTTAGAAGGAATTTGCGTATATGATATTTGCAACATAATCTTGGGTTTAGTAAATGACGAAATTATTTCATTAGACATTATTAACAGCAGAAAAAAATTTTTTCAGTTTGGAAATATTGAAATAGGAAATATTTCGCAGCCTCTCCTTATGGACCGACTTCCATCGTACAACTTAAAAATGACAGCTAGTGAGGTTTTGTGCTTTACAAATTTTCTTCCACTTATGATAGGAGATTTAATTTCACCGGATGTGAAGCATTGGAAACTATTGGTGTTGCTAATAGAAATAGTAGATTTATTATTTGATTCTAGTTTTTCTACTTTCGATCTAGATAAGTTGAAAAGTTTGATTAAAACACATCATCAATTATATATTCTACTTTACGGTGATCTGAAACCTAAGCATCATTTTTTGGTGCACTACCCTCGCGCAATTGAGAAATGTGGTCCTCTTAAGTTTGTCTGGGCGATGCGTTTCGAGGCAAAACATAAAGATGCAAAAATATATTTTAATAATATAACATCTCGATTAAATCCTGCTTATACAGCGGCTATGAAAAGTTCCTTTTGTTTTTCAAATTTTTTACACAAGTATAAAAGTGGGTTTCCGCGTGCTTTTAACACTGAAACATTTATTACAAAAGACTTAACAAAAGAAGAATATTTTCCTTTAATATTAAACTTTGAAAATATAAACTATCAATCTGTTTATGTTTTGACTTCAATATGTTATAAAGGAATCGAGTATAAACAAAATAATTTTTTAAGATTACTGAATGAAATAAATTGTTGTATCTATAAAATCAAACTTTTTATTTACGAAAATGAAATTATGTACGTTCTATGTTATCCTATTGAAATTATAAAATTTGATGTACATTTCCAATCTTACGAGACTGGCATAAAACAAAATTGCCTAAAACTGATTAACATTTCACATTTCACAAGCCTGCCTATGAATTTACATCAAATTAACAATGGAAAGACATATGCGAGATTAAAAAAGATATAACATATTTTCTTAAATTAAAATTAAATTATTTTATTTTATGAATTATTAAAATTATTATTAATAAGTTATTTCATAAATATAAAATAAACCTAAATTTAAATATGTTTGAATAAAAAAATGTGAATTAAAAACAAGTAAAAAAAGTGTTTCCTTTAAAGTTTATAGTGAACACTTTTAAATTGCATTTGAAAGTGTTCACTCTTAAAATAAAAGCTAACGCTTTAAGTTTGAAATTGAATATGTTTTCTTTTAATTTAAATACAAACATTTTTCAATTGGATTAAAAGTGTGAACTTTAAAATCAAAAGTGTTTATATCGTATTCGAAAATGCGCGTATTAAAATGTAAAGTTTTCACTTTAATATTCAAAGTGCCAACATTAATTATTTACATTTTAAAGTGCAAACTTTTAAATTAAATATTTTTCAATACGGCTGGTTATCATACATGAAAACTTTTAATTTTAAAGTCCCTTGTACTGGATTTAAAGTGAATTTAAAATGTTTCTTTTCTGAGTGTACATACATATGTACCTAACATTTAGCCTGCAAAAATACCTAATAGACAATTTAATGTAAAACAACTTTTGACAAAAATCGATCGGTCTATAATGTTCTTTAAGTGTCTACACATTATTTAAACGTTTTAAGTAATACCGTTCTTAGGAATTAAAGCCGTTTTAATATTATAAATTTTATCTTTTTAAACACATTGAAAGTCGTGCCCGATTTTAGCTTTTTTGCATTTAATACGTACAAAACACAATATAAAAATAAATTTTAATATCAAATAAGTTCTCTCTTTTTATTACATTGCAATTAATCAAAAATTAGTTGTCAGGGCTTTTGTTAGAATATTAAAATAGAGTTTTGCTTAGATAATAAATGGGATTCTAAGATAAGTTCGTTTGTATGTATGTATATATGCATTAATGCAAATACAGATGCGCTTGTTTTGGGAACTACCGTGTGTCAAATTGTAAATTTATTTACATTTACCGTAATGGGTATTTTTTTTACTTTACGTTACATATTATCATCATATATCTGTATTTTTATTGAAGTTTTTTTTTCCAAAAACTGGTTCATAACTTAACTGGTTTTTTTACGTGACGTTTTATTTCCCCATTAATTTTACTCGTTAAGTGCAGATTTTACGTTTGTAAATATTGATCACTACAATTCATTTATAGATAGATGTCTTATTGCAAAATAAATTAACTACAAAGACAGTAAAATGTATTCTGAATATATGAATGTAATATGTAATTCCTTTACAATAGTACAAACTTTGTTTAAGATCGGAAATGTACTTTTATTAAAACTACACCATGTCCAATTGTATATTAGAACTTTCGTACTATATTTTATAAATTTCTAATTAAATTTTCTTAAGTGAAAAATGGAAAATTGTTCAATTAAAAATGTCTAAGCTTAAAATATGTATGTAGAAACTTCTTTAATAAAATAAGAAAATTTTGCAAGTGATTAAAAATTTTTGGATTTGCAATTTTGTGAAAAGTTATAAAATAACAGGTCGTTTAATTTTAAGCATGTTTATTAAAGCTTTTTTTAAGTTTAATTACTAGTTTTCTTTCTGGTACCTACTTAAATGAGTTAAACGATTTCCTTACTCTTAAACAAAAAGCTTATATAAATCCCTGTACGGACGAACATCATATCTTGCCGTGGGAACTGGCAATATTCGGCTGATTTTACCAATCTTTTAAACACCCTTAAAAAGTATAAATTCTTCAATTAAATTTTTCTAAAAATGCGTGACAAAAATCTGTACGAACAGAATTAGATTTTCGTTTTTAAAGATACGAATACATAATTCTCTGAGTTGTTTCATTTTATAGGCTCCTTTACAAAAGGCATATTGAAATAAGTAAGAAATTTATAGTCAGTTAAGCTCGACAATGGTATACCCTTAATTACAAATCCTAGATAATTATTTGTGTTTTTAAAAATTTCCTTGACATATGTAGTAAAAAGAGCTATCAACTTAAGACCTTGTTTTCTCTTGGATCGCATCGGTAGTTCCCAAAAAAAAGGAAAAATTTGACTGATCCATGGTATAATTTTTTACACTCATATTTTCTATTCTTTAAAGTTCGACAAAGAAGTGTACTTGTTTTGTGCAGAAAATTTATTTGACGTGACCGACCCCTCAGCGTAGGGGTTCTAGTTCTTGCACTTTATATAAAGAGAACGTGTCACTTTTAAATGGCGTTGTCATTGTACGGGGTAATTGGTTCAAAATTAAAACCTCATAGCCGGTTCCGGATGAATTCTATATAAGCTTCGTTTGCATCAGGTGCTGAAGATTCGGTTCAGGCTACTTGTACGTATGCCCGTATGCATATGTATACATATATGTATATTAAAAGTTATATGTATAAATTTTGGGGCCTGTTTTTACTTTGTTTCTGCACACAAAAAATTCTGTAGGTTTAAATAGAGTATAAATTCAATCAAGAAAAAAAGGAAGAATGACAGTTACTAAGTCCTTGAGGTAATAGGCCAATAATTTAAGTTGAGAAATTAACTAAAAATTTAGTTAAAGTTACTTATAAACTTTTTTAAATCGACAACGATACCAAAGTACACTATTCTTATAATTGTAGTAAAATTCATAATATTTTTTTTATTATTTAATTAATCTGCAAACAAAATAAAACATAATTTTTGTTTAACAATTGGCGAATTCACAAGGTACGATACGATAGCATATTGTGTTATTGTCATATAATTTCACAATAGCATAAAAATTTTGTTGTTGCTTTTCATACGAAACTTGTTGTGAAACAATACAACTTTGTTTGATATGTTTTTTGTGATGTCATATTATATACAAAGTCATGCGCCAAGCGCCTTAAACGAAACGGCGAGTTTTTTAATTTAATTTTAAGAGCCGCTAGCACTTGCATCCGTTAAAAATGTCTATACTAAAAACTTAGGCAAAACCGCCAAATAAGATTCCTTAAGCCGCCTCCGCCGGCAAAAATAGCCGGCACTGCTCTCTGACACATCAGCTGTTTTTTGTTTACGTAAAATATAACAAAATTCTTGTGATTTTTTATTAAAACTTTGCTTATTTTAATAGATTTTAGAGATTCTAACCAGGTTAGATATAGACCATTTTGTGTTTTCATGGGTCTAATTTCTACAAATTATTAAGTTTAGCCAAGAGCAGCACCAGATTTATGTACATACATATGTGTTTGTTTTTTTATCGTTTGGTCGTATCAGCTGATTTAGATTTTAAATACGACACCTACAAATATACGAAGAGTTGTTCACAACGGTCATATTTTTTGGTTCTATTATTTTACAATATATGATTTCACAAGACCTTGTGAATTCACCAAATATATTATTAAAAACGCTTGAAAAAAATGTTACACATATTAAACAACTACACTAATTGTTATAGGACAAGAACATATGAATTTGTCAGCTTGTTTATTACCATAGTTAACTAATGAGATCTTAAACTCCTTTTTTACGGCAGTAGAGGAGCCAGGGCTAAGTTCCGAGGAACCAAACTATTTCTTAGATATTGACCGTGTTGCTTATTTGCTACAAATATTTCTTGAAGTGGCCGCAGGGAACAGTTCTGGCAAAGGAAGACTGTTAATAAAAAAAATTGTTTTTTTTCCATTCCTCGAGAAACAATAAATTAATCCTTCTATTTAATTATACCTTAATACCAGTAAATGTTTGCAGTTTATTTAATTATATTCAAATTACCGGAAACAGGACTAACATAAAAAAATTTAAAATTTTAAACCGATTGAAATAAAATAAAATGCAAAATTTGGTAACAAAATTCGACCCATACTTGATTTAAATAGTACAATATATTAGTCAAAAAAAATTGTTTTGAGCAAAATAGCTTAAAGACAAAGGACATTTCAGTGTTTTTGATTGATTCAAACCTAGTTGAACGTACATCACATGTGTGGTAGGGGTATTATGCGTTTGTGCAGATGTTTGTAATGCTTAAAAATAATCGTCTGAGGCCCACCTTCAAGTATTCCGACCGATTTTAACATTTCCTGAAAACTCCATGTTGTCTTGTAATCAAAGTAACGGGCCAAATCGTCGCATTCGATTCGGATCGAAATTTTCCTCTATCGATCGAGTTGTCAATGCTTTTAAAATCGAATGCGACGATTTAGCCCCAAGTCGTCATTTTAAAAATATTTTGATGAAATTTGGCACAAATAAGTTTTCCAGTACTGGCACGAAGCCTATTGTTTTTGGTGATGATCGGTCGTTTTTTTGACATAGCCCCCATACAAATGTTGTCCCGGAATAAGCATTTTGGGCTGTAACTGGTTAAAAATTACTCTATTTAAACAAAATTTTGCATACATATGTGTCTAACTTTATGCCGCTATAAAAATGTGTTGTAGGAGTTCAGGGTATAATGTGGTCGGGTTTGAGTCTATAACTTTCTTAAAAGTTTTTTATTTGAAAAATCCTGATATTTCAGTCCAACGTTTATTAGAAAAATGCCATAACATCAAAAGATTTTAGCATTTTAAAAAAAATTATTAGTTTTTCTTAAACATATGCCAATTTTAAGTTGTGACACTGTTTAAGTAAATGGGCGATATGTATGACGAAAAAGCAATTAGTGAATGTACCAAAATTCATATTCAAAAAAAACATGAGCTCATTTTAAAGTAAATAAAAAGGTAAATACCGTTTTATTTATTAAAAGTCGTTCGCTTAACAAATTTGTTTACAATCCATTTAAGTAAATACAAAATACAATTAATAACATTTTAATCAGAACAAAAAGGAAGGTTTTAACGCTGCGTTACATTAAATGTTTGTTAAACCGAATGTTTGTTAAACTGCATTATAAGTAAGTTATTTTTTAAACATTTTATAAAAAAACATTAAAAGAATACAAAAGCAATGGATTTTGAAAAGGTCAAAAGTTTATTTATTAAATTTTTTAATTATTTGCTGCATTGTTTTAAAGTATTTAAAATTTTCTAATTCGACATGCAATCGCACCTGTTGGTTATTAACTAATTAATAACAAAATACAATGTTGCCAATTTATTTTTTTTTAAAACACTAAAAAACCCTTTTTAAATAATTTTATACATTTTTCGTGTAGTTTTTTTATTATTAAAGAAATTTAAATTTATTTATTTTTTTTAAATAATTATATTAGATTCAAGTTTTGTGACTAATTTATTTTTTGTTTTTAACAAAGAAAATAAAAAACAAATATGTATATGTAGATATGAATGTATGTACTTATATACAAACTATTTATGTGTTATGTTTTTAGTATACAAATATTAAAGGCATATTTTTAATTTTATAGTGCATAAAATTCGTAGCTCGGTTATAAACAAATTTATGCTTATTAACCTATTGATTACATTTTATTTGTAAATTTTTATAGGTGAAAATCTCCGTTAAATAGCTGATGATTAATTTGTGTTTTCCTAAACTATTTAACTTTTTTATTTCCAACCCTGTTCTAATATAATAATTGCCATAATTTTAAAATTTAGAAAGCGCCACTATTTCTGTTTGAAAGCTATTAAGGAGGGTAAATCACTCTTCAAATTCTAAAAAATAATCACCCCTATTCTACATTTCGATTCGAATCGAAATTTTCTCCGTCAGCCTTCTTCACTGTGGAATAGTTTTGTCACAAATACCTTTCTCTTGGTATATTTTGGATCTTTCGTCATTTCGTACTAAAATCTTGTGCTTCTTAATAATAAAATTGGAAAAAAATAATTTTTTATTTTTATTTTAATATTTGGTATTTGCATGCGGAATCGTAATCGAAATGCAGAATAACCCCCAATATTTTGCACTGCCTTCACGCAAACAGAAACACGTAACAAAATTATAGTGGGGCAAGCCCGGCCATAATATATCCACTTGATTTATTGTATATTATGTACCAACATATATGGGGCCCATGATTATGTTCATTACGATAGTTAGTGGCATATTCTTTCTAAGCAAATTCAAAATTTTATGGTGATTAAGTAATTACTGAAGCTGCTATAGCCCTATTTATTATGCTTCACTCATTTTAAAATCAAGCATTTTATTCTTGAATTTATCCAAAATAGGACCTAAAAATTTTAAGTACGATCCGTACTTAAGTTATCATAAATCAAGTCTATCAGCTAGTATTTAATAAAAGAAAGACATCAGAAGAACATTAATTCTAGTTAAATAACTTGGACGGGTGTGACTTTATAATTTTGAGTCTAAAAAAATTTCAAATTTAAAACCAGTTTTAAAAAATGCACACAATTATTTTAATGTATATGATTATTAAAAGTAGTTTTAAGTGCATTTAAAAAACTTTTTGGAATATTTGGCTGTTATTCCTCTTTTAACTGTTTTTCTATTTGTTCGCAATTTTTGTTATCTTGTCGACATTAATTAATTATTTTTTTTTTTAAATTAGTAAATTATAATTTTTCTCTGTTCAGGACAGTTTTAAGTGGAATAGACCGATGTATGTTTATACTACATTAAAAAAATTACGAACATTTTTTTGTTTGAGCATCATATTTTTTCTTTTGAATATAGTGAAAAATATATATGTATATCGCAATATTTATTGTTAAAATGCATTTCAAACTATATTTACTTCAATTGAGATCGTGGTTGTTACCCTTCCATTAACTGCATTTGTTTTGACCTCCATTTTGGGTGTTTTGTTGTAATTAATTTTTAGTTTTTACAACAAAAAAACAATTTAACGGTTCGCTGCAACTTACAAATTATGTTTTATATTTAAAATATAATTTATAATTTACTTTAATTATTTTTGCATTTAAGTTTCATTAACTTATTAAGTTTTGCACAAAAACTTCGACAACTTAATAAGCTTATTAACAAAATATTTTACTAATTTTTTTTTATCAAATAATTATTTTAATTTTTAACACTTATAGCTTTTCACGTAAACACGCATTTATATTAAAATTGAAAAAAAAAACAAAAGTAATTATAAAATATTAAGTTGTGAATAAATTTATTTCGTAAATAAGCAACTGGTGTAAATTGCTAAAAGGTTTAAACCCTACTACCGTTTGTTTCAACTTAACATTAATAATAAAAGTTATAACTAAAATTTAACAATAATAAATAAATGAATACATACACATAAATATTGAAAATGTATTGCAGAATAAGCTAAGTTTAAAATAAAACTTAACATCAGAGTAGTTGTATTAGAGCAATGACTTAATATAATATTTAAACGATCAGAACAGATAAAAAACAAAGAGTTTTCTATTCATAATTCATTGTCAATGTTAATAAAATAAAAGCACCTGTCTAAAAAAATGGCTCGTAAAATGTTAATTTTAATGCCTAAATGTAATAGTATTCGTTAGTTATTCGCATATTAAATTGTCCAAAAAGTTTTCATGTACATACATATGCATATATTCTCTTAACGGTTTTATTGTCTGCTTGAAAATTTACCTTACAATATATCACCCGGATAGCATTTGAAACATTGTTTTGTGAGAAATAGATTTAGCATGTGTGTTAAAAAAAGATTTACAAGTGAATCTTAAAAACGCTCAGAAAGCGCCTATTTTCAATAAACAAAATGTATGTAGTGTGTGCAAACATAAATTGATTATCCATATGCTCGGAATGTTATTTTCTTACAAGGTAGGCCAAAGGAAGTTATCCGATGCTGTTCGGATCTCATTTTTTTTCTAAATGAACCTTTAGAATTTTATTGGTCAAACCAGGAAGATGAATCGGCCAAATGGTCGCCGTCACAATTGATTGCTATACGGGCTATTTTATTGGTATTTTCATCACTTCGGCAAGAACTCGTGTCGAATGTTGTCCTTGAGGGCTTCCAGGGTCTCGGGCTTGCTTACGTAACCATGGAACTTTAGAAAACCCTACAATGTAATTCGCCAAAACCAGAGTTGAGGCGACTCGGGAACGCCGCCTTCAGAATATCCGTTGTGGCTCGCGCAGTGTGTGCCGTTGCTGCATCCTGTTGGAACCACATGTCCTCCAGTTCTAATTCGTTCAATTGCGGCAGAAAAAAATCAGCTAACATGGCCCTATAGCGCGCACCGTCCACTGTGCGACCAGCGTCGTCTTCGGAAAAAATGGCCTGATGACTCCTTCCGCGTGAACAGCGCATGCAGTCACTTTGAGCGGGTGTAATGGCTCCTCATGCATTACTCGTGGATTGTCGATGCCCCAAAAGCGATAGTTTCGCTTGTTCACGTACTCGCTGAAGTGGAAATGAGCCTCATCGCCCATTATGATTTTAGTCGAAAAATCATCCACTTCGGCCTTGAGATTGAGGATGGTTTGTGCATACGTTACATGCGTTTGGCGGTCGACAGGCAGCAGCTGATGCACGGACTGGACTTTGTACGGAAACATGCGCAGGTCTTTGACCAAAATTCGCCTTAAGGACGACCGGCTAATTGCAAGGCACGGCGTGTGGTCGACGTTTCTGGCGACTGCTCTACATCCTCGCCAACAGCGGCGATATTCTCGGCAAAACGGTCGCTCCGGGGCCGGATAATTTTGCCAGCGTATTGTGTGGTCCCATACTCTTTAAAGTTAGCGGTGCAGTGTTTGCGCAGTCGGTGCCGAACGACCGGGGAATCGGCGACAGAATTCGCGCTGCGCCAACACCACAGACGAATTGTTACGCAAAAAAAACGTTTATTCCGCTTTCTTGAGGAGTGCATTGCTTCATGGCTTTTTCACTTGTATTATACATCTGCCTAGTTTGCAATATCAAAACAGATTTGACATTGGCAGTAATTTGCAAAAATAAGAGCATATTCCAATAGGATTTTTTTTCTTTGGCCCACCTTGTAAAAACCTAATCAAAATTATTCAGACATGCGGCATATAAAATACTCGTTTAAAAGACTGGAGAATAGTTTTTTACAGACAAAATATTTATTTTCGACTAAAAAATGGGAGCCATTATTTTTATCGTGCAAAGGAGCCGAAAAAGCTTAGGATATGAGAAAAAAATGTTGACTGGGTAGTAACTTGTGCCGCCTTAAAAACATTTTAACTTTTACACATACTACATGCATATGGTATTTAGGTTTGTATGTTAGTATGTATCACATTAAATGCAGAGCTATTTGAAAACGTTAAATTATTTTAAACGTTAGCGGAAAGCGTAGTTTCCACAATTCCAAAAAAATTTTGAAGCCATAAAAAAAGCTCTTCGAAAGTCTTTTACTAAAGCAAAGGCTGATTGTTCTAGAAGTAAAACTTCTTCCAGGTTTTTGCATGTTAAACTGTAAAGCAAGAGTAAAGTAAAGTATGTATTTCGATTTGAATCGAAAAGCCTTTCGAAAGACTTCACTTGGTCCGTAATAGGATTTTGAAGGGCGCCAGGTCGATTTAACGACTTTATAGGAAGTTTAAAAGTTGCGTTCAACCAAGACTCATTATTTTTTAAGAAAGCTTTTTTATTTTTGTGGTACTTTGCCCATTTGTCCTTTAACAACGCCTTAAACAAAAAAAATCTTTGTTTTGTCTTTTATGTCTGTCCCCTTCTGTGTTGCCATAGTTAAATTAAAAATATCTTTCTAATTAATTCATTTTTGCATTGAAATTCGACAAATTTTCGTCTTTCATAATTTGATAAAGGTATTTCCGGGTAACAGTTTCCATACCTGTTGTGCTGTTTTGAAGTACCAAGGCCCCCAATTTCATCAGCTGCTCTTTTCTGCAGTCAATTTTTGAGTATTCTTTTGGTTTAAAATTGTGGTCGTATCTCATCGATAAATGCAACACCATGTGATTGAAACTACCAAATTTTTTTAATTATACATTCTGGCTAAGTAAACCATAATAAAAATAAAGAATCATACCTGGGTTTTTGGAATCTATCACTTTCACTTTAAAAACTGGCACAGAAAAAAAAAATATAAACGTTGTTGCTTTTATTTGGTTAAGCATCTATCTTAAGCAACAAAATCAGGGCAAGAGTTGAAGGTCAAATTCCGACTGCCTGTATGCGGTCGTGGTGTATCACAGATTGGCAGTAGGATTCTAGGAACCGTCTTCTACCCAGAAACGTATCGTTTTGTGTTTACCTTTAGTTTTTAAAATTCAATTTCCTGTTAAACCTGTGCCTAGCATACCCGCCTAAAAAATTTCTTACCGCCATTACAGCTTTTAAATCATCAAGGGAAAAAATATTCATTTGAAGCATTTTCCAGGAAAAAATACTCCTTTATTCTATACAGCTGGGGAGAATTTTTTGGAAAGAGGATTTCGAATTTTCGCTGTCAGCTAATTTGCCTTAAGCTGTGTTCTGTTTGGAAAAAATTCTCAGGAAGAATTTACTTAGAATAGAGAATTTGAAAAATCGAGATGAGTTTTACCAGCTCATTTGCGAAATATGGGCAGTTCCAGCAAAAAATAACGCAACGCAAGATGGAATATATCTTCTTTTGTTCAAGGAAAGCCTAATTTCTTTCAATTGCAGTTTAAATGAAAGCAGCTACTTTCTTACATAATGTTTTTACATACATACATACATAAGTATGTATGTACATATGTACAAATGTATGTACAGTATGCGACAAAACATATGCACGAAATTGTACTTACAATCAAATATCTTTATAATATAGAGATATTCATAGGTATTTTTACTTGTGTTATTTTTTTGTAATGATAATAGAGTCCTCTTACTAACACAAGACAAAAGTAAAGAAAAAAATGATTAACAAAAAAGAAAATTAATAATAAATGTACAAAACCGCTATATTACATGCGACAAAACAAATGCACGAAGTGGGTGGTATTTATGTTCTTCATTTTTTCTAACAAATTACCAACAAAAAGAATCGTTAAATGAGATGCACAATTTTTTAAATTTTAACGAAATAATTTGAAAAATTTTGCACGCGTTTATTATTATTTATATTCATTCCAAGTCATTGGTCATAGTTTGAAATATTTTAATAAAAAGATGGCTTACAGCAAATATTCCTATCATTTAAAAGAAAAAATTATAAATGATTATAATAAAGGGCAATCAGTAACGTCGATTGCAAATAAATTTGGAATTCACCACAAATTCATTTCTCGCATTGTAAGCCGCTTCAGTTCATCAGAATCGTTGACAACCGTACACAGAGGTGGTAGGCCCCGGAAAACCAGCAAACGGGACGACCAGGCAATACTGCGCTTAATAAAAAAGGATACATTTATCTCAGCAAGATATATTGCAAGTCAGTTAATCTTAAATGTATCGATTAGATCCATCCAAACACGATCTGTTGAAGGTGGATTAAAATCATGTAGAAGTTAAAAAAGACCATTTATTTCTGCCAAAAACAGATTAGGTAGAATCGAATTTGCAAAGAAGCACATCAACTGGACCACAACCTAATGGAAAACCGTACTCTTCTCTGATGAGTCTGAGTTCAATATTAAAAGTTCTGATGGATTTAGGCTGGTACGACGACCAAAAAGACAACGCCTTAACCCTCGATATACCAAAGGTACAATAAAACATGAAGGAGGAAATGTATTGGTCTGGGGATGCTTTTCTGGCCATAGAATCGGACCAATTCATAAAATAAGTGGTGTAATGGATCGATTCGTTTACAAGGATATTCTACAAAACATAATGCTACCACATGCAGAGGAGGAAATGCCGCTTAAGTGGAGGTATCAACAGGACAACGATCCCAAACATACGGCTAAATGCATCAAAGAGTGGTTTGCAGTTAATAAAATTAATGTTTTAAAATGGCTAGCGAAATCGCCAGATCTCACTCCCATCGAAAGTCTATGGAATATTATAGATCGTAAAATTAACCGTGATTATTGCAGAAATAGGGATGAACTTTTCCGCCAGGTGGAAGTAGCTTGGAATGAAATTTCTGGAGAAATTTTATCAAACCTAATTGAGTCCATGCCACGAAGATGTGAAAAAGTTTTAAAAAATAATGGCTACTCAAATAAATATTAATATTTTTTTTAATTTCCTTAAGACGTGCATATGCTTTGTCTCATACAAAAAACTGTTTTTTTATTGTATTATATGAATTTTTTTAAGTTTTATAAGAATTTTTATTTTTTTTATATATTTTATTGAATTTAGGTTAATAACTTTATAAAAAAAATAAATAAGTCCAAATCCAAATGTGTTTGCTTTTGTTTTTGAGACATATTCTACTTAACAGAAGTTCGTGCATATGTTTTGTCGCACACTGTATATGTAATTCAAGTCTCCCAATAAATAGGAATAGCTCATTATGGCGTTAGGTTACATAATTACCTATATCCAAATTTTTAATAAGACCAACTTGTAAAACCCCTAATTTTTATTATTAAAAACAAGAAATATTTTTTTTTTTTTAAGATTTTTATAATTTATTTTTCTTTTTAATTTGTTGCCGCTTGCTTATTAATTTAATTATTGTTTAAATATTTTTTTGTTTTAGAATTTATATTTTTTAAATTGTTTTTATTTCATTACTTACTTTTTTTAGACTATTGCTTTTTGAGGTTTTAAAAATTATTATTACAATTCTTTTGTTTATAAAATAAAAATAAATAAATATGTCTGTCAATGGTTTTTAAAGAAATAAATAACTTGTTTAACATTTCATTTAGTATTACAATTTTATTGTTGCATTACTTTTTTAAATTAATAACACCTAATTTTGAAAATTTGCTAAAAGTTTTAAAATAGATTTA
Source organism: Melanophora roralis (assembly GCA_963583895.1). Taxonomy (NCBI): domain Eukaryota; kingdom Metazoa; phylum Arthropoda; class Insecta; order Diptera; family Rhinophoridae; genus Melanophora; species Melanophora roralis. Next base: position 16,743,172 of record OY757190.1, on the reverse strand, counting down.
TAATATGAAGATTTCAAGGAAAAGCTGGACGACCAAATTTTTTTTCTTTTTTTTATTTTAAACAAAAAGTAACAAGCATTATTATTTAAAAAATGTTATTTATTATTTTAAAAAAATTATAATTAATAAAAACAAAGCAAAAGAAATTTTTTAGATATAAATTAAAAGGTTTTTCTTTGACAGCTTTATAATATTAAAATTAATAAATTTAATAAACTATATAATGAAAAAATAATATAGTACTAAAAATACATTACAATAATATATAATTAAGAAAAAAAGTTTACACTAAATCTACAAATATCTATATACATAGTTAAAAGAAGTAAAGAATTAAAAATGAAAATAAAAACTATGCTTTGATTTCTTTTAAGTAAAAAAAAACATTGTAATTTCGAAAAAAATTATATTTGTTATTTTCTTTAAAATGTTTTTTTAACTAAAAAAAAAAAAAAGAAATAAAATTAGTTTTTTAAGTTAAGATATATGAAGTTCAAAGTAAAGCGGCAAAAAATAAAACAATTATTTAAATATTTTACTTTTAAAAGTAAAAAACAGAACTAAGCAACAAACAAATACGAAATATTAAACTAACACAAAAGGCCTAACTAATTGCTGCACATTTGGTCAGTTACTTGATACGTTTCGAGCCATTTTAAAAACACTTGTTACAATATTTATAGTTTTGTGTTAAGCTAATTATACAAAGAGAAATAAATTTTTTAAATAAAAGAATTAAAGTTTGAAGATAATTATTAAAGCTTACAAAAAAACATTTCAAACGCATGTGATTAATATTTTATTATATATTTAGTAATAAATAAATAAAAATAACAATGCCTTTAAATAAAACATTAATGCTCGTATTCATTATAATTACATTAGACGTATTAAGGACTTATTTGACAATTATGCCATAGACATCTGTCATATAAGCGCTTAATAACCCCACTTTAATTTTTGAGAATAATAACTGTAATTTATATTTCAACCTTTTTTATTTTATACAAAAAAAATATATATCTATGAAATTATTTTGTCAGCTATGTGTTAGACGCGAATATAGTTTAAACAAAAAATTTAATTTTAAATGTATGTATATATCGATACACACGTACAAAAGTTAAAAAATGAAGTCGTCCTAATTTTTTTAAATTTTATGTGTTTGCTTTTTTTTAATGGTCAACATACAAATTTACTGTTTTTTTTTATTTTATTTGTTTGCTTTTTTAATGGTCAACATACAAATTTACTGTTTTTTTATTTTATTTATTATTATTATTTTTTTTGTTTTTGTTTAACAAAGCTTTAAAAATTATTTTTTATAACTTTTTGTTTTAAATTCCAGGCATATAAACGTTTTACAGTTTACTTTTACAGTCTATATAATTTCTATATGTAATTGTTTTTACATTTTTTATAAATAATATTATCCTTTTAGTTTTTTTTAGAAAGTTTATGGCATTTATTTAAAGTTTAAATAATAAAATTTGTATATGAAATATTTTCAAATAGGTTTGACTTTATTTGTTACCTTTTTAACTTTCCTTAGTTGTTCACTCGCTCCAAGATATAAACATTTTAAATAAAGTAAAAATTGCTTATGAATAAAATATTTGACTCCTTTTGTTATCCTAAAAGCTGTAATGTTTTTAAATATACATATATATTTTCAAAAAATTTGCCGACAGCTGTAGTTTTACTTTTACTATTTTCCACTATTTTCCAAACAAAAATTTGATTAAAGTTTATCATAAAACTTTTTGTTTAAAAACAGACTTAATATGTTTTTGCAAATCTATAGCGCTGGAAACCCTTTAAAAAAAAGATTTTATTCATAACAATTCAAAATATTTGTTCTAATATTTAATTCCTTTCTCGTCTACTCTCATTTGTTTTTTTTTTATTAATTTGCAAGTTTTCATAACAATTAAAACCTTTTTTGAAATTACACGATTTTTTCACAAAAAAAAAATTAAATTAAAGAAAAAGTATAAAAAAATAAAATAAATATTTTAAATGGATAAAGTTTTATGTACATTTTGTATTTTATGCTTTCTTTTTAATTATGTATATGTAAACTTGTTGTAATGACAACAAAAAAACCACTACAAGAAAAATTTGTGATTGTTAACGTTAAATAAAAAAATAATTATAAATTATTATTAAATTATTAAAAATAATATAAAAAGAAAAACAACAAGTAAAGTTATAAAAAAAAGGAAACAAAGCAGCAAGGGTTGTGCAGTAGGACCGTTTTGATTTAAATTAAATGAAATAAGTGGATTTGTGTTGATGGATAAACATTATTTCATATGTTGTATTTTTTTTTTTAATATAACTTTTTCTCATTTAAATACTAATCCTAGGGTTATGTGTATGTAGTATGTATGTATATTTACAAAAACATGTCACATAAGATCAATATTTTAATTATTTAAGTTTTATCAGCTGACTGACCAATTCGTAGCACATTTGTTCTTTTTTTGTTGGTTTTACGTTTTGTTTTGTTTTCTTAAAGCAACCATTAAAATCTCTATTTTAAGCTTTTTGGCCTCTGTACTAATCAATATCTAAACAGTTTCTTCTGTTCTTCTTACAACAAATATTTACTTATTTTTATCGTTGCGATTCATTAGTGCATTGCTTCAGTAGTTGCATTGTGTAAGATATTTTCTGCTTTGTAGAGTGAGATACACTTTTGGGATGTATAGTTAGTATTAAAAAAAAAGGGATAAGATTAAGAGGGGGAATATGCAGGAAAGAATATAGGTATGTAGGAAATAGTAAAATGTTATTTCTTTGTTTTGTATATTATTTGTAAATTACTTTCAAAACTTATTATGTTATTTAATGTTTTTATTTGTTCAATGCTGACGGCCATTATGGCAACTGTAGTAGTTATAAGTATTGTTGTCGGCAGCCTCTGGTATTTTATCTACTGCAAATAATCAGTCTCTTATATCTACCCATTTTGCTAGATTTCTAGCAACAAGTTCCTTATTGATAAATATAACATTCTGTAAAAAAAATTAAAGTAGAAAATAAACCATTAATAACTAAAAGTTAAAAAAAAAAAAATTTAAAGTAAATTGTGCACGAGTTTATTGAGAGATCCAGCAACGCTATTCATATCGATCATTTACCTAAGTAGTATTAAACATACATTCGGTTGGTTTACGTTATCCTTTAAGACTATATAGTACAAAAAATTATCATTAAAATACTAGATATGCACTTTTTAAATATAATAATGTATTATAGTACTAATTCATATTTCTTCGGCTTTTTAAAAATGTGATAGCTACGAATGGGAATTTTTATTAATAATTATGTAATTTCGATTGGAGCAAAGTCAATGCATTTGCGAAATCAGCTTTCTATTCGGTACTACTGTAAGTAAAATGTAAATTTATTCAATTAAAACAAACTTTAACTAGAATTTGAATACTGGAATTACATTCATGTTCTATATTACTTAGACCGAACTTAATCCACATGCTACCCTTTTTTTCTTATTCTCATGCAAACGCAAAAAGAATGAGAATATTATATATTCTATACTACTTGGATCGAACTAAATCCACATACAACCCTTTTTCTCTTATTCTTATGCAAACGCAAATAAAATGAGAACAAGAGAACATTAGGTTGTATGTGTATTTAGTTCGGTTTAAGTAATACAGAACATGAATATAATTCCAGTATTGAAATTCCAGTTAAGTTTTTTTTAAATAGAACAAATTTACATTCAACTTACAGAAGTACCGTATAGAAAGAGTGCTGATGAGAAATCGTAGCTGATTTCGCAAATGCATTACACTCGGCCAGTATCGGAATTACAAAATTTTTATTAAAAATTTCCATTCTAAGCTATAAGTTTTTAATAATGAACTTTAAAACCAAATAAATAGAAATTACTATGACATAGAAAATTAAAATTTAAACTATAAAAATATAAAAACTGTATTTATTACATTACAGAACCCTAACCAGCCAACAAATCTATTCGTAGACTGTTCGTAGACTTAGTGTGCGCATTTGTTCAAAACCGCAACTTTTGCAACGATGCAGCTGTTAAGTGTTTAAAAATGTAACATCAGTTTGCCGATGGACTGGCAGGGAAGGGATAGATAGGCCTGGGATATTGGACTTGGTTGTGAGCCGGTGAGGCGACCACTGGGTTTCTATTATGGGCTGATAGTGACTTGGATAATGGACAAGAGGTGGGCCAAACCTGGGGGGACAGGGCTGATTGCAGGATCTCTAGACTTTTATGACCCATGCTGGACAGGATGGGCACTGACCTGAGTTCTGAGGTGCATTATAGGGACTCTCACAGGGCACTGCGATGTGAAGTATATGACGAACAAATGGGAACTCTCCAGATTTCTGCAGGGTATGCGGGGATGAGGAGGATATAAGAGACGGTAGAACATCTTGTCTGTCACTGTCCTGGGCTGCAGATCCACCGAAAGAGGGTGTTTGGAGGGTGCTTTTTTAGATGCACTTAGTGAGGTCCCTGGCTTATAGGCTGGAGAGCATCATAAGGGGTTGGGTGGCTGCACAGATAGGTGATTCAGCGCCTATGACTACTGACTTTCTTGAACTTTTTCATTTTATCTATGGAATGCTTGCCTTTACTTTTTCTCTCCTCTCGACCCTTCTAAAGGAATTCACAATGGACCTAAGGTCTTCCGGGGGTAGGTGGTGAGTTGGACTCGCCACTACCCTTTGTAACCTAACCTAACATTAAATCATATTTTGCGCAAATAAATGCAAAACCCTAATAATAAAATTGTATGTTGCAATAACGAGTTTTTTATTACTTTTACCACTTTTGCAGTCAGTATTGTTTATTCGTAAATGCAAACTGATCCAAAATCATTCATAAATTCAAAGAACAAGCCGTTTATTTTGTCCGCATACACGTTAAGCATGGGAAAAATGGTATTTCAATTTTCGGACTACGCTCAACGCCTTTTGCCTTAAAATAACATTTAATCATCATATTTGTCACACAAAATTCGCAATAAAAATATGTATATTTTTATCATAAACTCCTTCACTTTAATTAGTTTCATGTTGGGACTCGCAAGGCTTTCGAGTTTTATAAAAAAAAATTTTTTAAAAAATGTTAAGCATAAATGTTAATAATCTTCCATAATTTAACAAATGCATCATGATCACATTAAATTCATTTTTTTTTAAATGTGTAGAGTATCTATTTTCGAAATTTCATCGTGTAATTTTTTCCATTAATATTTGCATTTCTCTTTTGAAATTTCTACGTATTTCATGATTCATTTTCACGTTGAAATTTACTAGTCAATAATGTGAAATTTTTCTGATATTTTTTCTTTTTAGACAAATTTTTGCTTTTATTATTTTGACTTCAGTTCGTATTTTTAATTTCTCTTTACTTAGAAGAAATTACTATTTTCCATTGAGGTTGAAAGAAACTTTATTTTAAAAAAGGAAGCTTTTCTACCGATACTAGCCGAGTAGAATGCATTCTCGAAACTAGCTACGAAGTTTCCTTACCAAAAATTTGAAATGGTAACAAAAATGAGCAAACCAAACCATCAGCAACATATGATTAGCAGTGGCGGCGCAAAACAATCACATTATGCACCATAGTGATGCATTTCCGAACAGATCCAAAAAATATTTTTTCTTAATTTTTTTTTGCATAAAATAATAGTTTTTTATTGCATAAAATAATAGTTTTTTATTGGAATGTTTTGTAGAATCAATATTTATGTATTTTAAAATCAATTATATTATAAGTAATCGTGATTTTATCTTTTGTATCAATTTAAAATATAACAAATATAATCTTGTCAAAAAAAATTTTATATAAAAAAAATAACTATTTTTTTTAAAGAAAAAATCAAACATTTTAAAAGAATTTTATTTAAAAAATCACGTTTTATACAATCGAGATGGTATACTTTATTTGACTCTCTGATGTTTTCTTGTATCTGATTTGTTTTTTTTTTTTCATTGAAAAAAAATAATGAAGTTAGTTAAAATTATATTTTAATTTGATTGTAATTTAGTATACCAGGTTAACCAAATTTTTTCACTTAACACACAGTATGTATTTTGATTTAAATATTTTTGTTAAAACAACAATTCTAACCTCCTGCGACATTTAAAATTTTTTACTTTTTTTAACCTTAAAACCGACTTTACCAAAAACCAAACCAATGTCATGGATTTGAGAATATTATACTTTTCTGTTTTCAACATGTTCAAATCTTTGGCTTTTTTGGGTGAAAATGATAATATTGCAATTAATATATACATTACCAGCACACAAGCTAGCAAGCCAAGACGGCTTACGTTCACCAAACTCACAACATGTAGTTATTGCAGTTGTGCATCCTTTATCAAACATAAACTTAATCCATTCCAGGATTAATGTTTGTTATATGAATTTTGAAAATTTTTGATTTTCATTTCGCAAAGAGAAAACTTTGTTTTTTCTCTATGCTTCTTATCCGTTTTTGGATAAATTTATCAATACATCATCATGCAAAATTCACAAACTTTTTTTTAAGTTATATGTAAACATAGCGATGGAATTTTGCATTTCAGTATTTTATTTTTCAACTCTTTGTAAATATAAAGAGTAGAATACTCACATTAGGGCCTAGACAAGCAAACAAATAGATTTCTGGTATATTATAGGAATTGTAACCAGCTACTTGTGCTTGTAAAACAATGCCTTTTGTCAGGCTTACTAAAGTATCAGCAGATTCCGCTGACCAACAGGTATCTGAAAGAGGGGAAAAAAGTATATAAATGCATAAAATAGTTTAACTAGAGATAATAAAGCAATTCTTACCTATTGGCTCAATATTCGAGAGTAAGCATTCAGTTGCTTGGAATGGCAAACCCATAAAATCTGAACGAATTTGTCTTAATTCATTGATGTGTACATTCATATAACCACCAAAATCTAAAAATTTAACTATGCATCTATCTGCTTCCCCAGGATCTTGCTCAACAATTTGCACACGATACCAAGTTCCATTGACAGGCATCACGCAAACAGCACTCAATTCAATGCCGGGCAGCAAAGGCGCATCAGTTGCATTGTATGAATCGTACAGACATTTTTGTAAAATGGGTAGAGAGGGATGTGTTGGATGTAGAGGATGTTGTACGAAAATGTGTCCACCAGAAATTGTGGAACTAACTAAAACATCGTTGTTTATACCCTCAATTAAATTTAACTGTAACAAGAATATATTTTGAAATATTTTTAGTTTTTGTGTTTAAATGGGGAATACGCAATAAATTGAGAAGAATACACATTACATACCTGAAGATTTAGCAGACTTTCTGTTGATAAAGGAACTACGGATAGTGGAAGTGCAAAATGTATTTTTTGCATTGTTAAATTTGGATAACGCTTGGCTGGCAAACGTTGTCGAATTAAATCAATTGCAGCTTGAATTTCACTCTCAGTCCCTTCTAGGGCACATACACGCAAATTGCCTGGATATACCTTTTGACGCAATACAACTTTTGTATTTGTTTTTGTTTGAATAAAATTTACGTATGAACGCCTGCGACCATACAACTGACCAACCAAACTGTTGGGTAGGAAAAACTCGTAAATAGTTTTACCTCTTGCGACCTCTGAGCGTGGCAATGATGAACCCTTACCAGAGTCTCCGGATTGTACACTGCATAAACTTAAAGTGGGACTAGGCGCATCAACATTACGTTTTTCATCAACATTTGTTGTCTCTGTGTCCGTTTCATTTGCAATAAGCGATTTTTTATCATCATCAGCGGCTGTCGTAACATTTTTATCAGTTTCTTCAGCCTTTACTGTATTTTTTGTGGTGTTGTGAGATGTGCTGGCATCATTTTGGTTATTTTCCAATGGTTTTGTGTCATCATTGTTATTTTGTTCACATTCTTTGGTATATTTGCTTTCCAAAAATGAATTTTCCGGCGATATTTTTGGTGTTGTGGTGGCTATTATAACCACTGGGTTATCCTTCCTAATATCAACTGTTCGCGAATAGAACGACATTCGTGGCATGTTTACAGAGTCAGGCAAATCAACAGGCGATGAAAGATTTTCAAAGTCCTCGTCAATAGACCTCAACAACCTGTGTTCAGCGTCCTGTATCTTTGACTTTAAAACTTCGGAATCGATCTGCTGATGTGAGTGCTTTAACGGTGAGTTGCCACGTCCGTTCTGTACAATTCTTATAGGTGCCGATTTTCCAAAAATGCGATTTTCCTCACTATTCGATAACGTTCCATTTATGTTAATAGACTTGCTAGTTCTCGAAAGTGCAGGAGCATCATCGGTTTTAATGCTGCTGTTTTCCATTAGTTTGTTATTTTCGTTCTCTTTTTGTTTGGTAGAATAACGATATTTGTTCTCGCCGCCACCGCCAGTGTCACCTGATTTTTTCGTATCGCTATCCATGCGAGCTTTGTTTCGATGCCGAAACCAAAACACCCCAAGAATAATTGCTACACCAGGCAGTGATAAGTATAAAAGTGGACGACCAGATACCATTTTCGCTGAATTTTGAAAATTCTAAAATGTAAACCAATGCAAAAGAATTAAATCTTAAAACCCGTCTTCATTAATTGTCTATAATAGCAATGAAAATTATGAATAGAGCCTTAAAAGGACAAAAAAAATTTTGCATATGTGTATTTTAATAAACAATTTTTTCTAATGCTACAAAGCACCAAAATAGAAGGATCGGTGTCATGTTTTAAGATCCAATATCACATTTTATCAGCTAATTATTCTTTCTATTCTGTAAACAGAATTTCTTGATTTTAACAAGAATTCACAAATGTTTGGTGCTCTCTGAAACCACTCCTTATAAATTTACCCAATTTTAAATTAAATTAACAAACCAATCAGGAAATGCAGAAAACCTATTGATTAGAGAAAACCAAAGTATGAAATATTCTGTTTAAAAAAAAAACGTTTGTTTTGATTTATGTTACATTTTTAACATACGCTTTAATACAAAAATTCATTTTACCAAATTTTATTCCAAAATATTTTTCAGTATTTTATTTCAATTTCCTTAGTTTATTTATAGGGTTTGTTGTAGATACCAGTAGACTTCAACCACAAAAAAAAGAAAAGAAGACTAAAATCAAAACAGTTTAAAGCAAAAATAGTTTGTTGGGTTTTCGAAAGAACTATGGAATGTTTAATTTGTTTATAGTATTCTCAATAAGTTTATGAAAGTTATTATAAAAAGGTAGAGAATATTTTTGAAGTTTTTAAAGATTTTGGTTAAAGTCTACTGATGATTTGGTGTAAGAACCCGTAAAATGCACATAGACAAACCTAACCTATTTGCAAAATATTTTGAAAATTGGTTAAATCGAAGCGGAAAAAATTAGCTTGTTTTTAATTACCAAATTATATTGTGGAAGCTTAATGTGTGTGTAAAGTTTTATTTAAATTAATTGGCAGAAAAACGATGTAAACAAAAAAATATATATAAGAAAAAAGCTTATTAACACCCTCTTCTAGATACAATTTGGGATCACCTTCAAAATCGTTAATAAAAAAATTATCACGTGCTAGCATAAAATACAAAATATGTGACATAGAATTATTTAACATTTTCTAAAATTTTAAAAGAAAAAACTAAATAACAATAATAAATGTAAAAATAAAATATTTAAAATAAAAACTTTTATTTGCAAATATATAAATATGAGAGTTTTTAAGTAAAAAACAAAATTTGCAAATCACTTTATTATCAATAAATTTTTTAGAAGCACTCATATATACATATGTACATACATATTTGTGTAGGTAGATACATACACACATTCGTTAAAATATTTATATACATATGTATGTACATATATTTAAAAGTTAGGAAAAACATATACGCAGTGTTTTTGGTAGTAAAAACATACAAACAACATTGGTTTGCACCTTATAAGAAAAAGAAAAGCTTAGCAAACATATGCTTCTAAACAATGAGTCTGTTCATTTACACACACATTTATTTGGAAAATATATTTTTTTTAATTCTATTATAAGATATGAATGCATATTTGCATGCGGAATCGTAATCTAATTGCGTAATAAGGCCGAATTTAAATTTATCATTATTATTTTACACACTTTTTAATTTTACTTTACTTTCTGAAAACTTCAAAATATCACTTTCATGAAAAATGTCTTGAAATCTCAGTAGGAAGTAGAAAAATTTTAAATAAAAAAGGGTGAGTGTTTGTCACTTTCTTGTATTTCATATCATATGTTAATTCTAGGTTATATTCAATATTTTTTTTCCATTGTACGTTTCATTAATTATAAAATAATTTAAATGTGTAACTAATGCAAAAAATGTCATGTATCCCAACTAACAGCGGTACGAAACATTCATCAAAAGTAGTTAAAAACTAAAGCACTTATTTTTATCGCGATTTTGATTTAACTTTCAAAGGCGTTGGGCGGCTAAAATTTTTATAGTTGTGTATTTTGATATTGTAGAATCCAATAACTGGGCAATTCCATTATGACGGGTGTGACCATTTTACTCGTATTTTTTGTTATAACTTAAACAATTCAAAATTTCAAAAAAAGGCTATGATTTCTAAACGACTAATAATAAGGACACATTGAAAAAACATAATTTTTGCTCGCAATGACTACTTGAATGCTGTAACGTGTGTGCCATTATAAATTTGAGTTTTGGAGAACTTGACTTTTAGATGGGATTGTGTAAAATATTCTTAAGAATGGGCTTCACTTTTTACGATAGTATTAATTGTTTTTAGTCGTATTTGATACATTATTTCTACAAAAAAACTATTTTTGCTTAAGGAAAAAACTTTTAAATATTAATACTTAAATAAGAAGAGCCCATTATTTAATAATGTTACAACTCTTGTGAAATAAATAAAAACAAAATGTTAATATACTTATGTATATCTTATTCATTTTCATTCTCTTTTAGACTAAAATTTATAGATTACATATTTAAATTTTAATAATGATATATTTTTCCCATTTTGGGGCGTTTAAAGCGAAATTGAAAAACCATAGTTCTATAAAAATTAAATTTAATATTTTTTTATTGACTGGTGATATCTTATAACCAAAAGAAATATTTAATGTATTGAATTAGAGCTCGTAGGGCTTCTTAAATGGCTATTAGGTTCTATGCCTTGCAGTTATTGTTGCTATCAATTGCTGTTATCAAAAATAGTAGATAATTTTAGGAATAAGTTTCAAATTTTAATGTTGTTCAAAAGATTTGCCTAGCTTTTTTTGCCTCAAAATTAGTTATAAATTAATTTAAATTTTTAATTTTTTTATTATTTGTTTTATGGTTAATAAATCGTTCTATTAAAAAATAACAAAATCGTATTTTATGTGTCGCCTAATGTTATTGTTATTGTTGAATATTTCCTGGCTTTTGTTTTTTTCGATAAAAACATGGGTTGCACCGCACTCCATCTGTATATTTCCAACAACTAAGTATTTTTGCTCAATAGTTACATTTCGTTCTTCACAAAAGTAGAGAACAGCATTAAACGTGACGTTGCGATTTTGATAAAAGCAACCGTCTAAATAAATAAATAATGTGGTGAAAATCTGGAGACCTATCAAAAAAATCTCTTAAGAGCTTTTAAATGCATGCTGTGAAAATCGAAGCAGTAAGGTTTCCTGCCGTTTTGATTTGTAGTTTCATTTTGCAGTATGCTGAATTGACATTTAATTGTGGTATTAATTTTAATGCTTGCAGGTTCATACAAGACACCGCGCTCAGCCCCATATTAACATTTTTTATACACATATCTGTACGTTTTTCTTCCCGCATCTTTTCTATTTTTCCCCTATGTTGCTCGTAAGAAATTTTTTGATACATTTTTGTTTCTGAATGAAACACATGCAACGACACATAATTTGGCGAAATAGGACTTTAAAAATATATATTTTTTAAGTAATTAGTTAGGGATTTTTAGAAAATTACTTAAATTACCCCTAATTGTGCTAAAATTTTCTTAATTTTTTGTGAGGTAGAGTTGTGTCGGTCATGAACGAACTAGTTCAATTGAACGATTCTGTAAAAGGAAAGATGAGAAATAGTTCGTACTCTTTCCTTCAAACCTTTCTTCGTTCATCTTTCACCTTTCATGTTTCACACAGAACTGCGTCGGTTATGAAAGAACTATTTCAATTGAACGGTAGTCTGTCACTGTGGCCGAAAATAAAAACAGTTTTTCATTTGGCACACACAATTGTAATATAGTTATTTTCTTTATTAGATTAATAGTTTTATCAATAATGAAATAATTATTTTAATTACAGACATCTCTTGTATTTCATGCCCCACACATTTATTTTTTCTTTTTATTATTAACATATTTTTAACTTATTTACACTAAAAATTTCCTTTTTTTGTTTATCAATTAACACTCAATATTACCATTTTCGTTAACAAAGAAAAAAAAAGCTGTCAACATGTCTTGTTTCAGTCGGTCATTCATATTTCCCACAGAACATCTTTCACACAAAACATCTTTCATAAAAGAAAGATGAACGAAAAGAACGAACTATTTCCTTTAACCTTTCTGACCGATTGTGAACGATTCCCTGAAAAGAAAGATTATGCCCAACACTATTGTGAGGTGTATTTGCGTCAAGTGTATTCGAATCAAAAAAAATCAATTTCGTAAAAAATATGAAATAGGGCCTTTCTACATGCGACCGAGGATATGTATATTTAAGTTTTCACAGGACTTTTGCACTTTTAAAATGCTTCATTCAATTTGGTTTTACAAAAATAGGGATATTGAGAATATCTTTCTCCAAAAGATTAATTTGCAATATTTTTTTTTTTTTGTAAATTTTTAATAAAATAAAGTGCTTTGAGTATGTTTGTATGTGTGGAGATATGTATGTATTTTAACAGTTTGATTTTGACATCACTAGTACTCCTATAATGGTGCAAGCTCGCTGGTTTTTTTAATTTATTAAAATTTTTAATTTTTTTTTTTTATTTATTTTTTTTTTATTTTAATTTTTTTTTTTGAGGGTACTTTAAATAGTTAGTAGTACCTGGTTCTTAACACAGGACTAGTAAACAGTAAAACTTATTTTGAAAACATACTCCGTATAACTCTACATATTAAAGAGATTTATGGTCAGATTTATGTGCAAGGTGTTTAAAAACGTTAGCTTTTCAATTTAAAAAAATCACCAAAAGTATGTCTTAATAATACTAATTTTCAATATTTTTGCATGGTAAATTGTTAGATAAAAGATAAAAAAATTATATTTGCTTACATTTATTAACATTTATTTTAGAAACAAATAAATGTTCATTTTTTTGACTATAAAAATCCACTTAATTCACACAACGGAAAATTTTTTAAATAAAAGTCAAGTTAAAAATAAACTTTAAAAAAACTGTGTGCGAATATATCACTGTATATGTTGCACGTATTAAATAAAAAAATCTTTGACGATGTATTATGAAATCATTACAAAATACTTGTGACTATTTTTAATGCATTATTTGTATTAATAGGTTTATGTTAAATTTTTAAACACACATTTTTTATCAGTTGCATAAAATATTTTATGATTTATTTTACTTTTATTATAATCTGTATTATTTATAACAACACATAATTAGAAACTAGTTTTTTTAACTTTATTACGTTTATATATTTTTATTTTATCGTTAATATTTATATAAAAATATTACAGCACATGGCGACTAAATTTCGTAATCGTTGTCGGCATACTAAAGGAGAAAAAAACTAAAGAAGAATAATATCTTACATATTATGTATGTATGTATATGTTAAACAAACTTTTTTTTTTTTTTATTTTTTTCAAAATAGTAGTAGTAGTAGTAGTCTCTTTATTAGTATTTTAAATACTTTACAATTATTAATTTACAATTTGTATGGCACATCTTCTTTTTCGTTATTAATCTAATTTAACAAAATTAACAACATGTTTTTTAAACAATTTAAGATTATTTTCAAATTTTACACTATCTGGCAAGGAGTTATAAAGTTGTAAACCTTTGTAGAACAGTGACCGTTGCATTGATGTTGATGAAACTCTCTCAATTCTAAAATGCTCCGTATTTCTTAGATGATAAGGTTGAACGTCTCTGACATATCTTAATTGCTCAGTTAAGTATTCTGGTGCTTCTCCATTTCTAATTTTTTGTATGAAACTAATGGTGTTCAATTTTAACCTTTGTTCTATGTTGAGCCATTTCAGTGATTCAAGCATGAAACGAATAGATGTATATCGGTTGCATCTCAATATAGCTCGCATCGCCCTATTTTGTAGTTTCTGCAGGCGTTCAATCTGATTGGTTGTACAGCATGTGAATAATATTGTTGAACCGTATTCAAAGTGTGGTTTTATTATAGTATTATAAATATTTATTGCGGTTATAATCGATACTTGGTTTCTGATTCTTTTAAAAAAACTAATTTTTTTGCCGATCTTTTTACAAATATAGTCAATATGTTGCCTAAATTTTAAATCTTTATCAATAATGAAGCCTAAATATTTTATTTGATCAACCTTCTCTATAACTTGATTATTTATTTTAAAAATTGCATTGCTATTAGCATTTATCTCCATAATTTTTGTTTTATTTTCATTTAATTTAAGTTTATTCATGTTTAGCCAATTGTTGACATTCTCCATATCCTGGAAAAGATACTGATAACACTGGTGGTCAGATTCTCCTTCTGCGAAAATAAGTGTGTCATCAGCATACATAACTATTTCACACTTATTCAATATGTTGGGCATATCATTTATGTATATAATAAATAATAATGCTCCCAAAATTGATCCTTGTGGAACGCCGTAATCATTACTTTTAAAATTAGACTTAACATTGTTTACTTTGGTGATTTGCTTCCTGTTTGATAAATATGACTCAAACCATTGTAATTCTCTTCCTCTGACTCCGTATCTATGTAATTTTTGAAGAAGAATATTTCTTTCGATTGTCTCAAATGCTCTCTTGAAGTCCAAAAAAATGCCCACTATTTTATTGTTTTTTTCAGTTTTTTTCCATCGATTAATTAAATAGTTAACTGTCGTTTCACATGAAAATTTTCTTCTGAAACCAGATTGGTATTTTGATAATATTTTGTTGCATTCCATATATTGCTCTAATTGTTCCTTTACTACTTTTTCTAATATCTTTTCACATGTTTTAAGGGTGTTAATTGGTCGAAATTCTTCACACTTTCTTGTTTTCGCTACCTTCTCAATTGGTGTTACCATTGATGTTTTCCATCTTTCAGGAAATATACCCGTTTCCATCGATTTGTTAATTATATCAAGCAATGTTTTTCCTACAATATCCCAACTGTTCAAAATCATGCTAATTGATATTTTAGAATAATCTGGCTTGTTTTTTAAAGTTTTACATATTTTTCTTAATTCGTATAATGTTATTCTTCTAAACTTAAAATGGGAGTTTATCACATGGATTTGATCGACATATTGCACATTATTTATCGTATCTCTTATCATTCCAATACTGTTTATAAAATAATTATTGAAATTATCAGCTATTTTAAAATCTTCTTTACATTCTATTTGATTAAATATCACAGTTTTAATTTTACTTTGAGATTTTTTCAAAATATGTTTTTTGATCTCTCTCCACATTTCTTTTTGGTCACTTGCATTATTAATTTTGTTATTTAAATAAGTATTTTTTTCATTTTCAATTTTGACTTTGTACATATTTCTTACTGCTTTATATCTTGACCATGCTTCATTAGTGTTATGTAGTTTTGCTATTTGGTATTTACAAATTTTTTCTCTTTTTAAACGTCTTAATTCTTCATTAAACCAATTGCATTTATAACCTTCTTTCACCGTCTTTCTTTTCGTTAGTTTTTTAACTGCATTTTCTAAATAATTATCGAACAATTTAACGTTATTGTTTAAATTGTTACTGTTATTTATTTGTTGTATGTTCATTATTTCTCTATTAAATTTACATTTATTATATTTAAATATTTCAATTTCTTTATATTCTTCTTCATCAAAATTGTAATCTGCATTATTTATTTTTATTTCAATTGCTTCGTGATCCGAAATTTTGTTCGAAATATTTATGTTCGCCGTTATGTTTCTATTATTTGTTATAATGTAATCAATTAATGTTTTTGAGGTTTGTGTTATTCTTGTAAATTCTTCCATTATTTGTTTAAGCCCATTATCGTCTAATAAACATTTTATTTTGTTTTTATAATACCCCTCTTTACTCCAATCTATATTGAAATCACCAGCTATTACTACATCAATGTTAATTTCAGTTATTTCTTCTAAGACTTCCTCAAAGGCTGCAATAAATTCGTTTTCGGCACTACTTGGGGATCTGTATACCGCGATAATTATAAATTTATTATTATTATATTTTGCCATGAACGCAGTTATCCAAATTTTTGATTCGACAATTTTTTCAAAAATTTTTTTCATACTCCATTTTTCTTTGCAATATATTATTACTCCACCTGTCCTTGTTGAGTTTGATAATGTTGCATATTGATTATAACCTATTAAATTCGTTTCTTCCTCGTTCACGTCTTTAGTTAAATGTGTTTCGGTGAGTATAATAATTTCAGGCTTTTTTGTTTCTGCAATTATTTCAAGCTGGTTGTAATTATTTATGAGTCCTTGAATATTAGTATATATGACATTTATTTGCCATGATTTCAATTTCAATTTCAATTTATTTATTTAAATGAATTTCTAATACAACAAGACATAACATCTTATAATTTATAGTATTAGAATCAGGTACGTTAAACAATACTTTAGATTAATTAATGAGTAAAATAACATAAATAATATATAAAATAATATTTAACAACATTTTTATCCTAAATTAACAATTACAATATTTAGAAGTAAAACAATTAACAAGATTAACAAAAATTACAGCAAAGAACGATAAGTTTGCAAAAGTTCGTTTTTAAATTTAATTGCGTTGCTAGTATTTTGAAGGTGAGGAGGAAGTTGGTTCCAGAGACGAATTGTTAAAATAAAAAATTGTCTCTCAGAAGCTTTGTCATTGTGTCGAAATTGAATTATAATGTTTCCTCTCGATGACCTAGCAAATTTCAAGCGGTCAAACAGGTATTTTGGTGTTTCTGTCATAACAATTTTATGTAACAGAATAAGGTTTTTAAGCATGAGGTAATTATCAAATGGAGTATTAAAAATTCGACAAGTGTATTGAGAGATATGATCAAATTTTTTTAAGCCATAAACGTAACGCACAGTGTTATTAAATGTTGTTTTTAACTTTAGAGTATCCTTCGAATTACAGCCATAAAAAACCTCCGATGCATATAAGAGGGTTGGTAGTATATAACTCTTAACTAGTAGCAGCCTTATTTTCAGAGGCGTAAAATGTTGCGTAGCCCATAGACTTCTCAGCATACCATACACTTTACCACATAACTGATTAATATGATCTGACCAAGTTAAGGTGCTATTGAAAATCACACCAAGATTTTTTACCGAGCTAACAATTTCAATTCTAGAATCTCCCAGAAAGACGTCAATTTCGGTTTCAATTCTGATTGATTTTTTACAAATTACCAAGCATTTCGACTTATTAGGATTCAGACGTAAGCCGTTTGCCGACGCCCACAGAAAGATTCTATTCAAATCAGAATTTAAATTATTTACAGTCGAAGGAATTTCATCCTTAGAACTACTTACGTGAATTTGAACATCATCAGCATACATTTGAATATTGGAGTATCTGAGTTGTTGTGGTATATCATTTGCATACAGTGAGAACAATAGTGGCCCAAGTATGGATCCCTGCGGAACCCCTCTGTCCACCGGTAGGGGATTTGACACAAGACCATTATATGAGACGCACTGCATTCTACCTGTCAAATATGATGAAATTAATCTAACAGCGTACTTAGAAAAGTTGAACATTTTAACTAGTTTCAAGCATAGTATCGTGTGGTGTACCGTGTCGAAAGCCTTGGAGTGGTCAAGTAACACCAATATTGATACATTCCCTGCATCCACACTACTCCTTATATCCTCGACTACATCAGTTAGAGCTGTTATACAACTATGCTGAGGCCTAAATCCTGACTGGCGGTCAGTTAACAAATTATTTTCGTTCAAATATTTAAACATTTGCTTCTGTAAAATGTTTTCAAAAATCTTGGAGAGATAGGGGAGAATTGAAATTGGGCGATATTCACTACTTGTCTTTGGTACCGGAATTACTCTGGCAAACTTCCATTCAGAAGGAAAAGTGCTTTTTGTGATGCAAGTGTTAAAAATGTAAGTGATAAGGCGAATCACCCAGGGTAAAATTAATTTTATAAATCTTGGATTAATATCATCCAAGCCTACAGCGTTGGATTTAACAGTATTAAAAGCTTCTGCAACATCTGCCACAGTGAGATATTTAAAACTGAATTTTTGAATCGACGGGTTATATGGATGTTCATCATAAAAGTCAGGGTTAGCAGCAGGCATAGCCATATTAACAAAATTTTCGTTAAGCTTATTAAGATCAACATCAATAGCGCTAGCTTTCGATCTACCAATACCAATATCTCGAATTTGTTTCCAAGCTTTCTTGGTGTCAATTGCGTCATTGAATTTGCTTGAATAATATTCAGATTTTTTACGCTTTATTTTTGAAACAACTGCTTTCCTAGCTAAACAATACTCGTCATAATACTCAGGTGTCCTATATCGTCTCCATAATTTGTACTTATTATCACGCAGTTGTATTGATAGCTTAATATCGTTAGTAAACCATGGTCGAGCTCTATTTTTTATCGTTTTCGTCTTGATTGGGACATGTTTGTTATATAGGTTTAAAATTATATTATTAAGAAAAACTACTTGATCATTCGCCGAGGGTATGTAATAAATTTGACTCCATAATATGTTATCAAGATCATATTCTAAAGCCAACATATCAAGATTGTTAAAATCACGAAAAGAAAAATATTGATCAGGGTTTTCAGGAGCAAAATCATACAAGGTAAAAATTAAATCATGTTTGGAGAACGCAGGTGCAGCAAGTTGATCATAATGCAAAACTTTTTCCTTATTACTGACGAAAAATAAATCAAGCAAAGTGGAATTTGTGTTCGTAAAGTGTGTAGCTCTACAGTTATTTATGGGAAATAAGTTAAATGAAGACAACAAAGTTGTTAAGCTAGTATCCACATGTAAATTGCAGTTAAAATCCCCAGCAATTATAATTTCCGAATAAGACACCGATAATAGCTCCAATTGAGCGATAAGTTTGTCAAATTTTACCGTTTTGTCGGCCCTATAAACACAACCAAGCAACAAAGTGATTCCATTACAGTTAAGATCAATAAAATCGTATTCAATATCATTTGCTTCATTATAGCTACAATTAAATTTGCATTGAATGTTATTCCTTATATATATAGCTACACCACCAGCATGCTTATGTCTATCGGATCGAAAAAGGCGATATCCGTTTACATTATATAAGTTATCACCTATTTCTCTTCTAAACCAAGTTTCCGAAACACAAATGACATCAACACCTGAGTTTTCAAATAAAAAACGGAATTCATCTAATTTATTGCATAAACTTTGAGCATTTATATGGCAAATACTAAAGCCATGCCTGTGTTTAGCTAATATTCGGATCATATTATAGTTACCATCTCTAGAACCAAATTGTTCATACATAATGTTTGTCATAATGATACCTAAACGCAACGCAATTAAATAAAAATATAAATGATGGGGTACAAAAGCAAACTGACTCGATCAACAAAGAAAAGTTTAAAAGTAATTTAAAAAATAAATGGGAAAGTAAGTGTAGAATAAAACTAAATTTTAACATTTTTTTAAGATATTTATTAGTCGGAAAAATTGTACTATTCACGAAAAAGATAAGTGAGTTCCTCAAGAAATTCTACTAGTTGTGGTTCATCAGATTCAAATTTCTTCAAATAAACAAGGCCTCGGAGTGTAAAGACGGATTTTATCCTGTTCTCTTTTTTCATTTTAAGTGCTGCTTTAAATATCTGGTGATTGTGAGGCGTAAGGTTCTCATTGAGGTAAATTGGCTCATTGCTGTCAAAACCTGCATGTCTTAGACATAACGTAGTTTTAGTATCGCGGCGGTATTTTGATATAGATTTCAGTAGAAAGTTTTTGTCAAATGGAGATTTAAATTTAGCAACTATAACGTCATCCTTTGGATTATATGGTTTGTTGTTTTTATATATTTTTTTAAGTCTATAGACATTATCAATTTGCGGGGTAGGAACTTTAATTGACTCACAAATGTTATTAACAATGTTGTGAAGATTTTCATTATCGTAGCAGGGTATGCCTGATATTCGAACACTACCGGCAACAACAGAGTTTTCAGTTTTTAATAATTTTCTTCTCAATTCTACAATATTATCTTTCAAGTGGTTAACTTCAGTTTCAGAACTCTTATTTTCCAGGTTTTTAACTCTTTCAGTAATATTATTTACTTCAAATTTAATGTTATTTATTTTTTCTTCAATAATTGAGAGAATTCTTACTTCGCTCTCTTCTATTAAACTTTTTATAAAATCAAAATGTTTATCTTCACTCTCCTTTATAGAGCTTTTTATAACTTGAGAGGTGACAAACTCGCTCTCTTTAATTAATTCTCTCATAAAAGTTTTATCATCTGTTGATAAGCACGGAACTCTTAAGCATTTTTCAGCAGGTGAACCTTGCTTTGAATCTCTTAATCTCTTTGTCGATTCACTTCGCGTATACATCTTTATTTATTTTGTAACGCTTTTTATGTTATAAAAAAAGATTTACTGATGTTTTTAATATTTGTTTTTGGTTAAAGTTACAGAGTTTTTAAAGTTTATTATGAAATGTAACCATAAAGTGAGCACAAATCAAATAATCAAGTTTTATTGTTGATGGTTTTATTTAAAGAAAAGCTTTTTCTACTGTTGTGTTTTTTTAGTTTTGTAGTTTTTGTTGTAATGCAAGTTTATTTGTTTTGTTTTAAGATGTTTTTACTTTCCAACTTTTAGAAGTATATTATTATTTTAAATTGTAGATTTAAACAATTCTTTCTTAAGCAAACATATGGATAGAAATTTGTTTTTATTTGGATGGTGTATCCTTTATTCGAATTTAATATTTTATGTTTAATAATATAAAAATTTTAAAAAATTCAGAGCACCCGCCGAAAATACGTCCGTTCTCTTCGATTTCTCTTTTCAATCAAGATTGTTATGCTATTAAACCGCATCTCCTTTTCTTTGCATTTAACTTGTTCTGGTACACCGGGCATTCTCTGTTTGTGGTTAGATGATTCTCATCCAGCCCAAGATTTAATCTTATATTCATTCTCACACAGTTAATGCATTTATTTAAAACTTCTTGATTACAATCTTTCGATTTGTGACTTCCATGACATTTATAGCATACCTCTTGGAATTTACAGTCTGATGATTTATGATTGTACCCTTTACATTTGAAGCATTGAAAAACATCAGTACCATCGAAAACTTTGCATTTCTCCCATCCAATATTAACTTTCTGTGCAGCCATTGCTTTTATGTAAGAAGTGTTGTCGATCTTAATAATCGCGTTATATATTGTACGACCATTTCTTTTAAATTCAAATAATTTTACTGCTGCCATTTGACTATCTTTAAGAAAATCATTCTGTTTTTTAATTTTTTCAATGATTTCACTTTCGGTTAGTTGAAATGTCATTCCAGTTACTTTAATTCTCATTTCAGTTTGATTAGGGACTATAACTTCATATGCTTCACCCATTTCATTTCGTATTGTTTCTTTTATTTTTTCCCTTTCTTCGTTACTTTCACTCTGAATAACAACAGATCCATTTTTTCTTTGTTCTACATTTATTATTCTAAAATCAGTGGGATTGACTTTTTTATTTAAATCTTCTTTAGTTTTAACGACATCTTGCTTTCCCCTTGGTTTAATAATTAGGGGGTTTTGTTTGTTTTTATCTGGCATCACTAAATTACTCTTAAGTGCATCTGCAAATGACAAATTACTTGTATTAACGGTTGTTTCTTGGATTGTTTTTTTTATTTCATTGCATATTGTTTTGTTTTTTTCTTCAATTTTGTTACATATTTCTGTATTTTTGTTTTGCTGCTCATTTATGGCGCCGTTTAATTTTTTTATTTCTTTAATTATTATATCGCTGGATTTTTGAGATTCATCTAATTTTTTTAACCTTTCATTATATCTTTTTTCTATTGCTTCAAGTAATTTTTTAATTTCATTTTCATTTTGTTTTAATGTTGCCTTGAATTCACCTTTGTATTCTGCTAAATTTTCTTTGTTTTTATTTAAACTTTCTTGTACCTCCATAATCGCCATATCTACATTACGAATATATTGGAGGCAATCATCACATAAGAAACGGATGAAACCAGCGGATTCAAGTATTCCACGGGCATATTGATCGATTCCCGAACATTTTTTTGCGCTATGGTAAATTTTTTTGCATATCCCTTCGCACATTAATCCACTTTCGCCTCGAATCGCTGTCTTACATTGATGGCACTCAGCCATATTTGCACTTTTATGTTTTCAGGATTATTTTCACGCTTTGTTGACTTAAGTGTAATGCCAAAAACGTATAACTTTTTGTTATAAATTAATTATAATAAATTTTACGGTGTTTTTATTTAATTTTTAATAACAATATTTTTATTTATTTTTTTTTTTCAAATTTGTTTTTCTTGCACACATTCGCTTCGCTTCGCTTCGCCAACAAATTTCCTTTTATTTTCCTCTATAGTTTTTCTTTATTAAATTGGACAACTGTCAAGCTTTCTTTTTTGTTTATATTATTATAATACAAATGTTGCGTTGTGTTTTATTTAAAGGAGTTTTAAATATACAAACATTAATTGATTTTATTCTAATTAAAACTATAAAAGATTTTGTTTTTAACAAATGTCCAATTTACGAAATTTTGTGTAAAGTTGTAGCTATATAAATCACAAAAAATTCATATGTTGTTTGTATTTTTTTAATATTTGCTTGGAAAATACTTATTTCTGTTCTACAATGTACAACTAGTTATGAATTTTCCAAATTTAGGCAACTACATATTAACAAAAAATTGCTAACATTATAACTTCCAAGTATTTTTTTAATTTATGAAATAAAAAAAACTAATTTTATGGGAAAGTGTTTTGAATTAAACTTTAGTAAAAAACATATCGGTCAATTGCTCAAATAACGTCATAACTTAATAAATTTATATCTAAAGTTGACGACGCAGAATGATTGGTTATGTTATGCTTTATACTGTATATCAATTTTATACTTAGTTTCCACTTTTTAAGTTTAAAGAGAAAATTCCGCTTATATTTTCTAGTAAGTGTATGCAATTTGAAAATTTAACCGCTCTTTTCTCAATGTTGTTTAAGCAATTACTATAACTTTCCCGCATAGACAGTTTAACAGTCAAAAAAAAATGGGTAATTTTTATACTTTGAATTTTTTTTTTATTGCGGATATAAATTAGCTTTTTCAGCCTCTTGTTAACTATGAAATAAGTTTTTTCTTAGAGCTTGACGCTAAAACTGATTTCATACAAAATAAATTAAGCAAGAGTTAAAGCAAGACTTTAAAAGGCAGTTTTTGCAGACTAGTCATTTTATATCATTTTAACTGTAAACAAATAAGTTTTGTTTTCATTCTCTCATCTATTTAGATTTTTTTTTTAAATTTTAACGTTTAGCGGAATTTAAACTTTATTTCGTCGGATATTTTTTCCTCAGAACTTTTTTGGGCTATGCAGCTTTATTTTAAACTCCACGACCCATTTTTTTATTACCGGTTTCAAATTGTACTATAAAATCTTCTGCAGTAAAATACCATTAAGTCCCCTTTCGCAAGATGCAAGAAAATAAGACTGCTTATTTTCTTTTAAATAAATAAATAAATAAAATAAATAAAATACACACACACTACGGTATTTTTTTGCATTTTCTTTTGTCTATCCATTTTAAGCAAGCTGAATTGCATGTACACGCAAGTCTGTACCCATTTTATTATCCCTCACCCCGTTGACTTCAACCTAATCAGTTCAGCTTATTTTCTTACATAGTGCGAATTGGGACTAATAAAAGTTAAGTCTTCAATTCCATTTTGCAGCTCATGTCAAAAGTTCGTGGCCATGAACGCAAAATCGGAGGCTCTGTTTTTATTTTTGAGTCTTATAGTTTTATCCTAGTTTTTTTAGAGTTTTGCGCAAATAACGTTTGTGCTATATAGGAATACTCTGCCAAGATTTTTATCCCTAAATAATTTTGCCCAAACTTATGTTCATACTTATGAAAATTTTTGGGAAAAAAATTGGATAACTATTTTTGCATAAATTATGTATTTCTAAAGAAAAACAAACGCCACACAGCGTTAGAAATGGAATAAAATATTAAAATCGGGTTTGGTGAAGCATTAAGAACATACAGATAGAAAATAATAAAAACAAAAGACAGATGTGTTACCTAACAAAAGGAATTGAACTAGGCAAATACAATAGCACATGCAAGTAAAAAACAAAGTAATAACTCATTAACAGAGCAACCAATAACATGCTTTAAAAAAAGGGTTTTATGCGCATAAAATATGCGGTAAAATGTCAAAAATATGCTTTAAGAATTTTCTAATATACATATGCTCTAAAATTAAGAATGATAGGGAAAGTTATACTAAAGAAAAAACAAAAAGCCCTAAAAGGAAAGATATGCTTTAATATGAAAAATATGCAAAAAAAAAAAAAGAGTGATAATAATGGGGTTTCCTTCAAAATAAATTATTAAATTAAAAACAAACGCTAATATAAGGTGACAATTAACACTCGAAAGATTTTTTGTTAGGTTTTTTTTTCAAATTAAATACCTAATAAAAATTAAAATAATGTTTTGAAAACGGGTTTTTAGTTTTTTTCTGAAAAGGAAATGTTAATGCGACGCACATAAAACATTACGATTTTGCATATTTTTGGTTTCCCTGCTCATTAATTTGCTGTGAAAAATTGCAAATTAATATTTTTACAACACAGATAAATATGTCTGCAAATACTGTAAAATACATTAATTTAACATTTGTTAAACAAAATAAATAAAATTGCAAAAATGGAGCAATATTTAAAAACAATGTAGAATTGTGAAATTGCCATTATACCTATTAAGGTTTTGTTAGTACTTTGATAAATATAGTTTTAACTTAAACAAACAAAAATTATAAACAAATTTTTTATTAATAGTTAAAATAAAATATAATCTTCTCCATTAAAACTGTTTTAAATTAAAAAAAAATCTTTCATCGTAAAAACGAGGTGTTGGCATTATTGATTATGCTATACACGAATCATGCCATATTAAAATATACTTTACACATATAAACTTACAAAAAAAAATAGTCTGTGATCTCCTCCCAACAATAACCATTTCATAACAATCATATTTTTTTCAATCAATATATTATGCATGAATTTAACAGAAATTTTTTAAGATCTACAAATTTAGATCAATTCCATACTTTTCTAGTATATGGGTTTTTTCAACTAGCATTTAATGAATTTTTTCTTTAATGTTAAGGTTATGTTTTGATGGGCTCAAGTATTTTTTTTAACTTCTGCTTACCTTTATACAATCACGAAAATATAAAAATTGTTTTATTTTTTTGTTATTTAGAATTTCTTTTTAATGTTTATTTTCAATACTTTGTTATTTGTAAGATCTTTTTTCCAATTTATAGTTTTAAACACGTGGAATAAAATATAGCCTTTATTTCTTTGCTGCACACAATAACAATATGGCCGGCATACATATACACAGAGTTGAATAATGGTAACAGAGCTATATTAAATAAAGTACTTGGTTAATTATATGATGGCAAAACAACTCTGTGCATGCACTGTAAGAAAATATAAGAGTATTTTAATTTTTGCACAAAAAATCAATCGATCATGGCCTATTAAAGGTTTACATCCGGAATTTTGTTAAACTGTTAGTTTTCTTTCGGTTTCAATTAAACCGCTCATGTTTACGTTATAACATGACTGTTAGAGTAACAGTTTCATATCATTATGGTGTGTACAAGCTTTGCAACATGTTTATGCAACCAAACTATATCGAAATCTTTGCATAACTTAAGGGGGTTTCAGAAGATATGTATTTTACACATAACTTGTCATTTTTGCAATCCACATGTATTTGCGTATGTCTGTCAAAATTGTCATTTATTAACACATAACTTGTCACTTTTGCAATTCACATGTATTTGCGTATGTCTGTCAAAGTTGTCATTTAACAGACGGTTTATAACTTATGCTTTCACACGTACATATGTAGTTACATCTGACATAACCTCGAAACCAAAAAAAAAAAACAAGTTACTTGTCCTTGTTGTTTTTCTAAAAACAGCTGATGACACATGCTTTGTCAGATGAAAATAGAGCACGCTATAGTTACAAATTTGTCTTATCTTATTTTACAGGAAGTTGTTGTTTTGGAGACGAGATCCCCTTCTTATTCCGCCATGATTTCGCACGAAATGCCAAACGCAATACCTAGCTAAACATCAAAAATTTAATAATAATAATTTAATAATAATATTAAATAAATACTCCTTGTAAGGAATTTGAAAATTTTATATTAAGAGCTCGAATTGAAATCATAATTCCAATAAGGTAACAAATTTATATAAAAATTTAAACCCTGAAATATATATTCACTATTTTCCCATCCAACTCCAACAGCTACTGGGTTTTGTGACAAGTTTCAATATATATATGACAAAAGATTAACAGGTGTCATTTATAAAGAGAGTTATTTGATATCCTTTTGCATATGGGAAATATTGATCAGTTAAGATCAGTGGTAAGTGCACGAGTCTACCAGTCTGGGGGTTGTGGGTTCGATTTTCACCAGTCTGTTCTAGTCTGTTTCATTTTTCTGTTCTTTTTTTCTTTTTTATCCTTCTCTTAATTTCTTCTTTCCTTCCATCTCAACCTAATCTATCTGCCTCTCCTGGTAACACAAAGGGACCGAATTAAGCGGACCCAAGTGAGCTGTATCCTCTCCTTCAACGGCTGCCTGTTCTACCTAACCTAACCTAAATTCTTATATATAATTAAAAAATTTTGAAATACAAAATGGAATAATTTCAAGTACAGCTAGAAAATTCTAAAATATTAACTATAAATAAATTTCAGAATTTTGAAAGTTAGAAATTTTTTAAATTAAGTAGAAAGTTCTGAAATACAATTGAAAATTGTGCAGTTTTACTAAAACTTAACTAAGTTTTCATGCAGCAAATTGGACTTATATATTAAATTAAATATCCTGAAAAATCAGTACAATCAGTATGTTTTGTCAAAAGTCAGTACGTATCAGTACACACATTTTCAATCAGTACACCTAATAAAAAATCAGTACATATACTGATGAAATCAGAACGAATGCTCACATTACGTGTGTTATTTAATATGTTGTTGTAGGGACGAGGTCACCTTTTTTAATCACCCTGCTTTCTACAGTTTGGCAGCATCAAATAACATTTTTTATCCTAGTGTAAAAACGCTACAAAAATGGCTCCTAAAATATATCAACTGTCAAAGCTTTTTCCGCCTTTTGACATTTGCTAAAGTAAGTTATAGAATGAAAAAATTTAAAGAAACATAATTTATATTATGCATCATATGCAAAAAAACGAAGATGTCTTTACAGTATATAAGGATTGATATTAATTTCTATAAATGTATACATGTTTTTAAATAAAAACGTTTACTTTTGTAATTATAGCCAAAATGGCAGTTCGCTACGAGCTCTGTGTCGGTCTCAACAAGGGACACAAAACAACCAAAGTGAGGAATGTAAATTATTCTGGGAATAAGAAGGTCAAAGGTTTGCGAGGTGCCCGTTTAAAGAATGTAAGTAGATATGTTTAAATCAGTATTTAAAAACTAAATACTATGTTTGGTGATGAAAAAAATAAACCATTCACAGACAACCATAGAAAGACTACACAGGCAAGCGAGCCCAATATTCTTTTGTGTTTTAATGCCTTAAATAGTTTGTTGTGGTTTAATGGTTAAAACATTGGCTCTGATCCCGTGCATATAATATCGTCTAAGTTCTGTTGTTATTACCAACAAAAATCTACAGCTTTTTTTTTTATCAGTTTGTTGGACCCTATCAAGCGATTAATTTAGAAAAGGAATAGTCAAAATGATATTACATGGCAATAAAGCCCAAGTTCATGGTGCATGCCTACCATAGTGCCCAATCAGCCAATATGTGTATATTTACGCCTATTTGAATTTATAAAATTTTTTTTTTGTTTGTAATATTTATTTTTAAGCTTCAATCTGTAGATATATTAAGAACTTATTTCGATTTAAATAATTGTGCGTTATTTATGAAAAAAAAACTTATTTTGACTGGTAAAAAAGCTAATTTTTTTTTTATTAATTTGTTCTTACAGATTCAAACCCGTCACACAAAGTTCATGCGTGATTTGGTCCGTGAAGTTGTTGGCCATGCTCCTTATGAAAAGAGGACTATGGAACTTCTGAAGGTTTCCAAGGATAAACGTGCCTTGAAGTTCCTAAAACGTCGTTTGGGCACGCATATCCGTGCAAAAAGGAAGCGTGAGGAATTGTCCAACATTCTTACACAAATGAGAAAAGCTCAAACTCACGCCAAGTAAGCCGAAGTTTTACAGTGGAGTTGATATATTTGTGCTTTTACACTTTACTGATTTACCTTTAAGATACAGTGATGATGCTGGTTAATATAAAAATAAAACAGATTTGTTAATTTTGGCTGTATTCCTAAACGCAGTTTGCTTTGCGTCACAAAATTTATACATCGTTTATTTAATCCTTGTAATTTTAAGAATGTTCTCTGTCCAATGCGTCATTATAAATACAAACACCCGATTGGGAGCAGAAGACTTTATCAAAACATTAAGCTATCCTGTCGGGAAGATTTCGAAGGTGATTCAAAGCAAACTGCGTTTAGGAATACAGCCTTTGTTACGTTTGAGAAGGAGTGAGGCCCATTGGGTTTACACAAAAATTTTGTACATATGTAAGTATTTTTTTCACTCTGTTACAGGATTTTTTAACTGAGTTCTTATCTGCTTTTGATATAAGTATTTTCAGCATTCCTCTTTCAATATAAAATCACTAGTTTAGGAATTACTTTTTATCGTTCTGCACAAGTAGCGATTTTTTCTTATGTATATTTAGGTATCGATTTTCGAAATGAAACTTTAACAGGAGGTTGCAGAGCACCAAAAATTCAATTTTAAGTTATTTCAAGTTCAAGGTGTAATTCACAACATGCCTTTGTACACCGAATCCGAGTAAAATTTTCGATTTACAACCAAAACTACCAGCTTTGGTGTTTTCTAAACCGGATCAATATAATTTTACAAGATAGACAAAATAATTATTTCTTGACATAAACCAAAGCTTGAGAAGAGTCTAAAATATTGGCCAATTACATACATATGTATGTATTTTCTAATTTCTTAAGACAGGTAAAGTTTTTATCTATCACACACGAGTTCTTTTATATATTTAAGTATGGCGTGTACTTTTGCGTTATTCCTATTTGAATGTAAATATCATAAAACTTAATTTATTACGTAAAACCATTGCTGGTTAAAAAAACTAAAAGTGTGATACTACATGTTGTAATACATATAATATAAATAAACAAAATTATTTGTAACTGTAAAGGCAGGTTAGAGCTAGACGTCTAACTATCGCCCATGTTCTGACTCTCACGCGATTGTCAAATCACATGCGATTTGTAAATCGCAAAATTTTTTTTTGCATGTTCTGTAGTTCACGCGTTTTTTTTTGCGTTTTGTTTTTTTTTTTCGATGATGTATTCAAAAATAAAAACATGTTTCTTTTAAAAATACAAAACAAAAAACCAAGAAATATATAAAACAAATTACTGCAACATTTTTTCTTTCTTGTTTTCCAATAAAGTTCATACATAAAAAAAGTAAGCAACTGAAAAATGAAGTTGTACATAACCAATAGTTTTTTAAAATTGAATTTTTATTGAGACTGTTTACAAAAAATAAAACAAATTGTGAAAATTATAACAAAAACCCCATATATTATAATTATGCATAGTTTGATTGGATGTTTTTAACCTAGTTTGGGCAAAAAACATCGGTTCACCTCATCTACCTCTTGCGATTTGAAGTCGCAAACTTTCTTGCGATTGTGAACTTCAGAACACCTGTTATGCGAGTTCAAATCGCATCGCCAATATTTTGCGAAATGCGATTGTCAGAACATGGGCGTATATTCGACATGCCGAAAAATTTTAAGTATTTTAAAAAGCATTTCATAACCTTATTTTTTGAAAATATGTGCCGTGCGGCATACAAGTAATCAAGCGACGGTTTCTCTGGCCTTCATAGGCTGTTCTATTCTCGCTAATTTAAAAAAACTTGCAGCCCTGGTAGCAGGGTACACGTATATCAGGTAGCCTCAGATAAACAGCTGAATAACGGTATTTTGTTATGTTAATATCAAATTTTATGTTTATGTATTTTCTTCTTTTTTTACAAACAACAACTAGTATCGTAAGAAAAGCTCAAAAAGAAGAAGAACGATTTTGTGAGTTTTTGTTATTTGTCTTTGACATTCTTATGACGGTTTAAGTTGTTTTTGTAGAATCGCTCCTACTTTATAAGTGTACCCTACCTAGTAGTTATCACAATATGTCATATGGTTTTATGCAACCCTGTGAATCATGCCTGCCATTTTAGTGCTATATCTAGCACTAAAGTGATAAATACTTCAATAGTTGTGCAAATATGTTATAAATTATATATATCTTTATTTTTGGTATTGATTTGTTTTAGCAATATGTAAAATACACATAAAATTAATGTGATTTTGAAAGTTTATGCATTAAAATCGGTAAAGATTTGTAATTCCCTATTGAGCTAATGTTTAATATGTATAATCAATTGTTTTTTTTTTAATCTAGCACTTGTTTTGTTACGACTGAAACACTTTAGCATTTGATTTTCAAGCACTTAGGACTTTAATAATTTTTATACATGGCAACACTGGTCAGGTTTTGTAAACAAAAATTAACGCGGCGTTAGCAAAAAAAAATGTTTTAAATCGTTTGCGTTCACAAGAATGACAAGTATTTAGACCTTAGGCTAACATTTACACGGGATTTTCATTACGATCAGGAACAACTTAAAATGAGTAATAATAGCAAAAGAAAAAAACTAGATCTTCCAACAATTCCCTGCAGCTGGATTGCGTGTAATGTACAATTTAATAACTGTTGGGAACTTAATGGTCATATCGAAGCACACTTGAAAAGCCTTAAACCAGACACTAATACGGGCAGATTTTATTGTGTTTGGGGGACTTGTGAGTACAGTACGGATTGTTTAACACAATTGCATAGGCATATCTTCTATCATGGTTATTATAACGGTCTCCTAGTGTTGGGTAAATACGAGCTGGAAAACAATACCCAAATACCACCCTGCAATGCTCCACCAAGAGAAAGTGACAAAATACCTGAATTGGAAACAAACTTTCGCTGCGAATGGACAGATTGTGAGCGTACATTTGTCTCTATTGTGGAATTTCAAGATCATATTGTACAACATGCATCCTTTGAGTATGAGATTCAAAAATCCCCGGAAGACGAGAGGCCAAAAATTCAATGCAATTGGAACTTTTGCAAAAAGCAATTGGACAACAAATATCGCCTAATTGAACACATTCGAACACACTCTAATAAAAAACAGGTGGCCTGCTTTCATTGCGGAGAATTATTTAGAACAAAAACCACTTTGTTTGATCATCTTAGACGCCAGCCGGATAATAATAGTAAGTAGAACAATCAGGGGATTTTTTTTTTTTCTTTTTACCATGGTGTAATTGTTATGTAATTTTTTGGCGTTTGACGGAAGTTAAAAAATTGTCAATTGTCCTTGTTTTTATGGTTTTTATTTTCATTTTGCAGCTCAAAAATACCAATGTGCCCAATGTTTTAAGTATTTTGCCACCGAAAAGCTATTACGCTCTCACATGATTAAACATATTAATTGCTTTAAATGTAGCATGTGTGATATGACTTGTTCTTCTGCCAGTGCCTTAGCCACACATGTGCGTTATCGACATCTTAAGGATAAACCTATCAAATGTGTTGAATGTGAATATCGGTGTGTTCGCGAATCAGATCTGAATCAACATGTTCAGCTGGTTCATAGTCAGGAAGTGCATCGCTGCGAAGAGCCCGGCTGTACTTATGCTGTCAAAACTTTTCAGTCCTTAAGAAGGGTAAGTTCTTATATTTTAGACATTACAACCTTACAAATTAAAAAAAAATAACTTTGAAAAACTAGAAACATTACATCGGGGACTGTAAATTTACAAAGTTTAGGCAAAAACTTCATAAATTTGGTATTGTGTTTGTTGTAGTTTTTGCCGTACTTCATAAATTTGGTATTGTGTTTGTTGTTGTTTTTGCCGTACTGAATATACCTACCTACCTTATAAGGTAATTGTAAAAATTTTTTGAAAATTTATGAAATATTTGTGTTGACAAAACTTACTTTACCTAAAGTGAAAAAGCAATTTCTTGAAAGAGGTTGCGATTCTTGCAAACGATTCTTCACTTTAGAGGGGCCGAAACAGTTTATTCATCGACATCTAACTGGAAGTAACAATAATGTAAATACATCTTTTTTGAATAATTGGTTTCTTAATACAAACCTCTCTTTCTTCGTGCAAATCGTTTTTCCTTAATTTTGCCCTTAGCCCTACTGCAGGACTTTAGGTCTTCATTTGACAGATATTGGAAGCTTCTTAAATGTATGCAAGCATCTGTATTTATAAAAAAATAAACACAATATATTACAATTCGTTGCCACCGAACTGTTAGACAAAAAACCTAACTTTTAAAAATGTCAAATCGAAACTGTTTACCATATCTAACAGTGGATCATTATGCAAATTATATACAAATTCCCTTTTCCCTAGCTCTAATCCTTCAAAAATTTCATTTGTTTCTTTCATTTTTATTATTTTTTTTCATCACTTAAATGTTTAGTGTTTGCTTTAAATGTTTTTTTAATTACACTTATTTAAAACAAGCACGTAAAATTTTTGATATAACAATGCTTTTTTTGTTCCATTGTAATAAAAGTTTTAAAAAATTAACAAAAAAAAAATTTATTCTTTAACATGTTAAAAAAATAACTTAACTATTTATTTCTGTTTTAAAATAACATTTTTTTATTTTCAAAGTAAAAAAGAACATTTTTGTTTTTAAACGATATCATAAAAATGCTGAACGCAAAATGATTAATTTAAAAATATTTTTTTGGCTCAGTGTAGATATTGACCAAAGCTTTTAGCGGGTAAAAAGACAGTAGAACAGTGCGGTCAACTTTAGCTATTTTAATCTTAATAATATTAATATAGTGTGTATAAATAAATATCAATTCATATAAAATAAAGTTAGTTGTACTTATAATAATTTAAATAAATTACAATAATATTAAAATTAATCTATTAAAAAATAAGGTGCAAATATGTATATGTTTGAACAGAAAAATAATTAAAAATTATCATACAAAAAATTAATACATTTATAATATTTAAATTTTAGCACTATTTGGAGATTCACAAGAATACAACTTTTATATACATTTGCCATTGCTGTGACCAACCATTTAAAAACGGCAAAACTTTATCCTCCCATTTGATCAAAAAACATGATTTTCAGCTTCCTTCCGGCCATCGACGTTTCACCTATCGTATTGATGAAAATGGATTTTATCGCTTGGAAACGACTCGCATCGAAAGTTTAGAAGTAACTGAACAAATTCTAACACCCAATTCTTTTGAAATAGCTGAAATTACCAATGATGGCAGTAGTTATGAAATTATTTCAAAGACTAACAAGGAAGATGCCGCCCAACGTCTTATTGTGTCAAATGATAGTAATGATAATAATATTATAGGTGAAGTTGTAATATCACTACCATGCTTGGATTGATTCATTGATACAAAGCATTTTCTTTTTATTGATTAAATGTCGTCCCATCCCTAGGTGAACGTCGTATCAGCGAAATCTTAATTTTCGCAAAATGAATAAAAACGTTTATAATTGACTATAATTCTTGAACTTTCTTTTTTTTCTGTTTAGGATAAGGTTAAAACCAGGGACCGAAAATAACAGTTATTTCTAAAATTTGAAATCAAAAAGTCAGGTGGATATAATTTGTGTATCAGATATTTGAATACAGCATATTGATGCTGTTATGCTAAGGAATAATAAATTTAAAAGACTTTAATTTTTTTGACTTTTTTCAAAAAAGTCAAAATATAATAGTTATTTTTTGACTTTTATTTTTTCGGTCAGAAATAAAAGTTAAAATTTGACTTTTATTTTTTAAGTCAAAAATAAAAGTTAAAATTTGACTTTTATTTTTTAAGTCAAAAATTAAAGTTAAAATTTGACTTTTATTTTTTAAGTCAGAAATTAAAGTTAAAATTTGACTTTTATTTTTTAAGTCAGAAATAAAAGTTAAAATTTGACTTTTGTTCCTATTGAAAGCAGATGTTAAAATAGTTAAATAAAATATTAAATAAATATTAACACAGTTTTTATTTTTAGAATTATAAGTACATGTTGTATTTGTATTAAAACAAAAAGAAAAAAAAATATAATAGAGTACATATGTATTTAAAAACGGTTATTGGCTAGAAAGTTAAGGAGTTGGTGTTTTGCATATTTTGCTCTGAAAATACAATTTACATTTAACTTTTATTTTTGACTTAAAAAATAAAAGTCTAATTTTAACTTTTATTTTTGACCGAAAAAATAAAAGTCAGATTTTAACTTTTATTTTTGACCGAAAAAATAAAAGTCAGATTTTAACTTTTATTTTTGACTTAAAAAATAAAAGTCAAATTTTAACTTTTATTTTTGACCGAAAAAATAAAAGTCAAATTTTAACTTTTATTTTTGACTTAAAAAATAAAAGTCAAAAAATAACTATTATATTTTGACTTTTTTGAAAAAAGTCATAACTGTTACGGTCCCTGGTTAAAACTTTTAATATATGAGTGCGTAGATATGAGAAAAATATATAAACAAAAACACTTATCAATTGTAATAATAAATAAATAAGTAAACAAAACTGTTATACTATTATATCGTACAAAATAAAATAGGGCCCAAAGCACACTAATACAGAAAGTCACAGGACACAGCTGATTGTGAATTTGTCTTGATATTTTGTAAAAGCAAATGATTTATTTAATGATATTGTATTAAATTTAATTTTTTTTTTGACATTCATTTAAAAAAAAGGAAATGCGGAGGGTGAATTTATTAAAATCGCCCTTATACTACCTGTATTATTGTACCCTGATTGAGCTTTTAACCTCGAAAAAAGCATAGTTAAGAAGTTCATCTAGAATATGTAATTTTCTTAATATTTGTTTACGCTTATCTAAATAAATAACTTTATATAAAGTTAACACCATCATAATATTATTCTACTCTAGCTTACATATTAATTACATACATATGAAATCTATATAAATAAAACGTGAGTTCACCTATAAATATCATACATATAAGCAATTAAAGACATAATTCATTGTTGTAGATATAAAGCCTTAAGGTTAATCGTTCATTACATTTAAAAATATATTTAACTAAATCTAAATGCTACCACCACGTTTTTTGTGTAATGTGTTTTAATTAGAACATTTTTCTTTTGAGTTGTTAATGGTCAACTTTTTCCTATTTGGCTTTTTGTGTTGATTTTGACAATAAACTTATGGTGTTTTCTGTTCTTTTCTGAAAAGCAAGGTGGCATTGATATCAAGTCATAAACTCTTTTCTGATAATGTTGCCCTTAACAAATGAAAATATTTTAAATATTTGCCCCTAAAATAATCGTATATACTTACTACCTTAATTGTTATAACAATTTGTCTCTCAAGATTCTGAAAAAGAACACCAACCAGATTTTTTTGAATAATCTAATAAAATATGTTAAAAATTAACGTAACATTTTTATATAGTCTTATTGTATGTATGTACATACAAAAAGTGGGAAATATATAAGCCTAACGGGACCTGACCTTAAGTACATTCATATGCATGTAAGGGTAGTTTTATCATTTTTTAAGACGACAAAACCACGGATTTACATAGCGCCAAAATCTCAAAAAATCGTTACCTTAATATAGAAATGCCCTAACTTGTATTTCTAACAAGCTCAGATTTTCGCTTGTTTCGATATATACCACAATTAACCAAAAAATCTCGACCTAAATAAAACCAGTTAAGGACTTTCTATATTTGGGCAACGATATACAGATTACTTTTGTATGTTAAGACGAAAGCCAAAAATGTATTACAAGGTTTGAAGTAAGCGACCCAGTGACACATAGCAATACTTTCATAAAATTTTTGCAATGTATTTTAAAAGTTTGCACACTAAAAACCGTAACTAACAAATGCACAAAATAAATAAATACAAAATACAAAATAAGTGGACAAAATGTAAACTGCTTCTGTATACCTCTTGCATCCTAAATATTTTTGGTACATATTTTTAACGTATTATTAACAATGTTTAATTTACTTATTAGATTATTTAACCATATATGGCTCTATGAGCTCGGGTAAACAAAATAAATAAAAATAAATTAGTTTTAGCCACACTGAAGTATAAAATTTTCTCTTTTATGACTCCATAAAAAAAATGTAAAAAAGGCTAAAACTATTCTCTCATTGCTACAACCTGATAAGTTATTTGATCATGGTCTTATTGAATATTTTATTTGAAATGTATTTTTACATTATTAAAAAAAACTTAAGGCAATTGCAATAAATAAGACTTTATTTGAAAAACATTTTCTTTAAAATTTGCAACTTGGTTGTTTTATTTACAATTTTAAACTTATATATGTGTATGTACATATGTGTAACCATTTACTTACATGTATGTAAATATGAACAGATACGTTCCTTTAATTTAATAGATTTCTTCTTTATAAACATAGACGGGGGTTTTTAAATTTTAGGCTGTAAAAGCGTTTTAGTTTTTATCGACAATTTTTAGAAACTTAAATAAAAATTTATAACGAAAATAAAATTTTTGCTAAAAATTTACAATTTTACCTACTATATA
The DNA here is from genome assembly GCA_963583895.1 of Melanophora roralis. Lineage (NCBI taxonomy): Eukaryota > Metazoa > Arthropoda > Insecta > Diptera > Rhinophoridae > Melanophora > Melanophora roralis. The sequence continues at coordinate 16,705,866 of OY757190.1, read as the reverse complement.
CAATTTTTTAATTGTAATTTAAAATTTTTTATAGAACAAAAGGATAAACACATTTACAACATATAGGTAAACGGTATACACTAAATTGGGGTTTTTTTATAATTTGTTAAATTTTATCACAAGTAGAGAATTAAATTTTCAAAAATAAAAAAATATACATATTTTAAATGAATAATAAATAGTATTGTTGATATTCATATAAGTATTTACATTTGTATGTACTTATGTATGTAAGTGAACATTCATATGTACCAGGATATTATAATACCTGGATATCTGCATACATATACATACATATGTATATTCATACATACTTGTGTACATAAAATTTCTTTGTTTTAAAATTTGAGGTTTTGAATTTTGGGTATTTTAGAAAACCAACATTTTTTCTCCCTTTTTTCAGCATTTTCAAAAGAAAGCAATTTGCTTCAGGGGAGGCAGAGAAAATTGCATATTCCAGCAACGAAATAAGCTTCACGCTGTGTTTACATAATTTACTAAAAGTTGATGATACGTTAATTTAGGTAATGTTTCTTCGTTATTTGTGTCGAGTAATTTAGCTCTTTCAAAAGCCTCAATAATTGATGATCTAAACAACCTCTGATGTAAAACATATGCGCTTACGTGCCCAGCATCTAAATAACGTACTTCAACTCCTGGCCATATTTCCTCCAATCCGGAACAACCTTCCCTTGGCACATAGGCGTCATCCTTAGCACAAATAGCAATTATTAACGAAGTTTCTTTAGGGACGGAAAAATTTTTTAAGTGAGTACACTCGTCCATCATACCTCTCATAAATTGCAAGGCCTCCCGCTCCCACCAATTTGTTTTTGTAATGTCTATTTTATTTTCACTAGTCGTATTAGGAAGTATAAACTTCATTAATCTAGTTAAAGAATTATTTTCTTTTGATTCAGGAGATTTGTAATTATTTGTATATTTTATATCTTTTTTAAGTTCAATCATAGACTGGTTGAAATTACGTACAAAAGATTGTCCTGCCTTAAAAGCGTCATCGATTATTGTGACCATTTTTGATAGTCTTTCGCAGTATTTACCATCGGAATAGTATTGAGTTTCCAGCATATCCCAATTAATCGATTGACTAATCACACCGGTCGTAAAGACGGTTGCAGCTGTGGACCACGAAAGACAAGGCACTAAAACCAAAGGCTTTGGCCAATTGGTTGCAGCTAAAGATGCCATATGACCTCCCATTGAGAGACCTGTTATTCCTAAAGGACCAAAACCATTTCGTTCACACCAGTGCAGCAAGACCAGACTTTCTAGTATAAGGCAACCTCCCATTACAAATATATCGGAAACATTATGAAGATTTGAACGTACTTGATTGTCCGGTTTTCGGGTTCCGTAAAATGGGTTTTCTAATATAATCGCGCCAATGTTACCCTCCTTGAGCAAGGGTTTTGCAATTAAATTACGGCGCCTCCAAAAGAAATGATCCCCAGTTCCTGCCAAATGTATGCACATTGGTTGGTGTCTGTCCGGCCAATGGTTCGGTAAAACCACTTGGAAGTATGCATTTTGGGATGCCTTGGGTACTATGCCTGGCAAGTGAAGTTCCAGAGGGCTTAGAAAATTACCTTCTAATATTAAACAGTCTGGGTATCTTTGTTCATTTACAATTTGTACGGGGTAATCTTTTGGAACCAACGTAAAGCACGTTTCTCTTTGCGAAATAATTTTACGAAGCTGAAATAACTTTTGCAAATTTTCTGGTTTACCCCATCCTCTTTCAAAAAAACGGGTAATCAACATTCGCCGATATATGCTATCCAATCTACTAGGGGGCATATTCCTTCGCACAAAATTATGTAAAATCTAAAAAAATAAACAACTTATTTTTTATGCACGGCAACACCGCACGGACGAAAAGAGAACAAGCAATATTTGTAAATTTAACAGAGTTGTTACAAAAAGTTATGGTGTTGCACAATTATTCAGATATGTACACTAGTTTAAATAAAAGAAAGACAATTAAAATAGCCATCATATTCATAAAAGTTTGATTTTTATTAATTTAAGCTGAAGTGATTTCAAATCGAAAGTGGAGTGCAAAACAGGCCTTATAGACTCATCCCAATTAAATTATGTTAAACAATTATACAAAAAAAGTCCAAAACGTTATTGTTTGTAAATTTTTATAACTTTTAAGATTTTATTTAACTTTTTTTAAAAAATCTTTTACCTATTTTTACTTCTATTTTTTGCAAAAACTAATAATGATTTTTTAATTTTTATTTTCTTTCGTAGAAATCATTATTTTTAAATTTTTATTAAAATTTTAAATTAATAAAACATGTAATTATTTCTCCCCAAAAATAAATTAAAAAAATAATTATTATATCTTGACAAAAAAAATTTTTAAACAAAATCAAAAAATAGTTATTATTTGGTGGAAAACTAAGTTTTAAAAGCACTTGCTTTTTTTAAAAAAAAATCTTGTTAAATACCATCAGCATATACATAGTACTTAACTTGTTTTTCCGATGCTTTATTGTACATGTTTTTTTTTATTGAAAATTGGAATAAAAATATTTAAAATATGTTGCCTTTTCTTTAATTTCAAAATTTATAAGGACACTCAAAAATAATAACGGTTTTCACTATTGGTGATAAAGTGCCTGGTAAGCTTATGGTAAATGAGGTAAATTTACAATCTTAAAGTTGTTGTGCTGTTAACCATAAATATTAAACTTACCTCTAAGGTAAACATAAAAATATCAGTACAAATTTTTATTATGTAGATGTACTTATGTATTTATATTATTTTAGTTACAATAAACACAAAAAGTTTTTAATATTTTTAGGTCATATATTAACAACGTTTTTTAAATCGTTAGGAAGCAATTCTTTCATGCAATTAATCTGAGCACATATTTGCTCACGAGTGTTGTCTGCTATATTACAACTACTACCGATTGAGTTGCTACTTGTTTCATTAGCTAATATATCATTGTAGAGATTCAGTTTTTGTTTTAACTTCAGTATCATATCAATTATTTCTACTTCTTGTTTGTCACGCGCCCATTGCTCCAAATTCGCTTCAGAAAGAGCTTGGAGTTGTAGACCATGTAAGGTAAGTTGAAGTTCTCTATGTCGTGAGCTGTACCAACCTCGAAAGTTTGGTGAGCTATAAAAACGTCGATAGAGACCTTTCCAGTCGCCTTTTAAGGGAGAGGTTAAATGCGGCCCCGAAAGTTCTAGGGTTGAAAGAAAATCCTCAAGTTTAAACGCATTTGCATTTGGAGCTGATTTAAAAGGGCTAATATCCTTTTGTAGTGGCATTAACGAAGCCATATAACGTTCCAAAGGTATCATAAAACTTTGTGTTAGTTCTAAAAGATGACGTCTTAAAAGAGCGGTTTGAACATGTTCTGGTCGTTGAGTTTTAAATCCAAGCCTAACTTTTTTTATAAGTGTTTTATCTTTTTTTAAAAATGCTTTATATTTTGAATATAAGCCAGGCGTGCATCCTTCGTTGTTGCAGCTGCTTGTGAGGCTGGGCGGGGCAGCGACAAGGATTGTGTTACTCATTTTCAGAGGTCCTGAGTCAGGGAGCAAGGTTACAGAACTTGCATTTCTAGGATTTTTAAAAGTCATCTGCTGTTGTTTTTGAATGGTTACCTGTAAGATAGCGTAAGTTTTCGAGTGAAATGAAAATCATGGCAAACATCTTTGCAATGTTGTTTAGCATAAATATTTACATACCTACATCAATGTTAATACAATTTAGATTATTTACTACAGAACATGCGGTAATATTACAATAAACTAAAAAATATGCCTTTTATATGCCTTTAACAAAAGATTTACCTGGTTATCTACTAAGCGCAGCATATGTGGCCAATCTTTTAAAAGTTTAATAAAAAATGGATTAGTTACGCCCAATATTATAGGGGGAGGTATTTTTCCAGATTCTCTAGTAAATTCCTTAAATTCACTATCGTGTATAGTGAAATAGGGTCTAGCTTCAGCGCAGTATTCTAGCGGAGAGATTAATGATACCAAAGTTTGCACCATATGTGAGCAATCGGCCGGTGAAGTACCCACTACTACAATAGGTTCTGCTGTTAAAACAAGCTCCCACAATGTATACATGTGATCAATGATAAAACTTAAACTATGAAATATATCAATTTCATTTACAGAAGCTATTACTTTTATTGAAACAGATCTTATTTTAGCCATACTTTCACAGCAGCTGCTTTTCGTATTGTCATTATTATGTTTAGCTGTTTTACGGCTGCTTGCTTTAGGTATTAAAATTTGATAGCATTGATCAAAAAGATGTAAGTTATAAGTTACTCCCACTTGCAGAAGCGGCCATTCCGCGTTGATTTGTCGGCAAGCCTGTTTAAGAATTTCTTCGCCTTCGCTAAAATATTTTTGAGCCAAGTGGCTTAACATTTCATAATAAAGGTTGAAAAACGGCAAACGAGTAATAATAATGAAACTCTTTTGAAAATATCCGCGAGGCAAACTTGAATCTCGTTTTTGGCGAAAATATACAAAGCCCCAATAGTGCGACTGGTCGACTTTAAGCACTGCTGGACATTCGCTATTATAGCAATGATATTGACTACAACTTGAAGTTATAGTTGTGCCCGGTGACATTCTTAGACGCATATGAAACTTTGTATCGCCCATACAACCTGAATTTGAGTCAGGAAATGCCATATAGCAAATATTTGTAATTTCTTGCTCGGTAGGCATGAATTCTGTGGGATAAACGAATTCTAAGGCCTGGCCCAAATTTAAATCGAAAGTAACTATACACATGCACTGTATCCATTGAGATAGCCGCGACCAGTGTGCTTCAGTGTCTTCTGTTAAGGGCTCAATATTTTCCAGGTTTAACAAAGACACCGCGGGAGATTTTTCCGCTTTTACCATTTTTTCGGTCATGGCATTTTGCCTGTTACAAATTTCATTATTTGTATTCAATTTCTTCTCACTTTCATCTATATCATTCATATTATTTTTAAAGTTAAAACGATTATTTATTAGTTTATTGCAAAATTAACTTTCACTTTTCATTCCCATTTTACTTATTTATGTAAAAAAAATATCGAGCTATCATTTAATAAAACAAAACAATAAAACAAAATAACAAATGACATTTGTGAGCCTGCCAGATGCAAAACTGTTTGAGCAATGTCGCAAGCATGGCAAAAGAACACCAGGTATTCTTGAGAGCTCAGCTGATCACTTTTAACTGTCAAAAAATTGAGGCAAATTCATGGAAAATGATCGGCGGCGAATTAAACGTTTTATACGCCGGCGGCTCGAACAAATTAAAAACGGTTTTTCTTATATAAAGATATAAAGGAAAAAAAATGGTAATATCGAACGGCCCTTTTGAGTGTGCCACATTAGAGAGTATTTTGTGTTGATAAGTGGATTAAAACCAATCAAAATGGGAGTTATCCTAAGCCGATTTAAGCCTGCTTAAAAACTAATCGGCTGCGGCGCACTATCGGTTTTTAGTCGACTGACTTAAATTATTGGTTTCCACACTGCTAGAAATTTTCAGCAACAACACAATGCATGTTTTGTTTATGTTATCACCGTAAGACTACCTGATTAATTGATCCATGGCAGGAACCAAGGTGAACTTATACTCAAGGTGGCGTTATTTTATCTGCTGATTATTGTTTTCTTTGCTGCGCTCCAACACCTACACTATGCCAAAAAAGCATTTTAAATTAAAAATTTTACGTCCTTGCTTTTAAGTTGCAGCATTTTTATGAAATCATTTTAAAACAAAAATGTCTCCTTTTTATTTTGAAATTAAATAATGTTATTTAAAAAATAAGACAACAAAACCATTTTTAAAACAAAAAAAGTTTTTGTTTTAATAACGAAATTTTTTGGTTAACATGTTTGTTTAATGTATTTAATAAAAAAAATAATTTTTAAGACGAGAATGTTTTATTATAATTTTTTTTAAATTTAAAAATGTTATTTTTAACATGATGCTTCAATACCATCTAAAAAAATATTTCTCTTTTTATTATATAACGAATATCTTTGCTAAAAAATAAAAATATTTTTTTCGTAAAGTTTTTATTGTTAATATTTTAATTTTTGGTTTGAAAATTTTTTAAAATTGAAAAGTTAAAGCGAACACTAAACACTAAAAAATTGGAGAAACAAATTAAATTTTAAAGGATTTGAGCTAAGAGAAAGAGAAATTTGTGTGAAGCAAAATTATTCATTGTTGGATTTGTTAAACAGTTTCCATTCGGCAAATATATTGCTATTTGTAAAAGGTAAGGTTTTTGTTTAACAGTTCGGATGTAGATGCTGACATACGCTTTAGAAGCCTTTGATAACTGCAAAATAAAAACCTTAACGAAATAATTTCCGCAGTGGTGTTTAGGGCAGAATGAGGGGCATATGATTGGGTGTGTTATAATTGATGTAATAATTCCGCTACCTTGTAAAGATACACGTCGGTCGCAAGCAAGTTGCTTTTGTACAAGGTGGTGTTATTTTGTCAGCTGATTATTGTTAAATTTGCTTTGCTTCCAAATATAGGTAGAAAAAGCTTCATACTTTACGTTTGTTTGCTTCTGTGTTTATGTCTTGTTTTTGACAACAAGGCGTTTGCCCCCAGATTTAAAATGTAAAAATGTCTTATGGTTTTTGAGGTATTGTATTTGCAATACTTTTGCTACCGTCTCGTATATATCAACCTTGTTCGCAAATTTTTAATAATTTTGACTTTCACTTTCTCATATGGGCATTTCCATGAATATGTCAACCACGGCTGGAAAAATAAAAGTCATCGCAACTTTTTTTTAAATATACCAAAGAGCAATAAAACACTTAAATTTTATTATGTAAAAGTATTTATAGCTAATTATAATTTTAAAAGAGCAAAAAAAGCAGATTAAACTGGTAATCTCTTTGATCAATTTCCAGAATTTGAAATTAACTATTTTCTCTTAACTAGTGGCTAAATTTAGGTAATTGTAATATTCCAATTATACTTTAAAAATAATGTTACAACATCAATGGCCAAGATCCATTATGAAATTAAAAATTTAGAGTTCGAATAGCGGTATTTTTTATAGTTTGCTTTGAATGATATTCTAATGTCACGTACGTAATGCAAAAACGTTATTTTTCGTCATCATTTGAATTCGACCGGTCGCATGTATTTAAAAATAAAAGTGCAAAGCAAAATAAATCTCGCAAACAAATATTGATCGATTTTTTTTTAAAATTTGATGCAATAAAAATTTTAGAGTCTTTCAAAGTTTGTAGCATACGATATTGTAAGTAACATAATTCAATTTAATACTTTCAAATTCCTTTATAATTATAAATATTTTATTAAGATGGGTAAAAATAGCTATGAGACTACAAAGAAATGGAGGGAGGACTTGAAGAAAAACGAAGAACAAATAAAGAAGTACCGGAAAAAGGAGGCTGAATGACAGCATATCTATCGAAAAAAGTTCGCAGATGCAGCCAAAAAAGACAAAAAAAAAAAAAATAATTAACGACAAATTAACACACAATAAGTTTGATGTTTACTATTTTATTACAAAAACTATGCTTGAAATAAGCGAACAATATGAAGATATATCGTCTATATACATATTTTCTGATTGGGGTAGCGCTCAATTTAAAAACAAATTCATTTTAAAAAGTATTCCCTCTTTTGTAAACAAATTTAGCTGCCAACATTTAAAATGGAACTTCTTTGCCACATCACATGGTAAAGGTGCAGTTGATGGAGTAGGTGGTACCGTTAAAAGAAAGGTCTGGCAAATTGTAAAAGCAAATAAATTAATCTTGCCAGATGCTTTCTCATTTTATGAATGTGCTCATAAATATGTGAAAAAAGTTAATTTGTTTTATGTTGCTACCGAAGAGATTGAAGGGTTTTCTGCTCATCTCCATGAAAAATGTCAAAATGTCCAGCCCATCCCAAAAATAAGAAAACTTCATTCGTTTACTTATCATAATAGTCAGTATATAAATGTGTCTCGAACTGCGTATTCAGTAAGAGAAAAAATTAAAATTTAATAATTAAGTGGCAGCGCCCAAGTACATAGTGTATAGTAAGAAATGAAATTAACCTTTTATTGTTTTTATTGCTATTTTAACCGAATAAACATTTTTTAATTCTTTTTAAATTTGTTATGTATACATATTTTTAAAAAACCAATTTTTTTCAGACAAATACTATAAGAGAAAAATCTGTCACATACGGTATGTCACGAACGATATTAAGATTTGTTCGTAACAAAATCATCTAAAAATCTTTTTTTATTTAAAAATTATGGATTATCAAGGAAAAATATTTGGCTTGGTGTAAGAACTTAAAGAAAGGAAAAAAACTTTTACAATTTGCAGATTTTCGTATATATGTGCATGCACCTCGACATCACTTCCGTTTTTTGTCACGTACGATATGCACCTTTTTCTCCCGATATTTTGGCCGGAAAGGTTTTCAAAGTCATGATTTTTTTTTAGATTGTAGTACCCTCTAAATGTAACATATTGACGAAACAATTTTTCAGTTACCACTCTTTTTGCAAAATCTACACCACTTTGTAGGCGTACAAATGTCACGTACGATGACATGGAAATGCCCATATGCAAAAAGCAAATGCAGAGGGCGATTTTCTTGAATTCGCCATCATAGTATATGCAATAGTGTACCCTGGGTTCTTTGTTTTTGTTTAAGTTGGATTTAGTGTCAAAAGAAGCTATGTTAACAAACTAATTTGAAAGCCCAGCCTCCAAATATGCAAGTAAAAAGTATTTCAGGTGCGATGCTAACACCAGCTGTTCATTGAATTTGCCTTAGTACCTTGTCAATTAATCAATAATGTTTGTACAATAAAAGGTTTAGATGTAAAAAAAGTTTCATCTCTGACATAGACCACAGACGCATGGTAATTGTACCATGAACAGACGTGTACAAAAGTTCAAAGGAAAAAAATAATAAATAAATAAAAGAGAGTACAACAAAACAGGAGAGCAAAAATCAATTTGTTGGCAAATTGCTTTTAAGCTTTGTTTTCCTTTTATAATGGATTTTTTAAAAAGTGGTATTAAAACGGTTCTGGGAACTACAGAACCCGGACAGCAACCCAGTCCGGCAGAAACTGTTGAGAAACTTGTGGATCGAGCAGCTTCGTCGACTTTGTTGGAAGATAGACGAGATGCATGTCGTGCCCTCAAGGCCCTTTCGAGAAAATTTCGTATTGAAGTAGGTGCACAAGGTATGTCCGCATTAGTATCTGTACTGCAAAATGACCGCCAAGACTGTGAAATAATATCTTATGCCCTGGACACACTGTGTAATGTGGTCACCACCGAAGAATTTGATGAAGAGGCCGACAATCCAGTGGTTACCGTTAATGTAGGTGAACAATTTACTGAAATGTTTATAAAAAACCCGGATAATATCACTGTGATTATGGGCTACTTGGAGGAGTACGATTTTCGTGTAAGGCGCGCATCTATTCAGCTCTTGGCGACTTTAATACAAAACAAAACCAGGGATTTGCAAGAACATATACTTGTTAGTCCAATGGGGGTCTCGAAGCTGATGGATTTACTGTCGGACAGTCGAGAAGTTATACGCAATGACGCATTGCTTTTGCTTATTCAATTGACAAAAGGTAATTCCAACATACAGAAGATAGTGGCCTTTGAAAACGCTTTCGATAAAATATTTGATATAATACGCGATGAAGGTTGTGCCGAAGGTGGAATAGTAGTAGAAGATTGTTTGATTTTGTTGTTAAATTTGCTTAAGAATAATTCTAGTAATCAGCAGTTTTTTAAGGAAGGATCGTACATAAATCGCTTGGCTCCAATGTTTGAACTGATCCAGAAAGATGCTGAAGGAGAACAGGGTTGGTCACCACAGAAAATGGCAAACGTTCATTGTATGCTTCACGTTGTAAGATCATTAGTTACTCCTAGTAATCAACAACAAGTGGTGGCCTCATGTCAAAAGGCCATGAAACAATCGAATCTCCTAAAAGCTCTGTGTGAGATCTTGATGAGCAGTGGAGTGCCCGCTGATATTTTAACCGAAACTATTAATGCTGTAGCTGAAGTAGTAAGAGGAGATCCAGATAATCAGGATCATATAAGTAAAGTGATGGCGCCTAGTACTCCACCGAGACCCGTCATAGTTGTTTTGCTGATGTCAATGATTAATGAAAAACAAATGTTAGCTCTACGCTGTTCTGTGCTCTATGCGTTCCAATGTTATTTGTACCGCAATTCTGCAGGCCAACACGATGTTGTAGTCACACTCTTACCATCATCTGCTGTAGCCGTTTCCAACCTGTCTACAGGGCAACTTTTGTGTACTGGTTTATTTTCCACCGATTCTTTAGCTAATTGGTTTTCTTCCGTGGCCTTAATGCATACTCTGGTTGAAAATATAGCCCAAAAAGAGGAACTTTTACGGGTACTATTGGCCACACCAGGTGGCCACAAGCCCATAACACTATTAGAGCAATGCACAAATCTTTTACAACAAGAATCATATAAATTACAAAGCAAAGTCGGTATTTTAATGCTCCTGAGTATGTGGTTGGCGCATTGTCCTTCTGCGGTGAAGATTCTACTGCAGTCTCAGGGCACAATGGCATATTTAACTGCGCAAATTAGTGGAAACGAACATGATGAAAATGAACACTTGGTTCAGGGACTATGTGCATTTCTAATGGGCCTTTGTATACAATTCAATGACAACAGTTTGTCCGGCCAAAAAAGGGATGATATTTGCCAATTAATTATAAAAAGAATAGGACAAGAAAACTTTTGCAATAAGCTAAACGAAGTTTCACGCCATGAAGCCTACAGTAGAGCCTGCAAGCAACCACAGATACGCGCAAAGTCCGCCAATGAATTATTGCTTGACTACGAATACTGTAAACTTTTCAAAGGTCTTGAAGCTTTAGTAGTTAAATTAGTAACGGGGTTTGATTTAAATGGTGTAGAACTGACTGAACTTACACTTAGCTCTGAAGCATCAGCATTGGTCGCGCAATACAAGGGCATAATCAGAGGACTAGATGCGCAGATAACATCACTTCAGGATACTGTAAAAAATCTTGAAGCAAAAGGTGCTGATCAAGAACTTAAGATTGCTGAACTGCAAAATCAAAATCACCAATTAGCCGATCAAAATACTCTACTAAAGGCTCAATTGTCTGCCCTAAAAAGCAATGACTCATCTACCAACTCTTCCACACCTAACAATGAAAACATTGCTCACATCAACCTCTCCACTTCAAATCCAGCCACATTAGAGGCTCTAAATGCTGCACAATTTCAGACAAACCTTTATTATACCGAAAATATACGTTTAAATCAAGAAATTGAAGCGTTGCGAAAGCGATTGCAAGAAGCTCTAGAATCATCAAATACTGCCAACGAAAATTATCACAAATTGCAAAAAGACCAAGATGATTTATTGGAGCTGCTAACGGACCAGGAAAATAAAATACAAATTTATGCCAATCAAATGAAAGCAGCTGGTCTGCCTATTGATGATGATACTGACGAGAAGCAAAAAATTGATTGTTATGATGTAAATGATTATACAAAAGAGCATCATTTCGAAAACTTAAGCCCTTTGCATATGCAAAAACAACAACATTCTGAACAGAATTTAAGCCCTTCCCATATGCAAAATATTTAAATACGAACATTACAAGAAACAAAACAATCTGGTTTTAAAAAAACTTAAAGATGTTTTCAATACAATTAAAAAAATATCAATAATCTTAAGTAATTATATATTTAATACATATAAATAAACATAACCCCATATTGCGAATGTCAACGGTGACGCAACGCCGACTTACAAATTGAATATAGTAATGGGATTCGTTTCGTCAAAAATATAAGGGGGATTAAATATTTGCAGATTTATTTGATTTTGCTTGTTTTTTGCAATGCTTCTAATTAAGAGGTTTGTATGTCAGACAACCTACTTAATTTTTTAAACACATCTAATTTAGTAACAATCAATACCACAACGCCATTCACAATTAAGCTTATTAATACATGAATCCAAAAACTTTGGTGTTCTCTATGCCAAACCGTCATACCTTCCTGTTTTGTAAGTTGAGTCAATTTAGAATCGAGTGTTTCCTAAATCGATCGATTTGCTGCATTAAAAAAGGTTTAATCGGTCCTGTTTTGTAACCAAAATTAAAATTTTTAGGTGTTCCCTAAACTGAATTCTCATAATTTAAGTCGTTTTTAAACCGAGTAAACAAACATGTTCGAAATAAATTGAATGCTTGAATACAGGGACTGTTTATAAAAACTTACGAATTTTCAATAAAAAAATCAAGGAAATATGAAAAATTCAGGTGAAAGATTTTGATGGTATGAAGCGTTTTTTTAAAATAAAGTGCTTTTAAAATTTTTAATTTCTTCTCGAAAAATAATACATCTTTTTTGTCAAGAAATATTAATAAAAATAAAAAAATAACTATCGTTATCATAATTGATTTTTATAAAAATTTTTGCCAAAACTAAAAATTGTGAGCCGGTGAGGCCGACACTGAGTTCCTGGGTTGGACTGATAGGGACTTGTATAATGGACATGGTGGGCCAAGCCTGGAGGGACAGGGCTGATTGTAGGATCTCTAGACTTTTATGGCCCAGGCTGGACACTGACCTGCTGCTCGAGAGCAGGGAGGTTCTGAGGTGAATTATTGGTTCTCTCACAGGGCACTGCGATGTGAGATATAGGACGAACATATGTGACAGGAACTCACCAGATTTCTGCAGGGTATGCGGAGGAGATAAAGACGGTAGAACAACTTACCTGCCACTGCCCTGGGCTGCAGATTCGCCGACAGAGGTGGCTTGGAGGGCGCTTCTTAGATGGACTTGGACATCTTGCGGATGGTACTCTTGCTTTCTTTCCCTATAAAATGCTTGTCTTTACTTTTATATTTCTTCTCTTGACTCTTCTGAAGGAATTCACAAAGGGCCAGAACGCCTCCTCCACTACCCTTCGTAACCTAATCTAGGGTACTTACATATGTATACATATAAATTAAAAAATGTATTTTTTTTTATAGAAACGAACTCTACTGAAACTGTTGCTAATCGTTTCATAATTTTATCTAGCCCCCATACAAATATCCTGCCTTTCTCCCAATATTTTGCCTTTAATGAGACTACATATTTGGATACATGAGCTTTAAGAATGACAAATATTTAAACTTTTATATCAAAGCGGAATTTTTGAATTAAAAAGCCACTTTTTTTCAGCTTTATTTTTCTATTGTTTCGTGTTTTGATTCACGAAACCATTAAAATTGTTCCTTAAACTTAAAATTTTTTTTGCATTTTATTTCTTGTCGCTGGAAATTGAACTCTTTGATTCACGAATAGAAGCGGAACGACGTCTTTTTGCTTCTTCACGCTTAGCTTTGCTTTCCTTCTTACGTTGTGCTAACAACTTGGCATAATCCGCAGCAGCCTCCTTGGAGGCCACTTGACGTTTCTTTTTAAGTGCAACACGTCTGCGTTTACGTTGCAAGACAACGGGGGTAATAAGACGTTGTATTTTAGGTGCCTTAGAGGTGGCTTTTTTACCATCCTTGGCGGGAAGTGGGCGACGTACAACGAAACGACGGACATCATCCTCCTTGCTCAAGTTGTACAATTTGCGGATTTTACTGGCTCTTTTGGGTCCCAAGCGGCGAGGAACGGTGATATCTGTAAGCCCTTCAATTTCATTTTGTCCTTTTTTGACGACAACTAAAGCCAAAACAGACATATTGGCATCAACGATACAACCACGGACTGATTTCCTCTTACGCTCGCCAGTACGGCGAGGACGGTAGCAAGAGTGACCCTTCTTTAACAACAAACGTACACGGCCTAAATAATATAACAAAGATACCAAATTAGTTATACATAATAACTTAAAAATAGTTTTATAAACTTACCATGAGTCAAGACGCCTTGCTTCATAGGAAAGCCCTGTTTGTCGTTACCCCCCGAAATTCGAAGCATGTACCCTTTCCATTGATCACCAAGAATATCGGCTTCGACTACTTGGCCCATACGCTTCTCATAGAACACACGCAGTTTGTGTTCGTCAACAACTTCAAAAAGTTTTTGGCATCCCGTTACGGGATATGAAATATTAAGCTAAAAACAGAATAAATTCAAAAATATATTTACTCATAGTTGCAAAAATCAAAACGCAACCGTAAGTACAAATCGAGCATAATATCGTCAATCACACTGGAAAAAACACAAAATTTGTTGTAATACAAAAGTTAACCACATATATTTTACTTTTGCACAAATATTTCACAAATTTGATATATTTTCACGCATTTTTATGAAATTATATCACACACCTTCATTTTTAATGTCTGATTTGAAGAAACATCAAACGAAAAGGAGTAGGCAAGGTGCAAAAGAGACAGTTGCGAGATGGCAAAAGGCCGTTTTTACAGAACGGCTGTTTCTGACATTTCCGATTGACAGCGTTACCATATCAGCACAAAACTTGTATATAAATTTTAAATGGAAAAGCGGAGCTTAGACGATATCGAACACCGAGCTTATCGAAAAACTAGTTTAATATATGTATGCAATTAATTATAATTAAAAAAACTAAGCAAATTCTTATACAAGCTATGTGGGTTTGTTTTAATGTGTATTAATTTTCTAGTTTTATATATGATATTAGATTATAGAGCCCGACCGAACGTACAGTTTTTAAACCGACCCAAACAAGCTATGTGGGTTTGTTTTAATGTGTATTAATTTTCTAGTTTTATATATATTAGATTATAAAGCCCAACCGAACGTGCAGTTTTTAAACCGACCCAAACGCTTCAATATAAAGGATTTACCTTTTATTGAATAAAAAAGGTTGAGATTTTCGAATAAAAACTAAATAATAGTAACCAGTAAATCGCTTTTTAAGAAAATTGTCTTGGAATGCTTTACAGCAGATTTTTTTGATAACAGAGACCACTGATTTCATATCCCAAAAAAGTGCCTTCGAGAAACGGTGTTATTTTAAAATATTTAGCCTCAAAAAATATAAAAAAATAATGCTATCCAAATATATATGTAAATCAGTGACCGTCAATAATGGAATAATCTTTGCAAAATTTGGTATGATCAATTCTACTAAACACTCGCATGTGTGCTTATCAGACTGTAAATAATATTTACTTATTGTAGGTCTTGAAGAGACAAATTCATGCCTAGACAAACGTCAAACTCAGTGTATATATAAAAACCCAGTACAAAAATATCGGATTTTCTTTTGGATTTTGACATTTGTCTAGCTATGAATTTGTCTCGTCAAGACTAGTGTACTGTGTACTGAACTATTTTTTCTTTTTTAATATTTTAAAACTTTTTCCAAATCTGACTGCATTTGTAATTAACTTTCGGCGTCTAATATTACAAATTTTAAAATAATACACTAACGCTTCATATTAACACATGCGTTTTCGGTGCAGATAGTTTGAAAAAAAATTGTGTTAATTGAATAATTCTTAAAATTTATAGCATTTTAAATTTTTTTAGGTAAAATCGATTTTTAGGGCTCAATAATCGGTTTCAGTATAAATTCGTCAACAAAAAGCCGTTTTCAAAAAAATGAATTTTTGGGGTCAAAATCGAATTTCAACTATAGTCGAACACGATTTACCAGTCCCTAGTACTTACAAATATAAATAAGTTGAAGTGTAGGGTATAATAAGGCCGGCTTGACTGTCTAACTTTCTTACTTGTTTAAGTTAATATTAGCGGTTTTTACTATTGGTGATAGAGTACATGTTACCTTGGGATTTATGGTAAGCTAAATTTACAATTTTTAATGTTGTGTTGTCTACCACGTTTACCATAAATACCACTTTATCAACAAAAATGAAAACCATTATTAATATTTACATTATTTATTATTAAATCATGTAGTAGTATTTTTGGATGCGATTTAAAAAAATCAATAAAAGGGGAGGTGGTCATAAATTGTAATACATATTTGGAAGTCAATTGCTGTTTATAACGACATGCATTCCAATTAAAGTGTCGATATCAATATACATATATTAATCACACTTTTTAAATTATGCAAACATATGTACGATTTCTGGGTTGCGATAAAAAAGGGCACATCGAACAGTGCAATAACCGGCATTATTGGAATGATTGAAACATATATTTAGGTATTTTATAACTTACATACATATGTATGCATGTATATGTTTTGTTCCTCCGTTGAAAAGCATATTTCACAATTAATATTTTTTATGTTATAAATAAAATTCCATTAAGTTATTTAAAAATTGTATTTATCCAATAAAGTTCATGACAACTAAATGCAATATAACATGAGCAAAAATAAAATCAGCAAATCCTCGTTCCGGGGATATTCCTGCAAACACATTTTTATTTTGCGGGTTTGTCTGAAGTCGCAAGCATACACCCAGTACGAAACAACTCACAGCACTTATAAAACCAGAAAGAAAAGAATTAAAGGGATATGTTCCAACCAAACAGCAGTAAACAAATTGAATTATGCCGGTCAATAATATATAACCCAGGTAAAGATCAACCAATTTAAATTTCTTTGGCGTTCTGGTAATATAATCGTTGTAAAATTTTTGTAAAACTGCTTGAATTTCCACCATTTTTGTTTAAAATTTCCTTATTTTCCTTACAAACACCTCAAAATCACCACGTCAATATATATATTTAAGTGAATTAGAGTTGCAAAATAATCGATAGTATAGCAGTGGTAGCAGGTGTTCGATTATTGGAATTGTCAATTGCACCGACAACAATAGTTTTGTTCCAGATGCTGATCAATGACTTTTATTTCCGCCATATGCTTTTGCCTTTCAAGATGCAATACACTTAAAATTTTTGCTAACACACTCAAACTTTTCGAACTTGAACCCACTTGATGATCAATTTTCCATTCAACTAGCCTTTCAACTTGATGGTCAAGTTAACAGCTGATTAAAGTTATTTATCGTATATTTTTGTTTTTTCACGTGTTGCATATACAAATATTCTACCGCAAATAATTTAAACTAAATTTTGGTACATTTTTAATATACTAATATTCAGAGTTGGACAAAATACATGCTTTGCTGTATTTGAAATACAAAATACTTGTTCTGCTTGTATTTAAAATACCAAATACTTTCGAGTATTTAAAATACAAAATACAGTATTTTAGTATCTTTTATTTAAAATACAACATACATTTATAACCATTAATCAATCGGTAAAACACGAGTTTCCTTTCATGAACACTAGATTTTTAAAAGTTTAATCAGATAAGCAGCCTCTTTTTGGAGAATATATAAATCCTGCTTAGGAAAACAATGTTTCTATAGGTCCTGATGAAAACAGACTGATGTTAAATTTTATGAAAACAGTTCCCTGCAAGGCACATTCAACAAGGTAACCCCAAGATTAATTAAAAAAATTCACCCTCTGCATTTTCTTTTTGTGTTTGAATGGTATAATGTCAGAAAAATTAAAAACTTCATATAAAATTAAATTTTTAAAACGTGAAAATGTCAAATTGAAGGAAGTTGATATAGCCATGTCTGTCTGTCAGTCTGCTGAAATAAAGTTTCCGGAGTCAAATAAAGTAATACGGATCAGTTATTGGTGTCAAACTATTGGAAATATCCTGGAGACAATCACTATCTAAAATTAGCAAAATCGGTTATTGACCGAGATTTAAACGAAAACTCAAAATAACCCATTTTTTTAGGACAAAATCCGTGCATATATCGCTATATATCTCAGTAAATATACTCATTCTTGGCACAAAACTTGGCACGGAGACTTTGAAAATAGGGACCTCAATAAGGAACAGGGGAAGTGGTTTTTTCTCTAAATATGCACAAATTTTGTTAAATATTTCATGCGCTAAATCTTAGAAACTATAACAGCTATCGACTTAAATGTTTCAAAAAAATAATTGTAAAACAAGACCTACACTTGGAGAAAAAATTTTTTGGGTAGGGGCAGGGAAAGGGCTAGCTCCCATACAAATAAACACTTTTTATGATATTTTCGATACGCTATATCTCGGAAACTATAATAGCTATCGAATTTTAGTATTCTACAAAAAGTAATCCGATTATAAGACCTACACTATGAAAAAAAATTGGAGAACATGCCATAACAAATAACAACTTTTATTAACCTTTTAATACGAATAATGTCGAAAACTTTTATAACTCTCGACCTCAAACCATATTCATCTATTTCTATTATTTATACTGACGTTAAAATTTTGTAAAGTTTACTATGAACTTTAAAAATGGCGAAAGGTATTTTTATTATATTATTTGCAGTACAAAATAACTCGGCTGGGTATATTGAAAGACCAATGTGAAGGGATTCGGCACAGCCAAATATAGCGACCTTACTTGTTCTGTTTAAAAGTCTGAATGTCAAAATATCCGCTGAGCTTTTGATATTACCTGAATGAGTGAGCCCTGGAAAAGAACGTGCTTTGCTAAGGAGAAGACATGAATGAATACGAAGACAAAGTTTTCATTCAGTTTTTTTTTTTTTGAAATTGTAACATTTTTTAATTTTTCTAATGAAAACTTTTTGTATAACAAAAAAATGTATTTTGCAGAAATGTATTTTGACATCATAAGTATTTGAAATACAAAATACCTTAGTGTTTGGTATTTGAAATACAAAATACATTAGAAGGTGGTATTTAAAACACAAATACAAAATACGTATTTGTATTTAAAATACGTATTTAAAATACTGCCGAACCCTGCTAATATTTCAAAATAAAATTATGTGAATAGTCTGTGTGTCGTTGTACTAAAATTCAGTCGCAAATAAATAAAACAATATAATAATAATAATAAATAAATAAATAATAATAATAATAATATAACAACTAAAAAACAAAGTGAGCATTTTTCTTTTATTTCTTGACGACGCCATCATAAGAAATGACATTGATGATCAAGTTGATTATTAAGTTGCGTGCAGCCTTCGTCCCGATCATCAATTCGAATGAATTTGACAAACAATATGTGTGATCAACGTGAAAGCGAAAGCTTGAAATTGTGGCCGCTGCGTTAGCTTGACAAATTTTTTATGTTCTATAATGGTTGTGTATACTGTGTGCAAGGCGAATTCACACAAGGTGGACGCAGGCGAAAAATTCGTACCTAAAATGTCAAACACAAATATGGCATCATTGAAAAAAAAACACAAATTATTTGTATATGGCATCATTAAAAAAAACACAAATTATTTGCAGAAGAAAAACGTGAATAAAATTAATTTTACACTGTTTTTTTTGCACAAAGCACAAGAACGCATCATTTGGTTATACTGTTTGTTAATTAAAAACACTTTTTTAAATTTTTAGTGCAAAAATCTAACCGACGCGTAACTTTTTTGAAATCAAGAAGAAGCACATATACAAACTTTTGACACATTACGAGGAAAATTGCACGAGCAAAAAATAGTCAGCTGATCTGTCAAGGCCACCTTCTCATGAATTCGCCTTGCTGTGTGTATGTGTAATCGCAATCTCCGTGAAAATAACAAACTTTTTTTTTTGGCAAACTTTTTTTTCACTCAATTTTTCAGAGAGTGCACTAGATATTCTCTCTCATTAAAAAATGGCGCTAAAATTTGAGTAAAATTTTTAAATAGGTGCTGCCAAGCTTACAGACACCCTTTTTCCATACAAAAAGTGTATTTTTGATATGGCAGCATCAAAAATCTTCATGGGAGAGGATTTTTGCTTTTAACAAACTTTTTTAGAACTTTAACAAACTTTTTGATACATATGAAGATTTTATACAAGTCTCTGAATTTTACTTCAGAAACGAAAAAAATAATTTTTAATGAAACAAGAATACTATTTTGATAAAGAATAAACTAATTTTGGAAAAAATTTACATACAATTTATACATATATAACATTATTATGACACACTACTCACACGTATTATTTTACTTACTGGGTAAAAACAAAGACATGTGCCAAAAATTGGAGAATGGGGCATGGTAGAGGAAGGTATTGGCCACATTTCCTCATACTAAGTTTTTCCCAGTCTATTTTTTTTTCGAACAACTTTTTCGAAAAACTAAGTATGAGAAAAGGCACTCAATACACCTTGCTGCATATTGGGTAAAAACAAAGACATGTGCCAAAAATTGGAGAATGGGACATGGTAGAGGAAGGTATTGGCCACATTTCCTCATACTCAGTTTTTCCCAGTCCACTTTTTTTTCGAACAACTTTTTCGAAAAACTAAGTATGAGAAAAGTCACTCAATACACCTTGCTGCATATTGGGTAAAAACAAAGACATGTGCCAAAAATTGGAGAATGGGGCATGGTAGAGGAGGGTATTGGCCACATTTCCTCATACTCAGTTTTTCCCAGTCCACTTTTTTTTCGAACAACTTTTTCGAAAAACTAAGTATGAGAAAAGGCACTCAATACACCTTGCTGCATATTGGGTAAAAACAAAGACATGTGCCAAAAATTGGAGAATGGGGCATGGTAGAGGAAGGTATTGGCCACATTTCCTCATACTCAGTTTTTCCCAGTCCACTTTTTTTTCGAACAACTTTTTCGAAAAACTAAGTATGAGAAAAGGCACTCAATACACCTTGCTGCATATTGGGTAAAAACAAAGGCATGTGCCAAAAATTGGAGAATGAGGCATGGTAGAGGAAGGTATTGGCCACATTTCCTCATACTCAGTTTTTCCCAGTCCACTTTTTTTTCGAACAACTTTTTCGAAAAACTAAGTATGAGAAAAGTCACTCAATACACCTTGCTGCATATTGGGTAAAAACAAAGACATGTGCCAAAAATTGGAGAATGGGGCATGGTAGAGGAAGGTATTGGCCACATTTCCTCATACTCAGTTTTTCCCAGTCCACTTTTTTTCGAACAACTTTTTCGAAAAACTAAGTATGAGAAAAGGCACTCAATACACCTTGCTGCATATTGGGTAAAAACAAAGACATGTGCCAAAAATTGGAGAATGGGGCATGGTAGAGGAAGGTATTGGCCACATTTCCTCATACTAAGTTTTTCCCAGTCTATTTTTTTTTCGAACAACTTTTTCGAAAAACTAAGTATGAGAAAAGGCACTCAATACACCTTGCTGCATATTGGGTAAAAACAAAGACATGTGCCAAAAATTGGAGAATGGGACATGGTAGAGGAAGGTATTGGCCACATTTCCTCATACTCAGTTTTTCCCAGTCCACTTTTTTTTCGAACAACTTTTTCGAAAAACTAAGTATGAGAAAAGTCACTCAATACACCTTGCTGCATATTGGGTAAAAACAAAGACATGTGCCAAAAATTGGAGAATGGGGCATGGTAGAGGAGGGTATTGGCCACATTTCCTCATACTCAGTTTTTCCCAGTCCACTTTTTTTTCGAACAACTTTTTCGAAAAACTAAGTATGAGAAAAGGCACTCAATACACCTTGCTGCATATTGGGTAAAAACAAAGACATGTGCCAAAAATTGGAGAATGGGGCATGGTAGAGGAAGGTATTGGCCACATTTCCTCATACTCAGTTTTTCCCAGTCCACTTTTTTTTCGAACAACTTTTTCGAAAAACTAAGTATGAGAAAAGGCACTCAATACACCTTGCTGCATATTGGGTAAAAACAAAGGCATGTGCCAAAAATTGGAGAATGAGGCATGGTAGAGGAAGGTATTGGCCACATTTCCTCATACTCAGTTTTTCCCAGTCCACTTTTTTTTCGAACAACTTTTTCGAAAAACTAAGTATGAGAAAAGTCACTCAATACACCTTGCTGAATATTGGGTAAAAACAAAGACATGTGCCAAAAATTGGAGAATGGGACATGGTAGAGGAAGGTATTGGCCACATTTCCTCATACTCAGTTTTTCCCAGTCCACTTTTTTTTCGAACAACTTTTTCGAAAAACTAAGTATGAGAAAAGGCACTCAATACACCTTGCTGCATATTGGGTAAAAACAAAGACATGTGCCAAAAATTGGAGAATGGGACATGGTAGAGGAAGAAATTGGCCACATTTTCTCATACTCAGTTTTTCCCAGTCCACTTTTTTTTCGAACAACTTTTTCGAAAAACTAAGTATGAGAAAAGTCACTCAATACACCTTGCTGCATATTGGGTAAAAACAAAGACATGTGCCGAAAATTGGAGAATGGGGCATGGTAGAGGAAGGTATTGGCCACATTTCCTCATACTCAGTTTTTCCCAGTCCACTTTTTTTTCGAACAACTTTTTCGAAAAACTAAGTATGAGAAAAGGCACTCAATACACCTTGCTGCATATTGGGTAAAAACAAAGACATGTGCCAAAAATTGGAGAATGGGGCATGGTAGAGGAAGGTATTGGCCACATTTACTCATACTCAGTTTTTCCCAGTCCACTTTTTTTTCGAACAACTTTTTCGAAAAACTAAGTATGAGAAAAAACACTCAATACACCTTGCTGCATATTGGGTAAAAACAAAGACATGTGCCAAAAATTGGAGAATGGGGCATGGTAGAGGAAGGTATTGGCCACATTTCCTCATACTCAGTTTTTCCCAGTCCACTTTTTTTTCGAACAACTTTTTCGAAAAACTAAGTATGAGAAAAGTCACTCAATACACCTTGCTGCATATTGGGTAAAAACAAAGACATGTGCCGAAAATTGGAGAATGGGGCATGGTAGAGGAAGGTATTGGCCACATTTCCTCATACTCAGTTTTTCCCAGTCCACTTTTTTTTCGAACAACTTTTTCGAAAAACTAAGTATGAGAAAAGTCACTCAATACACCTTGCTGCATATTGGGTAAAAACAAAGACATGTGCCAAAAATTGGAGAATGGGGCATGTTAGAGGAAGGTATTGGCCACATTTCCTCATACTCAGTTTTTCCCAGTCCACTTTTTTTTCGAACAACTTTTTCGAAAAACTAAGTATGAGAAAAGGCACTCAATACACCTTGCTGCATATTGGGTAAAAACAAAGACATGTGCCAAAAATTGGAGAATGGGGCATGGTAGAGGAAGGTATTGGCCACATTTCCTCATACTCAGTTTTTCCCAGTCCACTTTTTTTTCGAACAACTTTTTCGAAAAACTAAGTATGAGAAAAAACACTCAATACACCTTGCTGCATATTGGGTAAAAACAAAGACATGTGCCAAAAATTGAAGAATGGGGCATGGTAGAGGAAGGTATTGGCCACATTTCCTCATACTCAGTTTTTCCCAGTCCACTTTTTTTTCGAACAACTTTTTCGAAAAACTAAGTATGAGAAAAAACACTCAATACACCTTGCTGCATATTGGGTAAAAACAAAGACATGTGCCAAAAATTGGAGAATGGGGCATGGTAGAGGAAGGTATTGGCCACATTTCCTCATACTCAGTTTTTCCCAGTCCACTTTTTTTTCGAACAACTTTTTCGAAAAACTAAGTATGAGAAAAGTCACTCAATACACCTTGCTGCATATTGGGTAAAAACAAAGACATGTGTGTGTGACTTACATAGAAAGTAAAGTAATAATAAAAAATTATTAATTATTTATTATTAATAACCTTATACCCTTAGACCATATGTGCTTGCTTAATCGGGTATCGATTCTGACATCACTTGTACCCATTTTCTTTTCAGCAAACTTGCGGATTTCCTTCATAGCACGGGGAGCACGTTTTTGAAAGCCAATGTTGGAGGCGCGCTTGGCCAAATGAATGGTGCACCCACGGATTACCCCTTTATTTATGGCAGACTTGTTACGCCTTCGTTTTGGTCATTTTTATTGTTATGAAGGACGCTTATTTTCTATTCAAAGTCCTTTAAATATATTCTTTTTTTATTTATGTTCACATTTTTAAAAATAATTTGTTTTTTTCACATCTAAACAAAATAATTTCTAGATTCCATTTTTACATTCGTTTAGGGCGATCCCTAGATGTTAGATTTTTCAGAGTACACTAATGCAGTGATACCAAGAGTCCAACCAAGGTACATTAAATAACAGTTTTCAATAATACAAAAAATTCGCACTGGGCATTACCTTTTTGTGTTTGTAAAAAAGAATGTGAAAAAATTTTTCAATTTAAAACAAAATTAATAAATCTGACAAACACTTTCACAAAATTTCAAGACGAATTTATATCAGGGTTCATTACACTACCTGTATAAGTGTACCCTGCTTTTAGGATAAAGTCTATTTTGGTGATTTAACACAACATTAACATAATTGGCAATAGTTAACAAAAGTAAATAAAAATCTGTTTAATCTAATTTTTATAATAAAGAAACGAACAAATATTTATCAATTTATATACATTTTTACGTACAAGCTAATTTTTAAAAAAAAAGATTAATATCAAACTTAATTTCTTTTGCAAAGTGACCAACTATTAAAGAAATGAACAAATATTTATCGATTATTACACATTTTTTGCGTACAAATTAGTTTTTTTTAATATTAGTATCAAACTTATTTTTTTTTGCAAAATGACCAACTACTTACTGTCTGATAATAGTACTGACGTTATAAAAATGTATATTTCTATAACATTTTAAATATTGTTCTTTAATAAATGAGTCTATTTTTCCAAGCTTTTCACACAACAAATTCTATAGGTTATATTTCCTAAAAACATAGTATAAGTTCAACTAAAAAAAGGGTAGAATGGCAGTAACTATGTTCCTAAGGTAATATGCCTTAAATTTAAGTTAGTTTCCATGTTCGAAAAATCAACTAAAAAATTAGTCAAAGTTACTTAAAAACTTTATTAAACTAACTAGCTAAGCCCCGGTGTGCTTCGCTACATCAATCATAGTAAAATTACCAAAATATGTAAATAAAAGTAAATAAAAGCATTTATATATTTTTTAATTTACTGGTTGCCCCACTTAAGTTGCAACAAATTATAAGTCAGCCCTAATCTTTAATTAACATGTAAAAATTAGGAATTCATGAGGTTTATAGTTTTGGAGATATCTAGAAAACTTTAGTTATCAAAAATTCTTTTATAAACTTCTATATATAATTCTAGTCCTTTATTAACAGATTAACATATTTTGGGAACCTGACGAATGCAATTTAAATAATTTTTCTATTTTTAATGGTGGTTCTAAAGTTACAAAAAGTACTAAAACATAAATTTAACCCTTTTTCCTTATAGGGTCCAATAATTAAAAAAGAACCCAAAACCGTACTCATTATTTTTAGGCCTGCCGCACCTAATTTGAATAATGTTCCTATCTTTATTGGTTTAAAAGTTACAAAAAATGCCTAAAAAAACCAAATATATTTTTAACCCTTTTATTTTCCCTTTGGGTCAAAAATTGAAAAAAGTACGACAAACGTAATCCTATTTTTAAGACCTATCGAAAGCAATGTAATAATGTTTCTATCTTTATTGGTTTAAAAGTAACTAAAAGTACCCAAAAGTACCAAAATATATTTTAAACCTATTTTTTCCCATTCGGTCCAAAATTGGAAAAAACACCAGATACCTGTCTGTTTATTTCTTAAGGAAAACGCAAAACTTTTTTAAGTTTTGTTTCCATCTTATTTACTTAAGAAGATAGAAGGTGCAGATTTTTCCCTTTTTATTCCTTCACGGGCCAAATTTCTAAAAATGTATCTGTATCTAATAATTTCCAAAAAAGTAGCCTATTGTTTCTTCTAGGCTTGGACGAACTCCATGTAAAAATTTCAAAAAAATCAGCCCACTGGTCTGACCATCTATAAAATACAAACATACATACACACATACATACATACATATATACAGACATACAGACATACATACATACATACATTCATACATCCATACATACATACATCCATACATACATACATACATACATACATACATACATACATACATACATACATACATACATACACATACATACATACATACATACAACCCTTCTTTATATAATATACGTATATACCATAAAAAACAAAAAAAGAAGTTAATTAAAATTGCTCCGTGTTCTTGTTTTGTCCCATATGGCTGCTTAAGTTCTTCTTCCTCTTCCAAGTTTTCTACCTGTCTTCTGCATATTTGAGCTGCAACGTTTTTCCCCTTTCTTACTTTGCATTTCACTGTTTGATTAAAATATCTTACTTTAAGGATTTTTGGATAATTACTTAATTTAATTACACGTTTTTATTATTAATCCTTTAATTTCACTTTCACAGCAAAACGAATTCTTGTGAACAAAATAGAGACCGCATAGGGAAAAAGCATGTTGTTTGTTGTGATGATCGGTTAATTTTTTGACCTAGCTCCCATACAAATGTCCTCCCGGATTAAGCGTTTTGGGCACTAACTGGCTAGAATATGGCCTTATCTTCACATAATTTTGCACGTTTGTCTATCTTTATACCACCCATTTTTGTACCGAAAATAAACATTGTCGGTCTATTTTTGAGCTTCATAGAAATCGCAATAATAGAAGAACTAGTATGAAAACTTACATTTTTGTGGGCGCTGCAATCCTCCATTTTTGTCCTTTTGAACTTCGGAATTAGAGGCCTTCTATATGTGTGCCAATTTTAAAAAATCAGTGCAATAAAAGAACCAGCATAAAAAGTTTAACTTTAATTGGCGTGGCACCGCCCACTTTTTTACCTTCAAAATTTTAACTTTAAAAGCTGTTTATGTGCGAACTAATTTCCAAAAATCGGTCTGGAAGAGGAATTTAAATTATTTTTCTATCTTAATTGATTTTAAGGTTACAAAAAGTACTAAAACATAATTTTAACCCTTTCTTCCCCTTAGGGTCTATAAAATTAAAAAAGTATCTAAAAGCGTACTCATATTTTTTAAACCTGTTACACTTAATTTGAATAATGTTCCTATCGTTATGGGTTTAAAAGTTACACAAAACGAATAAAATAATCAAAATATATTTTTAGCCCTTTTTCCCCTTTGGGCCCAAAATTAAAAAAAAGTACGAAAAACGTAATCATATTTTTGTAAGACCTATCGAACGCAATTTGAAAAATTTTTCTATCTTTATTGGTTTAAATGTAACAAAAAGTACCAAAAAGTACCAAAATATAACACCTTTTTTCGGCCTTTGGGACCAAAATTAAAAAAAAAACTCCAGATACCTGTCTGTTTATTTCTTAAGGAAAACGCTAAACTTTTTAAATTTTGTTTCTATCTTATATACATCAAGAGATAGTAGGTTACCGATTTTTCCCTTTTTGTCCCCTTTTTATCCCTTCACGGGCCCAATGTTTAAAAACTCATTTGCATTTAAACAAACATGTAAAGCTTAACACGTGTTGTAAATTTCAGGTATTTAGCTCTACGCGTTTGAGCAGTATGGCTCTGGGTAATTTTGTTACTTGACCTTCCCACACAAATGGGCGTAGTGTGGGCGTGGCAGCAATAATTTCCAAAAAAAAGTAGCCTATTGTTCCTTTTAGACTTGAATTAACACTCTGTAAAAATTTCACAAAAATCGATCCACTGGTGTGGCCAGCTATAAAATACAAACATACATACATGCACCCCTTCTTTATATAATAGACAATGAAAGCAAAGTATATTACCCTTCCTTATAACTTTAGCAAAATTTACCTTTTTTAAATTAGCTAATCTCCAGATTAAATTAAAAAATTTTGACCCACAATATTTTATTGAAAATTGCGTATATTAAATGTGTAATATTAATATTAATAATATTTTATCTATGCGAGTTGTTCAAAAGGTTAATTTGTTTCGAAAAATGAATTAAACGCGTAAAAGAATTTCAAAACTTTAAAAAACAAAATTCCGTGGTTACATGCTCTTACTTTTTGAGCACCGTCAAAACAAATTTAACCTCTGGAACATACCTGAGAGGAAAGCCATGACCAGATTCCAACGGAAATCTTGAATTTCTTTTTTACGGAAGCAGAGAATCAGGGTTTGAATTTTAAGGGAACAGTTCTGTTGATAAGAAATCTCTTTTTTTAAACCTAGATTAACAACAAATGTCTTAGATTACTTACTTTTTAAAATCATCTCCAATAATTGCCTCCGCATTTGCTTAAAACTCCAATTCAAAATTTGTTTTATTTTATATAAATAAATTTTTTACGCACCTTCATTTTCTAAAACATTTTTTTACCATTTACAACTAAAAAAATAAAAAAAAACAGCAAAAAACAATTTTGAAGGCGGTACCCAATTCACTTAGTTACATTAGCTTGGATTTTTTGTTAAATTAAATGAAAATTACCTATTTGACTTAGTTAGTAAAACTTAGTTTTTCGTTTTCATACAAAAAGAAATTAACTAACGAGGCTTAGTTAATATAACCTTGATTATTTTTTGTGTGTATGTCTGTTATATTTATTTTTGTACAAATTTTTAATATTTCGCACTCCGTTGTGTGGCATCATCAGGAGGTTATTTCAATTAATTTTTATATTTGTCATAATAGTTTTAAAATTAGCTTCTGGCTTTTTGGTTAGCAATTATTAAATAACAGTAATAATATTAACAAATGTTGTATATAAGCATAAACTTCGAAATATATTTGTGAAATTGAAATAACCTCGTAATGATGCCACACAACGGAGTGGCGAAATATTAAAAATTTTTTCAAAAATAAATATGTATACCTAAAATAGACTTAAAGATTAAAAAAAAGACTCATTTATTAATACTAAAGAGGTCAAAAAACTAGAAAAAAACAAATATTTTTCTTAAATATAAAAAAAATTTAAATTATTTTCAAAATCAAAATATCAAAATTTATTTAAAAATAATTAAAGTGTGCATATATAAAAATAATGTGTACTCAAACATCTTTTTACGTTTACTCCAAATTATTTAAATGAGCCGTGTCCCCAAAAAGAAATCATACCATAGTATATTATAAAACGGCAAAGCCTTTTGTGCATGAACTTGGTTGCACTGATTAAAATTATCACTCAACAAAATTTATTTCCAGAGAGAATTTTTTTTTGCTCTCCTTCAAAATGAGTGAAAAAAAAGTTTGCCAAAAAAAAAGTATGTTAATTTCTCGCACGTGTAATCGCAGCAATTTTGACAACTAAGGTGGAATTAAGCAACAACAAAATCATGCTTTAATTTTACAGGAAGTTGTTGTTTTATGGACGAGGTCACCTTCTTATTCCGCCATGGTCACAATCGTAAATTGGAACAAATTTTAACTAAATGTGTGAACAACTTTTAGCCTTTTTACACTTACTCACATCTTTCATCAATTTTCCAAAATGTTTTCACCTTTTATTTGAATTATACAGCTTTGTTTGTCAGTATATTTCGTCATATTTAAAATATGTTTCTAAATATTTTTTTTACTTAACATTTTTCGATTATTTTGGTGTCAACGCAGCTTCATTGACACCGTAGATAAGGTTTTCGATAGCACCACACTATCGAGTACCCACAAAATTAAATTTTCGATAATGATATCGATATATGTTTTGTAGCTCTACTCTGCACGTGCCTATACTTTTTATGATAAAAGAAATCGGAACGTCCTTTAAAAAAAATATAAAAAAATACTAGTCCAAAATGGGCAAACCTAAAAAATCGAATATAGCGTCAACAAAAAAAGTTTCCCTGGAACAACAACTAACAGATGGAAAAGTGGCTAAACAAAAGTTCAGAAATAAAATTCACATACGAGCCGAGGAGTCATCAGTAATTAGTTTTGTTTTTGCAAAAAACAACATCTATATAATTTTAAATATTTTAGGTTTTGGACAGTAAAACAAGCAAAAAAATTTTGGAAACGGCAAAGCAACAACAATTAGAGTTCAACGATGAAAACTTTCCTAGTTTATCGCCAAAGAGAAAAATCAATTTTGATTTGGGTAAATCTGAGTGTTAACCAATGTGTTGGGTATCTAAATATTTTCTTTTAAACAGGTGGTGACGTTAATGATGATGATGAAAATGTCAATGAGCATGATTTTATGAATGATTTGGAAATCAATGACGAAGATGCCAAAGCTTTTGAAAGATTTCAAAATCCAGATGATGGCAAACGCACAATTAAGCTGTCGGAACTGATTATGAACAAAATACAGGAGAAACAGTCTGATATACAAAGCAAACTTAGCGATGAAGGCTCGTTAAAAATTGAAGAACTTGATACACGTGTGAAGGAAATGTATGAAGGTGTACGAGATGTAATGAAACGCTATCGAAGTGGAAAAGTACCAAAAGCTTTTAAAATTATTCCCAAACTGCGTAATTGGGAACAAATTCTTTTTATAACAGAACCACACAACTGGAGCGCAGCTGCGATGTTTCAAGGAGCTAGGTAAACAGCCTTTTTGTAACTCGCATTGTGGTGTCGAACGTTGCTAAATTCGACTTAATACCGAAAAACTAAAAACGATTACGCAAGAGGCAACCACAATAAGCCTGAATGTGTTTAGTGTACGAAAACTTTTGATTTTAAAGCAACTAAAAAAACGTTCGACTTACTTTGGTGTCGTCCTGACGTTCGTTGTTAAATTGTACAGAAAACGACAATGCCAGAGTTAAATCGGCAACGCATACACAATTCGACTGATAGAGATCCTAAACTTCATAAACCTTACATTAATAAAATACCTTCTGGCTTATGTTTTTTAGTTGTCCGCATTAAAATGAGCCCAAAGGGCAATTGTTTTCTTTGGGCTTTCTGTCAATCAAAAAGTGTTTTTCGTTTTGCTTTGCATGATTAAAAAAGTTAAAGTCCATAAAACTGTTTTCATACATTGGCTTCAAATATGCTAAAAAAGTTATTGATAACAATGGTTTTCTTCTAGGATTTTTTCTTCTATTCTGTCGCAAGCTATGGCCCAACGTTTCTACAACCTCGTTTTGCTACCACGAATACGTGATGATTTGGCAGAGTATAAAAAACTGAATATGCATTTGTATAATGCTTTAAAAAGAGCTCTCTTTAAACCAGCTGCCTTTATGAAGGGTATAATTTTACCATTGCTTGAATCAGGTGATTGTACACTTCGTGAAGCTATTATATTTGGTAGCGTCATTGCCCGTAGCTCTATTCCCGTACTGCATTCATCGGCATGCCTTTTAAAAATCTGTGAAATGGGTTACACCGGCGCCAATTCCATTTTTATAAGATATTTTCTGGATAAGCGTTACGCGCTTCCATATCGTGTAGTGGATGCAGCTGTCTTTCACTTTTTAAGGTAGTTGGAAATTTTTATTTATTTTTTTTTTTAAATTTATAGTTAAAATTTTTTTTACATATACCTATAGTTTATAAGGCTAATTGGTTAATAAAACCGAAGGCAAAAAAATGGTGATATGATAAAAAAAAATAAATTAAAAAGAAAAAGTTTTGCCATTAGGAAACAAAATGGCAGCCATTAAAAAAAAGAAAAATATCAATTTATATAAATGTATATCGATGTATAAAAAAAAGATATTTACTACACACACTTCAGTACCGAACAAAGAGTTCTGATGAAAAACTAGCAGGTTTCGAAAATTCATTACACTCGGCTAATCTGGGAAAAAATACATAAACTTTTTTAATATTATTCTTCAATTATATCTTGTTATATTGAACCAATTAGCCTATAAATTATAGAAAAAAACTAAGTTCAAAGGAATTTAAATGAAGTTCAAATTAGAAAAAAATATATTTTAAAGCCTTTATTAGCATTGTTTTTGCAATATACCTACAAGTTTTTTTCTTTTAAATTTTAGATTTGAAAACGATAAACGAGAAATGCCAGTATTATGGCATCAAAGTTTATTGACTTTTGTTCAGCGTTATAAAAATGACATTTCATCAGAACAAAAAGAAGCTTTAGTTAGTTTGTTAAGGTAAGAAACTTAAATATCTAAATTCATTAATCATAAGTTTTCAATAGCATCGCTAAAAACAAAGTTCTATATTTTAAAACAACTTTTAAAAATGCTGCTTTTAAAATTTATATCTTATTTACATTAAGCAACCGGTTTTTGTATTTTGCCTAACTCAGAATTTAGCGCTACAAAGCCCTTTCCTATAGTTCGGTAAATGTTTTCATTTTTAAGATGTTAAGTTGATTTTCCACTTTTCAGAAAACAATTTCATCCTAAAGTAACACCTGAAATTCGCAGAGAACTATTGGCGGCGTCCTGTCGTGATGTGGAAATGATGGAGTGCGATAATAAAACATCGGTGGTGCCCATTAAAATGTATACAGATCAAGATGTAGAATACGAATAAAGTAAATTAATACATATATGTATGTAAAACGTACACATGGATTTTTCTTAGTTTTTTATTTTAAAAATTTAATTTCAATTTTAAAACCTTTCTTAAACATTGGCAAGTTAAATAGATGATGTTAACAGCCAACAATAGCTACCGATAAAAGAGTAGTTATAATGAAAGCCGATAGCTGGTTTGAAAAGCACATTTTTCTCGGTTAGTGTCAATAAAACTGCCTTTTTCAAACATACATTTTTTTCCAATTATCACTGATTAAAATTAAATATACTTACAATAAATAAAAAACTTTGTTTTCAAAACAGTATTAAGTTCGGCTAAAATTCACAGTTGTATGTAGTTTCCGACTTGAGTTTTTTACGAATCTATCACTTTTGCATGCTGATGTCATTGAGGGAGATGCTGTGTCATTCAGGCCTTTTAACAAGTAAGAAAGTTTTTTAAGCTCTGACCATATACCATATAAAACCAATCATTTCGCGCACCAATATTTAAGTAGGCCCCCTCGCCTGGTAAAAGGCTAAAAAGGTAAGGTGGTTTTCGGGTATCGGTATCCATGGTAAGTTATGGTCTGATTGTTAATTTTTTTTTCACAAAAATTTTATTTAATAAGAATATTATTCCAGAAAAAATTGGTTTGGTATTATATTTACTAGATAGTCTACGATTGGTTTCCCCACCTGAGTTCACATTACTGTTAACAAGTATTAAAAAAATTTAATATCGATTGCTATTGTTTTTGTGATATTCATTAAAAGTAAATAACGTACCCTCCGTTAGGGAAAGGAACTTAACCTCCCATTTTTAATATTACGATGGCTTATTATAGAAAGGGCGTTATTTAATTATTTTTAAAATAACGTTTTTTATTTATTCTGGCAAAAAATCGTCAAGTTCATTATAAATTTTTGTTTTTTTTATGTAAAAATAAAAGTAAAAAACATCGCTAAATTTTTTATTCTTGTATAATGCAAGTAATAAAACTGGGGAGAACGACGAGTTTTTGGTACCGGAAACTCGTTAATAAAATACTACCTGCACTATGAAATAACTCCCAATTAAATAAGTCCCAACAAAAATGTTAGGTACACACTCTGAAACACGTTAATGCAACCAGGCATGTTGCATAGCTGGTTGCATAGTGTGAATTCGTAGGGTGGTTACAAGGTATATGAGGAAAAAAAAAATTTATTCAATCTTTCGGCTCATCCCTGTTTAATATGCCAATTGGCTAGAAAATACGATTGGCAAAGATTCACCTCAATTGGATAGTATTAACACGTGGCTCATTAAGGTTAAAGTTACGAAAAACAGCGGATTTTCAAAAAATCCTAATTTTTCGTCCTTAAAATAGAAACAATTTTTTCTAGGAATATTACTTGAGTCTCATCTGATAGGAAATTTTATTTTTATTAATTTTGAATTAAATAAGTTTTTTTTTAAAAACTGATAGCGAAGTCGAAGTTAAATATCGTCAACTTGCCTGCAAGTAATGCTATGTGTTATTTTGAAAAAACAAAATTTATTGTACCATTGCGTATCTCCATTGGCCATAGGAAGTTCAGAAGATAATAAAAAGTGAAATGTGTAACTCACAAAATATTCAAATAAAATAACTTAAAACTAAATCTTAAATCAGTTTTTGTGATCTCCTTAAAATCTGTTAAAAAAACGTAGCAATACCTGCAGGCTAGACAACGATATACATATAATATTTTCTACCTGATATACCTAATTGGAAAATATTTACGAATTTTCCTAATATTAAGAATGATGCACATATAAAACATTGGTAAGTGAAACAGGTAAAATATTGAAAATTTTTCACAGGCAAATTTCACATAAGAACTTGGTAAGCTCTAATTGCTGCAAGGACTGTTTTTTACCTATTGCATTGGTTTTTAAACAACGAAATAGATTTTCTTTCAAATCTGCTATTATTGTTCCAGCAGTCAGACGTGTTAAAAAAAAAAAATAAGAAGTAATTGTGAAACATTTAATTAATTATTTAACTTCCAGAGTATCAAGGCAGAAAGATGCAATTTTTTTAATTAGTCACATGTCTAATCAAATAAGTTGCAGTAAATTACCTTCTAATTGTCAAGTCTTATGTAGTTAATTTTACAATATGCGGCAAGTTAAATTAAGCAATAAAGAAGCTGCTAGACTTACAATAAAAGAGGTTCTGCTTTTTGTGGAGAAAGCTAAAATACCAACCAAAGATGTTCAACATTCACCCTTATCGGGAAAAAAATTTCGCCCGAATTTTTTCCCTGGTTCACAAAATTTGTATCATGAATTTTGTTCACCCGAACACATGGCAATTACAGTAACAAAACTGGCCCGATGCTAAACATTTTCCATCTCTTTTGAAAATTTGATTTAAGTTTTGACAAATTTATTTTATATTTTTTAACAGTTTCTTTAATTTCAAACAACCACATGTGATTCGAAGGGAAAAATAATTCATGTGACATTCGCGATAGCAAATTGTTGTTCGGGCGAAAAAAAATTCCGGCCGAATAAAATGTTCGCATTTTTTACCCGATAGGGGTGATTGTGTCGCAAAGCTGGAAAAACTGTATGACGAATGGAAGAAACTGCGAAAGCACGCTAAAAGATCAGCAAGCGAAACTCAAACTCAAAAAGAGGAATTTAAGTCAAGATTTGCCGACCTATTTGACGTTGCTCATCAGGATGCTACTAAGACCGCAGTAGAAGAAGGAAGGCAATTTTTGTTACTCCAAAGAGAAAAAGGACGCCCTGGCTGCATGAGAGGTGTCGACATGAAATCCGTTAATGTAGAACGACGAGAAAAATTGAGTAAAAAAGCTGAGATAGCAAGACTTGAAAAATCAAAAACAAATATAGGTGAGTTCGTGTATTGTTGGATAGATGTACAATTTCTGATAGAGATGTGGTGTGAATCATAGCAGCTACAGCAGAAGCTAAGAAACAGAGACAACATCAATACATTTGCAACCAAAATTACTTGTTCATTAATTTTTATTGAAAATAAAACGACATTTTATTTTTAATTTTAAATTAATTATTGGACATTTTATTTATTTTTTAGTTGTTTTTTCTTCTTTATTCGATGATATGAGCTTTTTAAATAACTTAATTTATTTTTTTTTATAAAAAGCATTTTTATCACAAAAATTTTATAATACAAAAATTAAAGAGAGAAAAGTAGTTTTGAAGGAGGGGTCATTATCATATTTTGGTATTTGTTATACAATAAAAATAAAAAATAGTTTTAAATTGTTTAAAAACAAAGTATTTTAATAATAATTTTTGTTTTCGGTACATTTCTTATCTTAACATATTTATTTGAATAGTAAAATTTTCCCAACCATACGTGTGTCTTATATTTTATCTTTATTTTATTTTACATTATATTATTTATTGTTAAATTGCATATTTTTAATGCTAAACATTAATCAGCCTTATTTTTTTGGCGTTGCCGTGTCAATTGTTATTGAATACGACGGAAAACCGATATACAAACATATTTTATATTGAAACGACTGCGACAACGCCAAACATAAATAAGTTAATTATAGTTTTTGTTTACGATTTTTAAGAGTTGAAACTAAGAGTAATTTTCCATCTTATTTAAATTTTTAAAGTTAAGTATTTGTTATGAATATGGTTTTTGTTGCTTTTAGTTTCTTAAGTATTTATATAGTTTTAAACGGGGGCTAAGAATGTAAAATTGTCTGAAATTTATACACAGGCTTATGGACAAGAGTATTAATATTTCTAGAAATGAGTTTTTGAAAAAACATGTGATGCTGTAATCGAGGGCCGAATGTATATTTTTTTGAATTGAAAAAAAGCAGACACAAAGAAGCATCGTAAAGTCAAGTGAGGCACATCATCTTCATGGTATTGAACTAATCTTATTGCGAATGACAACGGCGACACAACTGAAGTCTACTTGGATAATAAATTACTGTCAAATGAAACAATATTGTTATTTATTTTCTCAAAAATATCAATAACATGAGTACATCAAAACATACCTCCAAAGTAACACCGATTTCTGGCCAAGTTAACGTTGGTAAACTAAAGTAAATTCAGCTAAAAATAAGACTCGATATAGACAACCACTTTCACAATAAGGGGAGTATTTTTATTTTTATTTATTTTCGCATAACTGTTGGCTTCCTGGAATTTTGGAAGGACGTTACCGTTATCTCTTCTTTTAGTGGTACTTTTTTTTGGGAAATGTTGATTTTAATGCTTAAAGTTTAAATCCATCATAAATATTTTTTTAAATAAAAAAAAATTTGTATTTTTAATTGTAAAAAAACCATAAAAAAGTTTGATAAATGAGTTTTTGAATACTTTTTATTAACAAATCTTTAATGAAAGGGCCAATTAAAAAAAAATTAAAAATAAATTATCAAAAAGCTAAATTTAAAAAGGGTTTAAGTGGAGAACAAAGTAGTCGCTGTAAAAAAGTTAACGAGAAGCACTGAAAGCTGTCAAAAACTAAAAACAGCAGATTCAATGTAGTGTAAACAGAATAGGAAGTGCTAGCAGTCGCTGCAGTTAAAAGTTTAAGCGTAAAATTCGAAATCTTAAACTTAATTGCGCGACAATACAATTTACATTTGCCAGATGACACATAAATATGTATGTTGAACTTCAGTATTCTGTTTGCATTTTTTTTTTGCTACGCTACTCATAACGTTGTCAGCTACAGCTACTACTACTTCAACTCCGTTCTGTTCCAGGCTTTAACTCCAAAATTAAGTATTGAGGTTTGATATTTAAACAACACCTAAAACTAATTACTTTATATATACATACTTCAAAAAAGTTAACTTACATTACAACATTTAAGTGTAAAAATCTCACCAATGACAGACTACTATGTAAAATTTTGGGCATTTCCACCATATTTCTTCTCACTCTTTTTACTGTGTTCGAAGTATTCACTCGACCAATTTTTAGTTAAGTAATTGCTCAATTAAGAAAAATTGCAATTTTCGATTAGGGAATAATTTATATTATGTACGTCGAATAATAGCAAAATCGAATTTAATTTTTTTTACTTTAAATCCACTTTTGAGAGCAGCTTGAAGGCTACAGGAACCAGTTATTTTTGTACCCGAAACGTTAGAGATTATATGTGAAGCACAACCAACTAGTCAAGAAATATTTTAAAAAAATCATCTCCCATTAGCAACTTCTTTAGTAAAATTTTAACACCCCGTTTTAAATATTTTTAAATCGATTTTTGCAAATTCGGCTTGATAATCAATGGTTGTTAATTGTGTATTTCATAATGACAAATTTTAATTTTCTATTACAACTTTATTGACGCAAAATTAATTGCATGAAGAGTTTAAGTTTTATTTTTCACATTTGCAATTCTATAGAATTAGTTTATATTTTAATATTCTTTCACAAATAATACGGATATATCCATATTATTTTGTATAATTGTATGATTGTAAATTTTATGTCGCTAATAATAATAGTTGTATTATTTTTTTTTGTATTTCTTTCATATGGATGGGCTTAAAATTATGTATATTTGTTTCAGTTTATTTTTCTATAAGTATTGTTTTGTTATCTCACTCAAACATTTTGTCAAAAAACAAAAACTAACTAAAAAAAATTTTCATGTTGTTGCTCAATTTAAATGCAGCTCCTAAAAACAACGGTACAAATATTTTGTTTGTTGTCGTTTTTATGATTTTATTTGACAAATATTTTTATAATTTTTAAGTAAATATTAGTGGTTTTAGTCAATATTAATTTTGGGTTAGTTTAGTTGGATTTATATTTTTTTGATTTAAGAATAATTTTATAAAGTAAATCATATTTACACTTAGCAAATAAACACTGTTTAACACATATACGTATGTGTATTTGTAAAAAATAAATATATACACAAACACATTGACATTTATACATAACCTTTAAATACATTTGAAATAAAAAATTATTTATTTATTTATCATTTAAAAATACAATCAAAAATAGTACAAATACGGACATTAATTTATATTTTAATTTTATTTAATTCTATAAATTTTATTTACATTAAATTATGCATAAAAATTAACGCTTATCTCTTAAATAATTGTTTTAAATATTTTTTGCTTATTCAAACAAGTGTTTTTTTAGTTTATTTAAACTCTTTTTTTTCTTAATTCAAGTTCTATGAACATTTGGTACTTGTTTTTGGTTTAAATACTGCTTGTTGTTTTGATTTTTTTTTCAATCCATTATTCATTTATTTTTTACTATAAAAATTAAATATAAATAAATTTAATTTTTTTCCTTTTTTATAATTTGGTTTTTTATTTGCAATTTATCTAAAATATTTTAATAAAACAATTTTGGTTTTATTTTTTGTACACATTAGTATAATTAAAAAATTTGTTCCATTTAGTTTTCGTTTAGTAGTCACATTTAAATTTAAATGTTTGCTGTTTATTGTTTTTAATTCAACTAAGTACAATCGACGTATTTTGTGAAACACTTTTAAAGTAATAAAGAAATAAATTGTGTGTAATGCTTAAATTTGAGACAAATGTTTTCTAAACGATTTTCTAGGTCAAACGGCAAATTTGTAAAGTTTTAAAAGTTCTAAATTATTTTATAATAATATATATTTTTTCGGCCTTAATTATTATAATTGTGATTGATAAGAAAAGAAGTTTTTATTAAAAACAAAGTAATTACAATATTAGCCGAGTGTTTTTTAATTTCGAAAGGCAGAATTGGGAAAATTTGTTCGTATGCCAAAAAGCACACAAGAATCTGATCAGTGACGCATTTGATAAAAAAATTCGTTCGATTAAAAGTCGCTCAACTAATCGAACAATTTTCAAAAACGCGTGTTAAGTGACCATTGGGCTAAAAAAACTTGCTTTTGTATGTAGTGCGTAGTAAATTATCTTGGTGATCCTATAGAGAACCAAATGCAACCCTTTGAATTGTATTTGATAGGGAAGTCAAGTTAGCCATGGAAGTACTAAGGTATGTCTGTAAAATTATCTTCACAAAAAACCATAGCCTTTTACGGACCCATTTTTGATATAAACATGCCAATTAACAAGAAATTTACTTGAACAAATTTCAAACCCAATAATAACTTGCAAAATCATTGGATGTTACTCAAGCAGCCATGCGAAATAGAACCAAAAGGCCTTGATAAACGACTTCTAATATGAAAAATGCGGCTTAAACTTTAAAAGCAAATATTTTTGCACCGAGTAATTACTTGCAATAAGAGGTGATTAATTGCAATATCCCAAATCAATAAATATCTTTTAAAAATACCGGGCAAGCAGTTAAATTGACACCAAAGTCAAATATTCATAGCATTAAGGTAATGCTATGTGCTTGGTACAACTAAAAGATTCCTTTTTATTATGAGTTGCTAAAATTTAGCCAGACCGTAATAAAAAACATATACTGTATGCTAATTTGTTGTTGTATTATGACAATGCTTGGCTACAAATTTGCAATACCTGATAAAAACTATTAGAAAAGAAATTTTTCAATCTGTTCCCCATTTCACTTAAGAATAAAAAAATTAGAACAATAAAAATTTTTTTGTTTTCTAAAGTTTAAAGAAAAAAATTTTTATTCGTTTAATTTGGAATATAAGTTTTTTATCGGATTTAAATAGAAGCAGCAATTGTACGGGGGGTTTTTTTTTTAATATATTGAAATTAAAAGTTAGGTGAATGCACCGAAGAAAGAGCCAAGTTTTCAAACTCCATATATACTCGTAGAAAAAAGAGTAAAGATAGTAAACAATTATCTCTCTAATACGTTTATCTGATAACTAATTTTATAATGTTTCTAGTTGTAACTGAAAACAAACAATTGCAAATCTTTCGACATC
This sequence comes from Melanophora roralis, assembly GCA_963583895.1. Taxonomy (NCBI): domain Eukaryota; kingdom Metazoa; phylum Arthropoda; class Insecta; order Diptera; family Rhinophoridae; genus Melanophora; species Melanophora roralis. The sequence goes on along the minus strand of OY757190.1, from coordinate 16,665,704 downwards.
TCTTTTTTAAAACATGACTTAAAAACAAAGGTTTTTAAAGAAACTATCGAAATAAAAAAAAAAATAAATTATTTTTAGCAACACCAAAATATGTAATCAAAATAGTTATGAAAAAAAATATTATTTTTTTAAAAACAGGGGTGGTTACGAAGTTTTACCGTGCTCTACAGCTTAGTTATTTTAACTAATGTAAAACGAGTTCCCTGGTATATGTTCCATTTTGAAAAAGTGTATTAGAAATTGGCTTGGCTCGTTGTTAACTTCAAAAAATGAGAAATTATTGTTTTAGATGGAATCCATTTATTAATAAATTTATTTATATAATGTAAAATCTAACAATGATCAATACTTTAAAAAAATTGTAATAAAATAATAAAATTTATAATCAAGTAAGATAAAATCTAAAAATTTGAAAAATTCCCCGTTTTAGGGTGAATGTTGCACTTCTATTCATAAAAAGCTCATCGATTTTTCCCCGATACATTTTCCAATTTTCATTTACAACTGTAAAGCTTTTTATCTATATATGCCCTCGAATTAATTTATATCTAAAATTTTTTAACGCTCCATTGAATTTAAAAAATAAGTGCCAAAATATGTATATGAACGTATGTATTTAGTAATGTTATATATTTAAATTAATATGCCCATCATTCTTTTGAAAACAAATAAATATATATAAATTTCTTGTCATATGCCAGCCCATGTGTCATATATTGTGCTAATGGCGTTGTTGGCTTTTTTGTGAATATCTTCAACAAAGTTATGTATAGGTTTTTTTTGCGACAACAAATAATATTTATTATGGCAAATTTGGTATCATCAATGTGTGTTTTTGCTATACAGTACGTGTTAGGACTTAATAACAACAATCATAATATTTATAGTAAGTAAAACAACAACATCTTACATTGATGGTATTGATCATTAATACATTATATATTTACATGTTAAATAAAACAATCATATAAATAAAAAACCAGCAATAAATTCAAAAAGCACAATTCTCCATTTCAAGAGATATTAATTTGCATTTCTCATAAGTTTAAAAATTGCATAAATTGCAAATGATTGAAGTTGAAATAATATGAAACTATCTGTACGTATACGTAGTATTTAGTTAAGATGAATATCATTTATTGCGTATACGTATAGTGGCACGTATAAACATATCGTTATCTTATAGACAGGCTGTTGATTTATAAAATTATTTTAAAATTTTTTGGTTTTTTTTATAAGTCTCAATGAGTTAATTGAGATTATTAAATTTAAACGAATGGAAGTCAAAAATATTTTCAAGAATTTGGTGAAAAGCCTGCTGATGATTTGGTGTATGAACAAATGAAATGCATATATATGTACATACTTAAACTAACAACAAACCAAATATGTTACATATGTAGAAATTCCATTAACTCAAAATTTTGTAAGAATTTGTTACATTTTAAAGTATTTTAAATAATATATAAATAAAAACTGTCTTTGATTTTTTTAACTGAAATTGTAACCAAACATATCTTTAGTTAAAAAAAAATCCAGTTACATCTTTATCGAAATTTATTAACTTTTACCGATTATAAAAAAATGATATAAAAACTAATGCGTATAAATATGTATGTCCTTATATACAATCGCACAAAGGACAACTTTCGTTTGTTTATTAAATTAACCTAAAGTTTAACTTTAAATAATAATAATAGAAATCCTCGTTATCATCATCATCAAAAGACAGGCTCTGCTTAATTACTATTTGTACAAAATACGTCGTTTGTCCTTTAGTTAACTGTAATTTTGTTTAATTAAAGTATACTATACATTTGTGTATTGTTTTTGTTATGTTTGTATTTATTTACTTGTACTTACTAAATAAAATATTAATATTAATTATCTAATAGACACATTGGTTATCTTAGTTTAATTTTAAGAGTATTTAATATCGTCATCGTTGACATACAACTAAAATAAATACTACAAATAACACAACCGAGAGTATTGGGTTCATCAATGATGCTGATGCATGCTGCATGGCAGCTGGTTCTTCACCTGTAAAGAAATTGGCCCAACAAAATTTTAAATAAAATCTATGGAATTAAATATATGTCAAATTAAAGTAGTTGTAGTTTAAAGGCATCAAAAGTTAAAGCACAAGTGAAATATCAAGTTGTATAAATATGTAAATTTTGTTTATTAACTTTTAAACATTTTTAAAACAAATAACACAAGGAATTAATGTGTCAAATTAAAGCAATAACTAACAAAAAAATTTATAATTACTTGTTTTATAAATATTCGTAAATTACATAAAATTCAAATAATTTTTTTCATGTTAAAAATTCCTATAAATATATCATAAGGTAAAACAAAACCTAAGAATTTGCTAAAGGACTTTATTCATATTTCTAACCAATAATCTCAAAAAATGCAAAACGGATCAAAATATAATACTGATTCTTTTGTTAATTAAAAGTCTTAAAAAAATAAAAAAAACTAATAAATATATACATATACATACATTTTCGAGACCTAACGAATAAAATTTCAATTTTTTTCTATCTTTATTGGTTTGAAAGCTATAAAAAGTACTAATATATAATCTTTACCCTTCAATGTATAATTTTTGAATCTTTTTTTTATCTCTAAGAGTCCAAATTTTTAAAAAAGTACCAAAATTGCATTCGTTTTTTTTGAGTTCTGTCGAACGTTACTTGAACAAGTTGTGTGTCTTTTATTAAAAAAGTATTAAAGTACAACTTTTACCCTTAGGGCCCAAAATTTAAAAAAGGATCAAAAATATGTCATATTTGTCACATATTGTAAAAAGAATATAATACTTTTTGAATTTTGTTTCTATACTGTATGGTGTCAATTTCATCAATTGTGTAACGTCTTTTGATATAACGACATCCTCGTTAATATATGAAACATACAATCCATTTATAACACTTTAGTTTCTTGTTGTAGTAATGAATAATATTTATGGATTTTAAATAAATTAATTTTAAGTTCTTGAACATAACTAAACTTTCTAATATAAATTGTTTCAATATTCACATTCATCCATTGACAATATTCTAATTACTGTTTGTAATATTTAAGATATGTACTTGTAGTTATATACATACTAATGTACAAGAAACTAAATAACTAACTTATACAGTTCTACCACATTTTAAATACCATTTTTTGTGGCCACAAAGACTTCATGTAATTTCTTGTTTTCTTATGAACTTTGCACTGGATATACAAAACCTTGTTCTTATACTTCCCTAAAAATGTGCAAAAATCATACACTACAAATGATGTATATATTTGGTTTAAGTTCGACACAGATTAAGATTATATTTGGTTTTTTAAACCAAATAAAAAAATAACATTAAAAAAACACAAAAGGGGGAAAAATAAATATTGTTCATTTGAATGTTTTTAACACATTAGAAGTGGGTGTGAAAAGAAGGACTTGTTTGTACAACTAAAATGATTAGAGTGTGTTGGGGGAAATGTGTGGCAGTGTATTAGTGTGTCACTGTGTTTTAACTAGAGATGAATGAACACTGTTTATAAGTTAACTGGAATCGCTCATGATCGTGATAAATTGCTCATTTCATTTTTAAACCCGTTTACGTAGGAAAATTAAAAAATGATCAATTGAAGTTTATTAAAAAAATATGAAAAAAGTATACAAATAGTATAAAAGGTACAACATAAATGTGGAAATAGAATTTGATCGGACATTAAAAGCTGGCATTAAAAAGGTAAGTGTTAACGTCGCTTGGTTAGCTTAATCTTTTCATGTACTTTAGTACTCGTGGTTACGGACTGACTTATTATGAACATGACATTTAGTTAGTAAGAACGAGACAAACATGTTATCATGTAAATTATTTGAGAAAGTAACAACAGATGAACGGTTAACTTTTTTGTATAAATAGACGAGTATATTGTTTTAACATAAGTAGTTACTATAACTAAAATTGTCCTTTAACGTGTTCGCTCAGAGCGTGACTTGAAGTAAATACTAAGCATATAAACGTCCAAAACAAAAATCTGTTTGTGAGTGTGCACGGTCACAAATAAAAAGTTATTCACGATTACATCTCTAAATTAAAAAATACATGTTTATTTATATGCATACATACCATTTAGAACGTGTACCATAACAGTTCCAGTTATATCACTGCCAAGTATACATGAATAGTTTCCAGTATCATGACGGTTGGCATTAGCAATATAAAGGCGACTAAAAGCACGTCCTGGCAGCATATCGGTTTTAACACTATTAATGAGAAAGATATAAAAAAGGAAAATTTAGAAGAAAATTTTAAATAACAATCAAAAGAACAGCAACAACGAAATCTTTATATTAATAAAATCTTTTTACCCCATACAGTATGATTGGGATCTGCACTTCAACAAAAACTTTAATGCTTAAGAACATTCAACAAAATAGGGGAAAATATGAATGAATCGAGTATTGCTAAGAAGAAAAGGAACATGTAAGCATTTTAAAGGGTATTCACTTAAGAGTTACCGTATTAGTAAATTTAAGTCTGTCTTATCTTGCTTAATAGAAATTAAATAATAAAGGGGGAAATCAAAACTATTTTTAATTTCTTAAATTTTTTCAAATTTTAAAACTTATTGTAGCATTGGTTCCATGGAAAAAGCTGTTTGATTTTAAAACGAAAAAAATTTAGATTGGAACAAGAGTTGATCTTTAAAGCTAGGACGGAAAAGTTTACTGTCACTGTTTTTAAATGATTTTAATCTGATCTTGCAACCTGTGAGCAAAATCTTGTTTATATTTTTCTGTCGAAATTTGTGTGGTACTCAGTTTTCCTGCTTTTGCTAAGCTTGACAATCCCCAAAAGTGTGTATTAAGCAAATAAAAAAAGAACAATGACTTGGCAGCTCAATTTTACCAAGGCGTTTTGGACTGAAGCTAGCTGCAAGACAGGGCACACTTTACCAGGTAATATCAAGAGCCCAGCATTTTTAACTCTTTGTTTATTTCAATATTCATAAATTTAAAAACATTTTTACATTTTACCAGGGGATTTGAATATCAGCTTAAATGTAGGTCAATGGTTCAAAACTTTTTTTTTTCGAAATTTATTAACATACACTCAAAAAAGTATTCAAGTATAATCAACTGGAAATGTAAATTAAAACAACTGTATACTTATTTTAAGCCACTTCACCAAGATATTCATTTAAATTTTAAAAATAAGAAACTAGCGTGAAGAAAATCCCAAAATAAACTAATTTTTCATTAGTTTTAAATGTTATTATATCAACAATTTAGGGCAGCACTGCTTCTGAATTTCCTTACAGTTCTTTATTGTTATACTTAAAAACAATTATTATTTGAAATCCCACTTTTTTCCAACATCAGCGTTTTCGAAACCAGCTACGGACTTTCATTATCAGTGTTCATTGAACAATAGTAGTTATTTTGAATATTAACATTTTTTTTGCATAGTTTTGATTATTAAATCTTCGCTAATGCAAATGAGCAAGAAGTATTTATATAATTATAAGTAATTAATATTAGTCCAGCTAGTGCCAGACTGAAATTTAAGTTCTTATAATTAAATTAATTCATTTCAATGGTTTCATCTAAGCGCAAATAATATCACTTACTTGACTTGCATGTTATCCAGAAAAGAAAAACAAACGGAATTTGTTTTATAGAAGCTTATTAAACTTCTTGTCTTAAGACAAAACGACGAAAAATATAAAGCACACAATTAATTCTGTTAATTTTATTTGGTCTATCAATGATAGTCTTTTGACTTTTTCTTACAAAAATTGGAAATCAGTATTTTTGTGTTTGTAAATTACTGTTTGAAACAGTTAAAAAATTTATTATTCAAAAAATTCACCCGTTTCTTTGTTATTCATAAATAGCATACAGGCAGAACCTGTAAGGTCGGTAACTTAAGAGGGCATTATATAACTATTCCATCGATATTTGTCAAATAAGCTTTCAATAAACTACCAAACTGCTGGTATTGTGAATGCAAGCCCTAATCTCTAAAGGTGTCAAAAGGTATCAAAAATACAAAAAAAGTGGTTTTTCTACACTTGGTTGAATTTTAATTTTAATTTATTTTAAAATACTAAAAAAAATTTCTTTTTGTTCTTAAAACACCCAAAAACTTAAAACTCACCTTTTTCCCACTTTTACAATTTTTTATTTTAATCTAAGTCTCCTAATTTATATTAAGAGATCCAGAAAATTTCGAAACAGTGGTAAGACGTATTTGTATATTTTGAGACAAATGGAACACAATTTAAAATATGTGTTTATCTTAATTGGGTGAGAAGTTACGAAAAGTACTAAAAAAAGTACCAAAATAAATATTTTTTTACCACTTAAGTTAAAGCAGATAAAAATGTTTTTTCGAGTGCAATTGAAATTATGCTTCTATTTGTATTGGCTAAAAAGTTAAAAAAGTACCTTACAAGTATGCACATTGTAATCGATTTTATATATAAAGAACAAGTTTTGGTGAGCATTCAAATTAAAAGCAAATGATTCTTGCTGGTTTCAAAAGCAATTTTTTTTAAAGAAAAAAAGCTATGCTGTTTTAAATATTTTAATCAATAACCAAGTAAGATTGAAAGGTTTTTGGTAACCCTTTAAACTATTATACTAAAGTGTAAGTTATTAAAGACACAAGCCATGTCAAGGAAACATCATTCGTTATAAGTCCCGCCTTTTTACAGTTTCACACCAAGATCTCTAAAATTGGTACCTCGTTAAAGTACTCCTATTTTTAAAAATTTTTTTCCTTTCTTTAAAGGAATATTGTCTTTTAAGTCCCAAATATTTCTGTTTACATGACTTTTCTAATGCATTGTTTTTTAAGTAAGTGTTAAATTTACATGTTAATTGTAGAACCCTTTATATGAAACCCCCACTTTAAAAAGTAAGTTGAGCATATTTAATTTTTAGTGTTGTTTTTACTTTTCAATATTAGTTCAGCATGAGTTATGATGATATTCAAGGATTTGTTTTTATTATATTTTGATATTTTAGTAACATTTTTAAATACAAACACAGGGGTTTGAAAACTTTTAAAATAATATATTGATTAAATTTGAACCTTGGGTAGAAAAGGCTAAGGGTTCATACTTCTATATATATTTATTGTGAAATGGAAACTTATAAATATAATATGAATAATGTTTTAAAAAACAATAATATGCATGAACAATTAAGGTAAGAAATATTATTAGATATGTATATTCTTAACTAAATTAGAGAAAACTTTCTTTAGTTTTTAATAAGATACAATAACCAATTAGGTAAGAGCACGAATAAGTTTGAATTAGTCAAGTAGCAGCAGACCCCACCACATGACATTAATCATTCAAGCGTAGTTTGTGCTGCGTGTTGTATTGTTACTGCTGTTTTGCGATAGTAATCATACTTCTACGTCATGTAAATATTGTTTGCCGTATTAGTTTTCCTTTAAACATTAAAATATTTAAAAATTTTTTAAAACACACATTTATATATTCATTTTCTCCCTTTTTCACTGTTCAGTTCTAGCTCTGAATTGATTGGATTTCGGGTAAGATTAAGTTGGCATTTAATATTTTACATGATTTATTTATGAATGTGTTTTCGCTTTCAGCAAATAAGAAAAAGTAAAATTTATTGAACTCTTAAATGGTAAAATATTAAAATATACGTCTTTTATAGGGATTAAAAAGGGATGGGCTATGTTTTTGCCATAAGACAAATTTGATTTATTGATAAAAAGAGTTACAGTTAGTTTATCTTAAATATTTTTACACAGAAGTAAAAAAATTAAACTAAAAAAAAACGAAATAAATAATTTCTTTAATCAACACAATTTTTAAATTATTTAGGATTTAATCCCAATTTTCTTGTTAATTTATAGGGTTTGTTGTTGGTTAAGTTTGTCTATATGCATTTCATTGGTTCTTACACCAAATCATCAGTAGACTTCAACCACCCCAAATTCTTAAAAAACTCATGAATATTTTCTGTCTTTATATAATAATCTCATTAAACAAAATGAGAATTACTATAAAAAACCAAAACGTTCAAGTTTTTTTAAGAATCCAACAAACCATTATTCGCTATTCGCTTGTTTTGATTTTCTTTTTCCCCTTGCATTTGAATAACCATTGGTTATTACTAAATGTATTGAGGGGCAACCGAAAACAAAACCTTGTTGTTAAACAACACAATTTTTAAATTATTTAGGATTTAATCCCAATTTGGTGTAAGAACCAATGAAATGCATATAGACAAACTTAACCAACAACAAACCCTATAATTTAATTTCTTTAATGTTAAAAAATTTTTTTTTATTTAAATTTTTAAGTACATAGTATGTTTTCTTTAAGAGACTGATATGATTTTTGATATTAAGTTTACAATTTAACTACCATCAAAAAAAAATGTTCTTAAAAAAGTTATAAAAACAATAACAATTTTAAAATACAATAGAAAACCAAACAACAACTTTTTTAAATCAAATGAATAGACCTATCCATTGTTTCTTAATATTTAAGCAAGTTATCGTATTTGAGGCTACTAGCAGAGGCAAAATAATACAGGGTGTCTGGTGGCAGATTTATGTTTTCAAATTTAAATAAAAAACATAAAAATTCGCACAAAGTTTTATTAAGGCATTCAACGATAGAATGAAAATGCGGATTTTATTTATTTAAAAGTATGTCATCCGGATGTCTTTCGTCGAATTGAACACATACTTCAAAACGAAGTCTTTGCTCTGCAGCATATGCTGCAGTAAACTTGGTTCAATTGAGCTAATTTCTTGACAAACGTTTTTCCTTAAAGCCACAAAAGATTGAAAATTGTCATTATAAACCTTCAAATTAGGGTAGCCCCATAAAAAATCCATGGCAGTTAGATCGGACGACATCGGTGGTCATGGGATATCCCCAAAGCGACTAATCAGTTTTTGGGGAAAATTTTCCCAAAGACAATTCATCGGAGCTCTGGCTGTGTGTGCAGTTGCCCCATCCTGTTTAAACGACGTATGTAAAGAGTTTGGTAAAAATAACTTCGTATTTATGCGTCGATAACTTTCACCGTTGACATTAGTCGCCTGGCCTCGAGAATTTTCAAAGAAAGGACCAATTATCTTATGCATAGATAAGGCACCTTAAACAGTTACCATGGGGCAAAGTAATGGTTTTTGATGTTTTAATCAAAGGTTGTAGATTTTTGAAGACCGGTAATGCCAGTTTTGCTTGTTGACTTGGCCTTAAGGTGAAAATAAGCCTCGTTGCTCCAAAAAATGGGATTAACAGTCCACACAAAAATGTGTGCGTAAATCAAAGTCACTTTCTTTCAGTTCCTGAACCATTTGAATTTTAAAAGGATGGAACTTCAGATCCTTTTTAAAAAATGCATGAATAATCGCTTTTGGAAGTTTTAGTGAAGCTGCTCTTCTCCATATTTAAAGTCGTGGATTTTCACGTAAATTGCTTTCAACCAGTTCAATGTTTTCGAGAGTGTTTGAAGACTGACTTGGCCCTGGCCGTGGGATATTCATAGCCGAAGCAGTTGCGCGGAATCTCTGCACCCACAAACATATTAAATTTACGCTCGGCTTATCACGTATTCGCCGAATACCGATCTTTGAACAAAATTGTCGACAAGCAATTAAGTAAGAATCATTACTCTTAAAAAATGTCTTCACATCGAATGCGCGATGCTTACTTGACCACTGCGACATGTTGACTGACAAATCCGCACAATCGATTATTTTAGCGGCTCCACCCTGCCTCCGCACCGTAATTCCTCAAACTTTTCTAATTTTTATCCACGAGCCTTTCTCTAAGTAAAAGTGTTTGCACAGTGGTGTCATTTAACTCATAAATTAACAAAATTTAAAGTTTAGTTGCATATTTAAATATTTTTGTATTTTCATTTGCTCCTATTTTTATTTTCTTACAAAATGTATAAATTTTAATAAAAATATATCAATATTGTTAAGAGTATTTCTTTTTCAAAGTGAGAGTATATAAAAAATTGCTGCCTTAATAAAATAGATTATATTTCATAAGCCCCTTTAGCAGCGTTATTTTAGGTCGAATTGTGTGAAAAAACGTCATGCCCCAGTTCTGTTTTATCATTTTAGGTGATATTCAGGCGTAACGAACTATATTTACAATTTTAACGTCTTTGGTGGCCCTCGCTGGATTTTTTCTACAAATATTTGTTGGAATATTTCAATTCTCTTATTATCTGGAAAAAAGTATCAAATTGACCCATAAAGAAAGAACTTAGAGGTTAAGATCTTTCATTAAAAACGATATCCATTATATTCCATAATACAACTCTGACAGTAAGAATTATCTCAGATATTTACTTGCATTATTTTTTTATTTAGTATATTGCACCCTTTAACTAAAATATTATGGCTTTGAGCCATTGTAAAAAAAACTCCGCAAAATTGATCTTTCAAAATCAAATGCTAAGTATTATATTTCAAAAATGCTGCTGAACTATGGGATCATTATTTAAAGCGAAAACTTTAAAACGCCTGATTGTGTTGCCGCTTGTTGTTTAAACAACTCTAACAACAATGTGAAATGAACGAACTAAAGCGTTAATTTTGACAGTTATTTTTCTTCTTACCAGAGCCAAACGTAAAAGTGTAGACGCATTGTTGACAGTGTCGCTAAAAAGGCACTTGTAGCCACGTCTCCTTCAGGGTATGCATACACGTTTGTTACATCCTTTATAACATTGAAATATACTATGAAATAGTTGAAATTATTTTTAATATTAAAATCACATTTAACAAATACATGTAACGTTCTACTGTATTCGAATATCTTAAAAATCTATCACTGTGTACCTCTATCTAATTATTATACTTTGGTTAAAAAACCGAATAAGGCTACTTAAAAAAGCTTAAAAAACCTTTTACAAATTTTAACAAGTAAGTAAGAAGAAGTGCAAAACATAAAAAGCGAAATATAATGAATTTGCACTGACATCATTTGCATGCACAATTGCGTTGTTTTCAACTTATGTTTGAGTGTCAAGTTTCATTTTAATTTATTTTGCTGGTTTTGCGTGATTTTCAAAGTTTTAAAAATACAAAGAATTTAACTTGAAACTTTCAAAATGTTTTTTTTAATCATATTTTTTTGCAGAATTACGTAAAAAACCATGAAAGCATGACAGCAAATGACATGATATCATTATTTTTCTATAAATTTATGGTAACATGCTTAACTAAAAAAGAGTGACATATGCACGTATCAGCTAAATTGAAATATTTTAAATAATTTTGGTTGCATATTTTTAATCTTTTATGCATAATAGTGCATTCATTTTTGCACAAATTTTACTGCTTAAATGTAAAAAAATCTCAATTCATTGCTCTTAGAGTTTTGCATATTTTGACAGATGTTTTCCAATTTCGCAAAAGATTACATATGTATGAATATAACAAAACTAAATATAACCGTGTTGCCAAAGAGAGTTAAATACAAAACTTCGTTTACGCTTACGAAATAAAATCATTTCCGTTTACCTTTTTGGGTAACATGTAATTTAAGTAGGTGATGTTTACAACCAAAACCCCTACCACCGTTCAATGGGTACTGATGATTAAATTACGTAGCGGGTTTTGAAAATGCATGCTACTCAGCCAGTATCAATAGAAAAACTCATTTTTTTAAATAAAATTTCTTTCAACTTTAACGGGAAATATTATAATTTTTTCTTATAAAAAAGCATTAAAACAATCAGTTCAACGAACAATAAAATAAGCATAAAATTAAATTTATTTGAAACTATTACCACTTTTCCTGCAGGGGCACTTACCATGCTATGTAAATTAATTACCAACCCAAATGATTAAAGAAGAGTTTTTACTTCAAAAGTTTATGTAAAACTTTATATGAAAAGTTTTAAACTCCATAAAAGGACTAAAAACTAACGTAAGGCATGTGCCATAAAGCTTAATTTGCCACAAGAAAAGATGTTTATTCAACGCAAGTGAAAAGGATATAAACTGAATAATTTATATAACACCGTGAAAAGTGTTACGCATAACCAAACATACATAAAAGTTTATACATTTCCACACAATACATTTTTGCCATTGATTGTCATGTTGAAAAGATATAAAAATATAGAAATTTTAAAACGTGTAAGTTTAAATCGGATTAAAATAAATATTTCCAAAAATCACAGAGAGTTTTAATGTGTTTAAATGCTGATTCCATTTACAAACATTTACATCCTGTCTGGTGGCAAATTTATATATGAAAAAAAATGGTCCAATAATCTCATGAGTGGATAAGGCACACCAAATAGCTACCCTTAAAATAGTTCACAAAGTTTACAACAAGTATCTGCTGGTTGTGTGATTAAACAACCATCTAACCCCAGTTAGAGTAAAAGTCTGACAGTACATTTTTGTGCAAAAAATATAGGAAGTGGCCCTAGATTAATAAAAGTTGGCTTCGAAATATGTTTTGCCTAAATAAACAAAAAATTGAAATTTATAAAAATTTTTTACGACCTGCTTTTATCCTAAAATTTCTTTTTGCATAACATTTTTCCATCCTAAGCGGTAATCTTCAAATTTTATAAACATATGTCGCATAGACTTTTAGATAACTGCGAAAAAAATGCTGTTAAAATTCAGAAAAATCGCCCGATAACTGACGGAGATATAAGCCTAAGACCAAGACTACCTCTGTTTATTTTTCTAAAATTTTTACATAAAAACCTCTACAACTGCAACGGAGCTGCCCCTACACGGGTGCAATGTAAGACCGACTCCCATCAATTTTTCTTCACAAATTTTTTTTTGGAACATACTTACACCCAATCTCTGCATCCTAACAGGGTTGCCATGCAAAATTTAATTTTTAAAAATTTTTTTTTTTAAATCGCTCACACAGTTTCCAGGGTGCTCCTACACAAGTCAAATATAAGAGCGACCTCAATTGAATTTTCCTCCCAAACATTTTTGTGAAACATACCTCCCCCTATCTCCAGCCCCAAACCGGGTTGCCATACAAAATTAGGGTAAAAACCTCAATCATTTTGCGACGCATAAAAACATATTTGCCACGACTACGAACTTGTTATTTGTTATCGATAGTCATCGATAAAAAGCTTCAGGCATAAGCAGTTTACATATATATTTAATACCCAAGCAGATGTCTTTTTCTTTAAAAGTTATTGCTAGTAAGTGACTTGTTTTACTTAGCGGCCAAACGTCCAATTTTTGACTCTCAAGTTGCACTACACTTAAACTTTTTAAACTTAACAGCATTTTTATGATCAAGTTTAACTAAATTTTCACGTATCTTTTGTATGTTAACATTTGTAAATACCCTGCAGCAAGCCTGGGGGCAAGTGCCTCCAAGGCAACAGTTTCGTCTACAATTTTGGTGACTTTTCGGCAAAATTGTCAAAAAATCATCTACATATAAATATTTGCTTTTGATGAGTAGAAAAAACTTTGTCACTTACAAACTCTCGGCGGCGTCAGCTAAGTGGTTATTTGTACTTAAAGTATAGACCAAAATAAATAAAAGTGAGTCTGTTAAGGCAATGTCTACATAAATGGTCCCACAAGAACTACCTAGTCTATAGTACCAACCTTGTCAAAAATTCAGACTAGAATTACTAAAATGTGCCAGTGAGTCTCTATAGACAATGTCTGCATATAGTATGTTCCCACAATAACCACCTAGTCAATAGTACCAACGTCAGTAGTAGATTTTCAATGACACGCAAATGTTAAATGTCTATTGGTGTTTTCCTTTCGAGCGAGTTGATGTTCCATTCTAAAAATACATGCAAGAGTGAAAACAGTTTTCGTTTTCCTTTCTGAACATGTTGCACAAATAACTGGCAAAAGTGTAACATATCTTACCCCCAATTATATTGCAGTGTAACAAAGTACCACTTTTTACAGCTGTGTTTTGTAAGTAAATACTTTTTTATGCAGACGAGTTTTTAACACAGAGTGCAGTTTTTATTAAAATCAAGGCATTTTTCTGTTCCATTGAAACAAAAAAATGGATAACTTTATAAGTGTGGGTGTAAACTGATAAAAATTTTTCACATACATATTGTAACATTTTTTTTTAGAATGGAAAACACCATATGGTAAATTACATTGTTTGGGGTATAATAAGTCACTAGTTCTGATGACAAAGTCAATAGTGAATCAGTACTGTTTCACTATTGACATTTCCTGCAGGGTATATTAATGTTAAAAGCTTGTGTGTCATTGTATAAAAAAAGTCTCAAATAAATTAAAAATGTAAAAAAGATATAAACATATGTATATTAAACAATTTGAGCATTTCGTTTAACAAATATTCTGCAGCAAAGCGAGCATCTTAAGTTCACTCCTTGACGACGGCATCTTAAAAAATAAAATTGATGATCAAGTTGATTATCAAATTGCGTGCAGCCACAACCATCAATATGAATAAATTTTACAAACAATATGTTTGATCAACTTGAAAGCAAGAACTTGGACATGTGTATTGTCATCTTTTACAAAATATGTTTAGTTTCTTTTATTTATTTTATATAAAGGTGTCGTAAAATAAAACAAAAATTTAATTGTATTCGTGTTTTCATTATAATCTCACTGAAATATTGCAAATACTTTTTTATACAAACTTTTTTCAAAGTTTCGCAGAAATTTCAATTCAATTGAAGTATTACGTGATAAGCGGGTGTGGCTCAAACTGGGGAAAAATATTTCCTATTTCACATAAAGTTTCAAAGTATGTTTGTATATGATAAGTGCTAGTTTTGTGAAAAATGCAAAAAAAAAATTGTTTTGTCAACTTTTATTAAAAGTTATTCTCCAAAAGTTTGAGCTTGATCCGCTTCTGATGGAAAAACATTCACTCATATATTTATACGTTTCTATTAAGTAAGTGTAAAAATAACAAAGTTTTTTTGTAGGTTTTAGCCATTTCCAACTGCTAACTTAATTTACCGTTTTGATAGGTTTTTAACAAACCAAATCAAATGCGTTCTATGTATGTTTATTTAGGCATTTTCATTTGAATATTTCACACCACATCACATCACCTTACCACTTGTCAAGATTAGTATTTATTTTTCTTGCTTGCAATAGGTATGAGAGTACGTGTTTAAGGATTGTTGCCCTAACAAAGAACGAGTTACAAATGTTATATGAATGGGAAAGCGAGCATGTCGTGTCATGTCAGTCAACAAGAGACTGAGTGACTAATTCAATCGTCATGACATAACACAATTCGCTACACCCATAACTTTGAAATTAAATTTTTGTATACTCAAGCAAAAGTAATAGAAAAATGGAAAAAAAGAGTTAAAATGAAATCAGAGATTAAGATGTAAAATTATTTATATAAAAGTGTCTGACATTGCTTCAAAAACTGGATTCTTTAGAAACGAATATATATGTTGACATGTTTTAAACTAATTTTCTTTTAAGAAAATTTTTAAAATTTAATACATATTTCCTGAGGCATGAGTAATTTTCACTTTAATTTTCATTTTATATTTTTATTGGAAAGAAAAAAATGCGTCCTAAAAGCAAGAGTTTTATTTGAAAATTTATCCAAAATCGTACTCAAGACTTTAAAGTACGATCCCTACTAAGGTTTTCCTAAATCAAGTCTGGTTGGGATTACTTCAAAAAATCAAGCATTTTTATAAAAATGGTACACACAAAAAACTACAAAAAAAATTTTTCAAACAAATTCTTGTTCAAAATAATTTATTTTTTTAGTCAATTTATTTAATAGTCTCTAATAATATTTTTATTTGATTTTTAAATCAAAAAAAATTTTCGCCTAGACAAATAAAATATTTAGCCAGCTCAGCAAAATTTTTTAACAGAAACTAAAATTCTTGCAAAATTGTTTGTCTAAATTTACAACTTTCGTTGTAGGTCCTCAGCCAGACAAAATATTTACTGATTCTCTGAAATTTGTTACTGATTCTACAACTCAGTTTTTTCTGTGTAGCGTGCTGGAGTTGCAGTTCGAAGTGTCTAAGGTTCAAGTTTCAGCTACGCAACAAAAGAAAAACTTTTTCATATAATCAATATTAAAAATGTATAAAGTACATATATGTATTTATGTATAAAATATATAACTCTTCTTCTTTAATAAATGACTTTTAACTTTTGGCTTAATCCATTTTCGTTTAAAAAATTGTTTTGAAGCTTACATCAAGTACGGTTTCGAACATAAACCAATCATGTTTGGGCTTAAATGTGGCTAAAAGTAAATACAAAAAAATAAAAGCCAGATAATTCTTACTTGGTTTAAGGAAAACTCTATTTGTTTGCTGCCAAAAAACTGCTATTTAAAAAAATCGAGTTACGCTATGCCATCGATATGAAAAAATTTATCGAAAATATAAAAAAGTACTTTTTATTTCCTTTCGGCCTAAAAGTCTCAAAAATTGCAAACAAACACCTTAATTAACAAATATTTTTTCAAGTTAGTTGAATTTTGACCTCAGTTTCACCCACTTTTTTTTTGTATTTAAAAACTCATACAGGTTCATCAAGACAACCCAGATAATCTCAAAGTTTGCAAAAGTGCCAAAACTGTTAAAGAAGTACATTCAAACCATTGACCCTAGAGTCTTTAAGCTTATATTTTTTGAGTTTATACTCTCAAAGCCTGTCAAAAGGTCCCTAAATTGTAAAAAAGTACTTTTTTCTTCATATCAGTTTCATTTTAATTTTTTATTTATTGCTTCAAAAAATCTAGCAGAAAAAAAACTTGTTGTTTTAATATATTATTTTACATTTAAAAACAAAGTGTTTCGGTGGCCTAGTGGTAGCACGCTGGTAGTAAGAAGTTTCGTACTTGGTTTAGGAGAAACCGTACTCACCGTACTTTTGACACCGCTATGGCTTGATTTAAGTAAAGTTTACTTATTTTATTTTTTGTGTGTATTTCCATATCTCTACAATTATAATCTTGCGAAATTGAAAAAGTTTAAAAGTACTTTTCGTCCACTTAGTTGACTTAAGAGGGCTTTACGAGGTCAATAGTATTTAATTTCATAAACAAAAGACGAAACGTAAAAAAAATTGAAAAAGTATAGTTTTTGCTCCAAAAGCAGCCAAAAAATTTGCAAAAAACATTTTGCATAAACCAATTAAAACCTCTTTTGGCTCTTAAGCTGTTCAACGCAATTAAGATTGGTGTAAAAGTTACAAAACGGAAAAAAATATTATTTTTACCTCTTTTTGTTTCCCTTGGTTTATGTTTTTTCCCAACTTGTCGAACGCAATTTAAACTATGTCCCTATCTTTATTAGCTTAAAAGTTACAAAATGGGTTCCGAAATACAATTTTTACCCTTCATTACTTCTAAGGGTCCAAATTTTTGAAATGGTACCAAATACAGGTCCATTTACATTTTTAAGCAAAATACAGTTTTCTTATTAAGCCAATTTGTTTCCTTTGCAATCCGAATTTCCCTTAATCCGCCTTTAACTGAGGTATCCACAATAAAAATTTCGAATCGAGCTTAACACGTTTGGCCTGTTTAATTATGAATCTGTAAGTCAATCAGTCAATCAGTTAGTACCGTTACTTATTTAATAGACATATACAGAGAAGTTTTGAAAGTCAAACTCAATCAGGCTAATATTTTTAAGATCCCGCAGCAGTCATTCTAAGTAGAAATCATGTTCTTTCAAAGTATTGCCGTCCTTAAAAGCCATAGCCTTTAAAAAACTTAAATTTGAACTTTTCTAATTATAAAAAAAATTAAAGTATAATGATCGCAATTAAACCGACCACATGTGAAATATAAAGAATAAATTTATTTTTCCTTTTCAAAACAATGTTCTATAAACATAAAAACCGGATAACTAAATCATTTAAAAAAAGTTTAGGGAAGGCAATGTTGACCGGGTTCAGCTATGTACATAAGTATTTGTACTTAAAATGTTGGGCTCTACACCTTTTAATGTTAAAATGTGGGTTGATATTTACAGCCAAACACTTTGTACTAATCAAAGAGTACTGATGATGAAAGTTTTTGTAGCTGGTTTTTGAAAATGCATTCTACTTGGCTAGTTCATTACGTTCGTTAAACATTAACAGAAATATATAAATTTCTTTATGAATAAAAAAATTTTAATTTAAATAAATTAATTAAGGCCCAAAAAATAAATAAATATTTGTACTTACCTTATTCCACCACGACTGGTGTCATAGTTTAGTAAGCGGGTATTGTGTCGCCATGTTATGTACGATGACGGTTGAGGAATTTTCGATATGACACATTGTAATTCAATGGTACTGCCAGCCTTATAATATTTCTCCGGTGTAGTTGAACCACGCTCATCAAGTATTTCCACATGAGGAACTGTAAATACAAATCAGTATGTGCGATTATGCTTAAAATTTATTTGATTTTCCCGCAAGTGCAATTAAACACCATTGTGGGTTTAAGAATAATCAACAAACTTATATGTTCGTTTAAGTGTTTGAATGTAAGCGTTAACAAATAAACACAAAACATTTCAGCATTGCGTCAAATAGATGATAACGCGGCAAAGATGTTTGTATTTGCATTTTGACAAGGTATGCTTGCTATTTGATAGTGCGTTCTGAGGTACATTAAAACGTTAAATGAGATTTGTGGTATTAAAGCTTTACGATAAGTAACAGTTTGAAAATTAAAAATTTTTAAACAAATACTATTAAGCTTAGGTAACACTGCAGTGTTTTTATATTTTTTTTATTAATGGCTTTTGGGTTAAAAAAATTTTTTTGACCTTTTGGTCAACAGGTCAGTTTCTAATCAACATTTTTTGTAATACTAATAGTTAAATAAAATTAGCTTGTTTCAACATTTTTATAATTTTTTTTACAATTATTGTTTTTTGTACAAGTTATATATGAAATATCTGTGTTTGAAATTTTTAATTATATTGTCTAATCAAACGACACTGTGCAGCAGTAAAAAAAGGCAGACCAAAAAATATAGGCACGATTCTATAACCAAATGGTAGAAAACCCCTGTAAAAATGTCTAGAAAATAAAATTTATTTTTTTGTAATTTTTTTTTTTTGTTTTTCATATTTTTATTATTGAATCTTCGCCTGTGGCGAACGTACAATAAGTATTCAAATCTTTAAACTAGGTAGTTAATATTAGTCCAGCCAGTGCCAGACTAAAATTTAAGTTTTCATATTAATTATCAAGCTTCATATAAGCGCAATAGTATCCCTCCTTTGCAGACGGGTGTGTCCACTATGTTGCAGAATGTTTCGGGCGAGTGGATTTGGGTGAGTTTCCATTTTATTTAAATACTTGTCCACATAGTTCAGGATTTCGCATTTAACTAGTGGAACTTGTATATCCTTGTGGATGTTGCTGTTTTTAACATACCAAGGAGCACCAGTTATCATTCTTAGAATGTTGTTTTGACGGCGTTGAATTTTTTCTATGTTGGATGCGGAAGTAGTGCCCCATAATTGTATACCGTAGCACCATTTAACAAAAAAAAAAAAAAAAAAAAAAAAAAATTAAAAATACAATTTGGTGCTACGGTACTTTTTTGTAAAATGTAGAGCCTTTATTCAATGAAGTCTCAGCAACAATATTTCCGAATAAAACTGGGCATTATACAAGGTGGGTCTAAAAAAAATCGCCCAATTTAACTGTTCCAGAGGTTTTAAGTGAGGGTTTTAAGTCCCGTGCTTACGTAAACAAGCCCTGGCAGCCCTCACGGACAACACTTAACACGAGCACGATAAACTGTCGTTCTCGCCGAAGGGATGAGAAATGACATAAAACGAGCCCGTATAGCAATCAATTGTGACGGCGCCAATTCTTTATATTATAAAAATAGTCCCAAAAGGTATATCCTTTAACTCCGTTTAGAGAATATCACGTTTTTGGCGCTAATCAATTGTCAGTATATAGCCTTGCGTTGATGCTTGGAGTTGAGAAAAAATTTACAATAAAGGAGATTGTTTACCGCTTAAGTCCCTGAAGTCTTAAGAAAAACACTACTTAAGACTTCAGGGACTAGTATGTAACTGAGATGACTCTTTTACTTTATTTTTAAATTTTGTCATTACAATTTGGCGATACTTTCGTATTTGCTTAAGTGTTAGCACCAAAATAATACTTTTGCATAGCTTGGCTTTATTTTAATTGAAAACCGTTTGTTTCCAAAGGAAGTATCTTCCCTAATACAGAATTCATTATTGTCGCAAAAAATTTTCTATGCAAGCAATTTAATTGGAAAAACGTTCTTGGTATTTCTGTGTAAGATGCTCTTACCTCAAGTCAACAAATGCCAAATTAAACTATGAAAGCTATGTTCATGACTTTTGAACATCTGTTCGTTTATGTCGATGAGTGAAAAACATACAAAAAAATTATGTTTTTTCCGAAGGCAATAAGAAGAACTTACATACATATGTATACAATCGCAAATATATATACAAATATATACGTAAGTATAAAATAAATTCCAAAATTCAGGAATTCACACCATTTTTTTTCTGCCCTGAAACTAAGAGATACATTCTTTAAATCCATTTTAAATATTTCCAAAGGAAAAACCAGTTTTATTCCAAAATTTTTGATTTCTTATCAAGAGCAAATCATTTACTTCCAGCAATTTCTTTAAGAGCAAATTTATGTAAAGTGTATGAGCATTTATTGCATGCAATTTTGTATATAGGCATAAATGAAAGAAAAAACGTACTAAAGCAATTTGATAAAAATGCCTTTTTCCTAAATAAAAACAACAGATAAGCTTTAAGCTGTAAGGCACTTGAACTATGATTAGGCACAAAATATAGACTTTTCCTTTGTTTTGCTTTCATTTAGATTTTTGGCTTTATCTTTGGCTTTAACTTATTTTAGACCATGAAGATTGCATACACTTTTATGTAACAGACACTTAATAACAGACACAAATGCATAAACATACATACATTTATATGCTATATGCTTGTGTGTATAAAAATAATTTGCCATTTGTCTAATTCTTAATGGCGAAATTTCAGAATCCAGGCTAAACAATCACCATAAACATTATCTGTATCACCATAGGCATTTCAGTCATATCGACAAACGTCAACGACATGGTGTTAAGTATTAGAAATGAGATACACACACATGGACAAAAGCAATTATATAAAGAAAAAAGTACGAAAATTATTTTCTATTGGGTTGAAGGTTTTGGCCCAAAAAGAATGAAAAGTTGAATGCAAATGGCTTGAGTTTGAGTTCGAAAGGCAAAGAAAATTTTTTTAAAAGAATTTCGGAGAACAAATGATTTTGTTCTGCTTTTTTGTTTGAGATTTTTTTTAATCAAAAGTATGAAATAAAAAGTAAAACATTGAAAATTAAATTTTTATAGAATATTTCCTTTTACAAACCCTATGTAGATAAAAACTATATTTGTTAAGGCACCCGTTTAAGATTTGCAAGAAAGATTTTGTTTCCTTAAAACTTTTGAAATAAGACTATAAAAACAATGCAATGCATAATTTCAAATACACTTCCAAACAAACAATTAACCCGCTACTACGTAAATAATGTTTTGACCATTAATGAAAACAAACCACTGAACTCAGAAGTGCTATTAACATTAAGATAAAACTTTGTAATATTTTTTATCAGAAATTTATCCCGAATCTCTAGTTCTTCATTCTTAAAATATGCCCAAAATTTACCAACAATTTGAAAACTTGAACTTAATCTTCATATTTTTAGAATCAAACATTTTAAAAATGCTAAAAATACCAAAAAATGTGTAAAATTACTCAAAACGTCAAAAAATGCAAAAAACTCAAAAAGTATTCACAAAAGTACTTTCTGGCCAGTTAAAAACTTTGGATTTTATATTTAAGATGTCTAGACTCATTATTTCAAAAATGCAAAAAAAAAAAAATTTACCTCTTTGTATCCTTTAGGGTTAAAAAATCCAATAAAGTTAAAAATATGACGAGGCAATATAAATAATATTTCCAATCAATGGTTCAGAGATTACATAATTGATCTAGAAATAATTTTGAAAACCAAAAACAGTACTACCAATCAAAGAGTACTGATGATGAAACTCCGTAAATGGTTTCGAAAATGATCGTATTAATAAAAAAACGAAGTTTTTAAAATAAAATTTCTTTTAACATTAATGGAAAATATTAAATTCTTCTTAGTTAAAATAAACTAAATATTTAAACTGAAGCTAAAATAATAATAAAAGAAAATTTTGCCTTCAAACAATAAGTTTAATCAAAAATTATAGATATGACGAAAATATAGTTTTTGCTCTGTTTTGCCACGGGCCAATTTGTCCCATTTTATCAGTTTAGACTGAAAAATTTCCTAAAATCCCATTTACGATCTACATATGGGAAGGGGTACATGCTGTCCAACTTTTAAATTTCCAGGTTTACGTCAGTCAGTTAGTCACTCAGAAAGTAACGCTATCAGTAATGATGATATGTAGGTATGTCTATCTATAATATTACTTCATAGCTTTAATTGAGTGCACTAACATAAGTTGCAAGAAATTTTTGGTTCTTTAAAAAAGGGTAAACTGTGGACTAAAAATACAGAGCAAAACTAGTTGTATCATGTTAACGAGACTGCATGTATGACGTGGCGTATGAGATATATACATCTACTTGCTATAAATATATAATAAGTATACGCACATAACAATAGAAGTAACAGCTGAAAGTATTGAAATTAAGTAGTAAACGCAAGAAGTACGTTGCAGTAGGCAAAAATTTTTTTTTTTTTTCATTATATATCTATATTATCTATTTGCCTTTTGCTATAAAAATATGAGCAACGTTCATAAGAGGCAAGAATTTTCTTTTGCTTAGAAAAAAATTATATTTTAATATTTTTACTGGATGAATGTAAATATAATGAAACAAATAAAGTAATATTTATGTTAAACAAAAAATATATTAATAGAAAAAAGTACATATTATCAGTAAGACACAGTACTACGTTTTAACGCCTAAGGCTACGTTTGATGAGTATATCCATTTTTTTTTTATCAGACAATTAATATAAAATCACTATTAGAGTCATAAAATTTGGGAAGTTCATCTTTTCAAAGTATGTTTGCCTATTTATTATCTATGTACATTTTGTATTCAAAGCAAGTAAGTAAATATGATTCTGATACAAGTTTGTTGGCAGTCCAAGATGTTTGCTTTGGCAGAGAATTGGTAAAAAGGTTTTATATTTTAAAAAATAATCAGTGATACTGAGCTGTTCGGGAGGTTTGAATCTAGATGTTAAGCTTGTAAATTCGGGTGTTGCAAACTTCCGCACGTGCGCACATGCCCCCAGTTCCCATACCACTTGTGTATGCTGTGTGAGTAAAATAAATAAAACGCTCTATTTGAGTGTGATAAATCTTAAGTATTTACACTTTACAAGGACAATTATTTTCAACTCGTTTCTTTCGATGATGTTTATTTTCTATTTTTCCTTGTATATAAACATGGCGTATCTCTTTCTCTGCTACGTGTAAGTTAAATAGGTAATGTTTACAACCAAAATACACTACTACCGTTCAAAGAGTGGTGCTGATGAAATTGCGTAGCTGCTTTCGAAAGTGCATTCTACTAGTATCGGTAGAAAAATCAGCTTTTTTCAAATTAAGGTTCCTTTCAACATTAACGGAAAATAATGATTTCTTCTAATAAAAAGAAATTATTTGAACTTAAGCCAAACTAAAAAGCAAAAATTTGTATTATTATTTCCTTAATATGCTTCAGCGTAAAAATTGACAGATATCATGACAGAAATTTCTCAGTGTTTTTGGATGGACTAAATGGTCGCAATACGCTAGAGTGTTGAAAACGAGCTTATAAATAGACGCACTTGGCATCATTTTAACCAGCAATCGACCGTAAATGACAGAAAACTCGTTAACGATTTTTTTACCCAACTAACAACGTAACTTCTATACTTTTACGAAATGTGTTCAGAGTTAACGACGTATGCTGAAGTCGTGCTATTTTCTTACTATACGCGCCGTTACGTTGTTTTTAATAAGACAAATCATGCTTTCTAATTTTTTATTGTTCTTCATTGTAGCTTCTATACTTTTTTTAATTACTAATTTCATATTAATGGATACACAGAAAAAAATGTTAAATACTTATAATTTTTTTAAAATGGCACCAACAAAAAAAGATGTAAATGGTAACAATATTTTTGTTACCGGTCACTGTAAACTAAATTTTTAAAAACGGAAACCGATTGTAATTTTTCAAAACCGTTTACATATAATTGGCTTAGCAACAAAAATTGTTAGAAAATTCAAGGTGTCAATAAGTACCTGATGTCTGTTGCCGTGCCCATATCATACACTCAAAAAAATTTTTATGTTAAATCAACTGGAAATCTATTTCAGTTAAGTGGATATTCATTTAAAAGGATATTCCTTAAAATTAAAAAAAATATTCCATTTAAATTCAGACATCAAAAAACTAACTTATATATTCCTCTAAAATTAACTAGATTTTCTGTTATTTACAGCAAAACACAATGTATCTAAAAAAAAGTAAAAATAATAATAACTGACCAAATTAACTTCAACTGAAAATCAGTTTAAAAAAAATATGGAATTAAAATTTAGCTGATTTTTCATTCAAACCCCCTTTAACGGAATACATCCTAAATAACTTACACTTAGTTACTGTATAAGTTTTTTAAGTGTACATAAAGTATAATTTATTCATATTAAGTTTTAGCAGAGCAGATGTATGCAAGACAAGTTAATTTAGGATTATATAATAGTGGCGATAGAGTAATATCTGAATTAACTTTAGGTTTAAGGGTCATAAACAAAAAGAATTTAAGAAATGGCTAACAATATAAATTGGGAACATTTTCCTTCCTGATTATTCTCTAACTTAATACAAGTCTAAAAATAAAAAAACCTACAAAATAAAATAGAAAATTCTTTATTCTGACCCTTTGAGGGTTACCAGCTCTGATTTTTTTTTATTCCAAGGGTCCAAAATTAAAAAAAAATTTATTAGATATGGTTATTTCATTGTGACGGGTGTTAAAATGTTTTGCACTTTCTTTACTATAGCTAAAACAATTCAAATATGTAACTTTAAAAGGCTATAATTTCCAAAAATGACACGTTTTCAGTTACGACTATGACTACTAGAAGGGTGTAATGGGTGTGGTTTTATAAATTTAAATTTTAAAGAGATTTATGATCGTGTTGCCTTTAATACTTTTGAGAATGGGGGAATAAGCTTATAATTATTTAAATTTATTTGCTGATTTGGAACGTGATTAAAACTTTGTTTTAGAAAATTGTTTTTCTTAAAGAAATATTATTTAAAAAAAGGAACGGATGTTACCTTAATGTTAGGAAAAGAAGGGTAGATTATTAAACATATATAATCGCTTTAAACTC
The DNA here is from genome assembly GCA_963583895.1 of Melanophora roralis. NCBI lineage: Eukaryota > Metazoa > Arthropoda > Insecta > Diptera > Rhinophoridae > Melanophora > Melanophora roralis. The sequence goes on along the minus strand of OY757190.1, from coordinate 16,640,240 downwards.
TTGCCAAACGAACGAAAATTCAACTTTGTATCAACTAATATGTATTTCATAATTTTTATTTTCTTTTTTAACGTAAATCTTAAATAATTTAAAAGTAATAAAGTGCATCTATAAAGGATTAAAATTTTTTTATTTTTTTATTTTTTATGCTTTAGAAGCTAGGTCCGTTATTTCTTTGCCTAACTATTAATATGTATATTATACATGAGGCATGTAAAAAATCTCCTAAGGGAAGCAAAAAGTAATTGTTTTTTTGCTCAAACTTGTTTTTAATTAAATTTAATTAAATATGAATGGTATATTTTGCTATGATAACTACATAAATAGATATGCACTTAAAAATAAGAAATTTTCTTAAGTTTCTTGAAGTTTTAAAGAAAATATTTCAAAAATAAAAACGTATCTTCGCATTAATCATAAAAATAAATATTAAATGTAATTAAAAATCAATATTAGAGATTTTACAATATCCCAACACTGCCTAGTAAACATCCTTGTGCCCAACCTCTGGTAAAGTTCTTTGGTTAAGTTAGCATACCCTTTAACCTTAATCTTAAAGTGAAATCACAACAGTGGAATAATTTTCTTTTTATTTTCCTATTAATTTAAAATATTTTAAGAAAACAGACACACATACGTACATAGTTATGATGACGATAACAATATTATAACGTTGAGCAGCATAAAAAGCAGATTTAAAGCAGTAAGAAAGAGCATAAAAGTTAGTGTAAAAAGGAAGTGTGTCAAAATGATTGATAGTGCATTAAAGTACGTGTTGAGAAGGGCACACGTATGTGTGTATGTGTGTGAATTTTAGGAATTTAAGTAAGTTCGAGTGCTATAAATATTTTGGTTTGTTAAACTGATGTATATTATTATATACACACCGACATAAGTATGTATGTTCATTGACACAAAGATTGAGGATAGGGAGGATAAACCTTAACACATATACATATGTATGTAAGTGTAGAGGTAAAAAGTTGTTTGTGTGTAAATATCTAATAGTGTATGTTTATATAAAACAACTTACCAATTACAGTTAAGTAGACTAACAACACTAAAGGCGGATGTGAAGAAACTTGACACTCATAAGCACCCTCATCACGTTCGTTGGCATATTGGATTAAGAGCTTCCAATTGTTTGGTTCTTCAAACTCTAACGAATATCTGGAATCACCGCTATACGTATGAAGGCCAAATGTAATAAGTGCCAGCTCGTCGCCTTTTCGACGCATCCATGATACCTTTTTTTCATTATTATTAATGTTTTTATTACAGTTGTAGTTAACAAATTTGTTGTTTTTTATTGCGAAAAAGATACAAAAATATAAAAACCATTATAAGATTAATAAATAAATGAGTAATTGAGTAAATGAATATATTAAGCAGAATTGAGCACCTAATGAAATAATAATGAAATATTGCCTAAATGCCTCAAATAAATTTTGTCTCGACAAATAAGAGAACAAAAAAAATGTGTCTAATGCGATAAAAAGATCAGCATTTAAATCGAAAATATAACAAAGTATGTATATCTGTATGTATGTAATCATGTTTGAGTGTTAAAATTGTGGTTACGTAGTGATTAAAGAATTAAAACAGGATAAAAACAATTTTGGAAAATGAAAAATTTGCAATGAAATTTTTCACTTAAGATAACTTAGAGAATTTTAAAAATTTTAAATTTATTTTTTTAAAGTTTAGCGCATTTAATGACTAAATTTGTAGAAAGAAACCTGCAATACAATTTTCAAATAAAAATTTAATAGTAAATTTTACTAAAACGGGCAGGATGTTGCTACATGACGCTTTTAGCGATATGTAAGGCATTAACAACTTTCTTACTCACAAACTTTTGAACCCAGAAAACAAAATAGAATGGAATTGATGTTAAACTTCTGTTGAAACCAAAATGCTTGGAAATTAATAAGTAACAAAAGATTTGAACCAAGAAGTAAAAACAAATTATATAAAAAAGTCCCCCTTAATAATTCCATTAATTGGTAAACGTGATTTTTTAAAAAGATCAAGTAAGACTCTTTTATTATTTAATTTACAAAAAGTTAAAGAACATAAAAGTTAAAAAAAGAAGTAACAGCGATATCACCAAGATTTGGCTTATGAGGCGGCTGAAGCTAAAATTTTTAAACACCATTTTTTTAATTGTATCCCAGGTTAAATTGTTTAATTTCTTACATCACTTTGGTGGCATGGTAGACAACAAAAGACAGGATGTGCAATATTACGTCCTTTAAGAGGTCCTACGTTTTTACTATAAATACTATTAAAACCTGCAAAACGCTTAAGGGTAACGAGAAAAAAGATTGATACAGTTTATAAAATTGATTATATAGAGACAGTTGAATTGCCCTATCGCACACTTATCTGCACTGCGCTGATGTCAGATTGGCTTTAGTTGAATAGAACTCTGATAAAAATGCCAAACGAGACGGATTATTTTGGAACGAACTTCACCAAAAAGAATGGGACTAGGTTTTTCTGTTGGGAGCCGGAGATCAAAAAATACTTCCAGACCATAACACAGTCCTGTAAGCAGAGATTTAAGTAATCATAGAATGATTCTCCTGGATTAGGGCACATACAGGTCATATGGACTTAAATATCATCACCAATGGCAAATTATTGACAATTACCCAGAATATTGTCAAGTACGCATTTATTAAGCTTTAAAGGGTAATTAAAAGTAAACAAACAAATAATTGAATGAGTAAAACTAAAAAACGGCAGGCAGTTGTCCATAGAAGTTCAAAACCTTTTATTGCAGCTATAGATAAATTCAAGGAATGAATAAATATTGTCCACAGGGCTCTAGGGATTAATGAAACTATAAGTAGAAAAATGAGAATGCTTTTAGGCAGCAAAATGAAGATATGGCTATTGGAGCCAAGAGACAGGAAAACCCTCAGTTAAGCAAAGTAAATCAGTGCACTAAAAGGTCACTTAAATCTACAAGCACATCTGCATTTGTTAAGAAAAGAAAATGGCAGAAACTCTATGGCTTGCAGCACACCTAAGAATTGATGGAACATTGTCATTTAAATAAGAAGTGTAAAATAAAGAACGCTTACAAAGTTCGCCCGGACTATTAAACTTCTAAGAACTTCTTTCTACAAACTCTTTTTTCTATTGATAGAAGCGCACAAAAACTAGTTGTGGCGTATATCCAGCGGGACTTGAGGCCTTTTTTAAAAGATCTCCTTCTTTGATCTAAGCTATCTCAACCTCATCTAGCCCTAAGCTTACAAAATAGTATTTTGGAGCCTTTAGGCTTAAGTTCATGTAAAGCTTGATTTATTTGCTTTCGGTTAAGTCCTTGAGGAAAATTAGTGTTTTGTTTTGAATCAAGGTTAAGAAGTTGTTATTAAGATGTTCATATAAAATGCTTTGACAACTCAATTGATTGAGAAAATTTTCGATTAAAATTGAATGCAACAATTTGTTTCCTGCTTTTTATGAACTGCTTAAAGTTGCTTCGTGGGTGTCTTTCAATAATCACGAAGTTTAACTTAAGTAAGATAATACTATTTTTGAATCTTAGCCCAATTGAAATTTTGTAGGCTGACCTCTGCCTCGTTTCTGTATTATATGTAAAAGGTTCTTTAGTCGAGAAATTTATGGTCGCCCTGTCAAAGACAGAATGAATCAAAGGAAAAATATTATATATGTTTAATGTTAACTTGCATTATATTAAAACTATATGGTTCACCCTGTTAATAACTGGAACGTTGTTATAATCTAATAACATTTTTCGATGCGAAAACGAGGCACTGGGCCGTTTTGTCTGTTGTGCCAAAATCCCAATTTTTTAACCCTACAAATTATTTATGGATAATGAAAAAAGCTTCAGTATGTTTTAGTTGTATTTTTTACCCAAACCAAACAAATGGTATCCTTATAACTATGTAGGGACTTTTAGCGCTCAAAAATAGTAGTTTAAACTCCCTTTCAATCATAGCGATTGATTGAACATCACTATCTGATTCCATTGAAGCACGTCTATCATAATTTTCGGCTGACTGAGGGTTAATATGTTCTTGTAAACAAAGTGTAGGTCACCTGTTTGCGTAACATTTTAATTTAATTTGGCACATAAGATCTCTTGTATTCAAACTAGGCCTTTAAAGAATTATTCCCATTATTCCACAAAGTATAAACTATTTTTTTATGCTTTCTAACTTTATATATTTTTTGTTTTTTTTTTTTATTTATTTTAATAACTAATTTTAATATACGTTAGGTACATTTCTCAACAACGACTCCAACCAGGGACTTAACGATTGTTTAATTAACCACAAACTTATAAATTAGCAATATTGTTTGAAATTAATTATCAATCACGTAGATAATTGGGACAATTAATTTTTTATTCAATCCTTTAAATTTTTTAAAGTTATGCATTTATATATAAAATTATTTGCATAACAGATAGACAGCATTGTTTGTTAGTATAAATGTATAAATATTTGTATAAAAATAAAATTTTACCCAAAATAGCGTCCTTTCTTAGAAATAACCCTAAATAAGCTTTAAGTGATCATAAAACTTATCCAGCGCTTTCAGATAATATATTACAGCCCAAGCAATAAAAAATGACCCGCGTAATAGGTGTGTAGCGTTTATTTCTTAATTTTTCTAATATAAAAGCATCCCTATAGAAAATGTATGGCAATTGGTCGAAGTTCTCGTTCTGTGATTGGTACAAAACTTCTTTTACAAAAAGTTATTGATAGTGATCGGTGGAAAAGGCACACATCACGTAACTAGTTTATTGGCGTTAAATAAGATAGGGAAAACAATAGACATATTGGTCCCCACACATATACATACATCTGTTTATACATCTACACATACATACACGCATACGTACGTGCATACATACAAAGTAGTTTAAACAGGATCTTAAGAAACTAACAAAAACAGAAATAAGGTATCAGTTTTGAACCTGTTGCCCTCCCCAATACAAAACAGCGCCAAAGTTACATGTTCCTTTTATATAAAATGAAAGAGTTAAAATAAATCCCTAGTCTAACTACCCAATCACGTCAATGGTTAAGGACTAGTAAACTTCCACGTAGCAATTTTGATTTAATTTTAAGAGTAAAAGTTTTTTTAAAAAATATAAAAAGTGTTTCTAATGGAAGGACAAAGTAATTTTTCCATAAGTTTTTGTTTTTAAATAATTTATTTTAAATCCCTTATACCCCCTATATAAAACCAGGAGGATGAAAATTCCTTTTATTTATCCTTAAAAACTTATGAAAGTGAACTACTCTGCCACATTATATTTTTTATTGCACTGTGCCCTTAAAAACAAATTAAGTTCCCGTTGTTAACACTCTTGATTTTAAAAGGTGCGCAACGTCTTCAAAGCCATAAATATTAAATCATCTAATTCATTACATTTTACATTTATGCGTAGATTTTTTTTCAAGAGCCATTTAAAAACAGTTTGTGATTCTTTTTAGGGCACAGCCAGAAGGAGAGAAATTTATTTTGCGAAAGTTATTTATGGCACCGCATTTAAAATAGAAAATGTGGTCTTAATGTTGTCGTCACATTTTTCTTTTGTGCCATTAAACATATTACAAAAAAGCTGCTTTAGATGTGTCATTCACGTTTTGCCTTATGTCATCCATCTTTCTAAGGTACGGCTAAAGATTAATGATTAGAATTGTTTTGTTTAACTCAGTAGTAAATTCGACAGAAAACACTAAATTTGTGCTTTAGGAGGAAACAAATTTGTAAAGTAAAGTGCTTTAACTAAGACACATAAATGTGTTAGTATAAAATATTTAAATTCTTAAATATGATACATATCTCTTAGAGGTCTGCAGGGGATAAGTTTTTAGATAACTTTTGAAATTTGACGTAAAGGAGAGTATGCACTTGTAGTTGCTCGCAGTGTGAGAGTAGAGAAGATAACCTTACCGCAGTTTGTCAATTACAAATGTAATGGATTTGATACAAAATAAATACCTTAGAAAGTGAACGTAATCAAAAAATTGTCCAAATAAAAACTAACACAAGTGCTTGTGCCAATACAATACAAAATTTTTATTTTTTTGGTGGCACATTTTAGTTATTGCAATAAAATAATGTGCCGCTTGTATGTGTGTGACGGTGTGCGACATTTTATACATGTTTTGTTATTGTAACGAAACCAATCACCATATAAAATCTGTGCTTACCTACACATACTTCCATATAAAAAATAAATAAAAATAACAACAGAACTGAACCAACCACCAAATGTAAATTTTGTTTGTTTCTCATCAACTACTTTTGCGAGAACGAATATAGCAGTAGTTGATACATAGCTAAATCGACAACTTGAAATTTTTCGGCAGAAAATAAAAGTGAACAAAAAATCTTAAATAGAAAACTCTACTAAGTAACAGCGAATACATAGTTGACTATTATGACGTCTATAGAATAAAATTCTTTTTTTTTAAGGCCCTACGAATAAGAGTTCATCCTGTGACATACTCAAGTATACAATAAGTACAAGTATATCCGTGCAGCTCCCTGATTGATATCTATAACTTTTGACTTTAACCATGACAAATTTTTATTTGTTAAATCACAAGCCAAAATAAAAATTTCAATTTATTTTTTAAAGTCGTTAGAAAAATTTGCAAATATATTGTCAGGAGACTTTTTAGCGAAATTGTCTTTTATTGACAATCGCAACTTTATCAACGTCATTTAAAGGCGTATAACAATGCCTGATATTCTGACTTATAATTGTGGATGTTAATGGATATGTTTTATAGCATCACATATACACTTATTTGTTTAAATACATACATACATATGTAAATGACAATATTATATTATCTTACGGGTTTTGAGTTTAAGCTTTTCGGTAAGGATTATAATTTATTTACATAATTGAGATTCCTAAATACGTGAATGCAAATAATTCTAACGAAAATTATAAAAGATTTAAGGTTGTCACTAAAAAAAAATTTAAATCTAAAGTAGGCTTCAAATAATGATTTTGCGTAAAAATTTTGTTAAAAACCCCTATGTATATATGTTAAATATAAAAAATTTTTTTTAGATACGACTTTAAGACAACAAGAAATATGGGGAAGTAAAAACACAAATACAAAAGAAAGGGTACCTTTATATTACATATTGTTTTGAAATTGCGAATAGCTATTAGCCTACCGGAAACCCTCACCTAAAAATGTTTTCCACTTACCCTTTTTAACTATAACGTTATATATAACTAAGGGTTAGTTTTAATCAGGTAGCTAAAAAGGTAATAAGGTAATGTAGCATTACTGACTGAGAATTTATATTACCCTCCAATGATTACTAATTCAAGGGACATTTATTCGGAATTTATTGATTTGATAACTTGTGTGATACAGGAGTATAAGAAGAACAAAGTTTATCTCAAAGCTCATATGGTGGGACATTCAGTTGTAGGAAAGCTTCTTTAAGTGGCTGAAATTACTGACTAAATTAAGTATTGGGGTTAGAACAAAACTGCTCTAAGGCAGCGCAGCATACGCAGAAAGCAGCGGAACTTATGAAATCTTATTTTTGATGGCATTGAAATAACTAGACTAAATAAGATATTAACTAGCAATCCAGCTTCTATTGATCTTAGCTTGCTGAATGGATGTTTTCCAAGCACCTCGTTTAACCAAAGATAACAACATCTTTTTAGCTAGAGAAATTGTGTCAATTCGACCGGCATGGCCCCGCCAGCGCATGTAGAGATATAGTCATACAGTTCGTTCAGAGATTATACTCCCCGTTAATACAGGTCGTCTGCTTAGCCCTAAGTAGCATATATTTGCCAACACAATCGCTTTATTTTTATGCCGACATCATATTTATATTGATGGATGACCCGAGGTATATAAACTCCTGTATTACCTTAACGTTACAACTGCCGGCTGAATGAAACAGACGGCATTTTCCTGGCGCAACTGCAGCACGTAATTCGAAAATTACTTTTTGGCTAGTTTTGATCTTAAAAGAGTGTTTAAGATAGAACAATTTGCCAGCATTTTACAGGATATCGAGGATCATATTCCTAACAAAATCAGGTAAAAAAAATATCTTTTTATTTAGTCGTTTACCAAAATGTGAAGGCCTTTTAATTTTGTGATATGTCCTTGACCGCAATCACTAAAAGCGTTGTGAAAATGGAAACTGCCTAACCGGCTTCTTACTTCCAAGTGAAGGATTTTATAGTCACAGTCAATAAACTTTTCATTGGAATTAAGGATGAAAATGCTTAAATTATAGTAAAGTTAATGTAATGGTTATCGTCACTGAACAGCTCTTAAGTAAAATATGCTCCTGGATTAAGGTTTAACTGCACAGAGTAAGCTATAAGGCAAAGAAAATAAAGCTGGGTGTGAATTTTGAGAAAATAGGCTTTAAGCATTAGCTAACAGACCACAATAGGATTGGATAATGCCAATCTGATACCAAAAGTATCTGATACTGGGCAGTAAACTGTCGTGAATGCTTAATGCCGAGAAAAGAATCAAAAAGACCTCCAGTTCATTTTCTGAGTACGAAGAACTGTAGGGAAACGTGGGTGTTTACTCCAAAATTTTCGCTTTGAATATACGCTGCAATTGTTAGTCCTACCTTGTTCTATGGAATACGTGTGTAGTGACATAAGACGTCCAAAAAGCACGCAGAAACTTGCATGACTATGTATAACGGGCGCTTAGTTCAGCATTCCTATGGTGTCACTAAATATAGAATTTTATTTAAATTCTATTAATCTGCTGTCAAGGAAGTCATATGAACGCGAACCTGGTGACGAGTTACATAGAAGGGAAAGACCAAAACTCTGATAGAAGGTTCAAGTGGAGAAAGACTTACATATTTAAGCTTAGTGTCAGAAATTAGAAACAAAGCGCCTGGAAATCGATTCTTTGTTCGGCTAATAGAAAAAAAATCTGTAATGCAACCTAAGTAAGTAAATTATTTGGTTGCAAATAATGTAGCGAGAAGGTGTGTAAATCTATTGGGAATAACAAGTTAGTCATGGCAGGATAATTAGGAAGGAAAAATGTAGCAGTGACTACAGGTGTCAAACTCCTTAGGGAATTGGCTGTAACTATGGAAAAAACAGCTGGTTGTAGGTCTTTGCCCAGATTACAGGACCTAAAACTTTTTGAAGGATGGGTTTAACGTAAAGAAATGATATAAATTACCGAATTTGTTGTCAATATTCATTTCGTTGATTCTTACACTTAAGCATCAGAAGACTCCAACCAAATTTTTAAAAAAATTTTATGAATATTTTTTGCCTTAATTAAATATCTTTAATAAACTTATTGAGAATTGCTACAAGCAAACCAAAAAAATTCCAACAAACCAGTTTTTTGCTATTAGCTTTGTTGCTGTTACAAAAGATGGAGTCGAAACTATGATTTTCTTTTGGGAACTGGGCATCAGTGAGTTATAAAAACTTTCTTAAGCTTTAAGTATTTTTAAACAGGGGTTTTAGTAGCCACCATGACCGCTCATCTTTTTTTGTCCTTTTACCATAAGTATCTTACGAAAAATTTACTATTTGTGGGTCAAGCAGCGGCAAAAAGGTATTGTTGAGTATATTCAGTACTATGGGCCAGCGCTTGTGAGCCTTATACCATTTTTTTAAAAAACCTTAAGGAGTATTCTTAGAGAAAAAGAGAGTGCTGAATATTTCTAAGATAATGTGGAGCACCCTTGAGTTTATTTAATCGGAATTGCCGTATTTATATATCCGTATTTTTTGTTTTCTGGCTACACAAGTAACTCAAACGATTTTTTTGAGGTCCTCGAAGTCAGCCAATTCAATATAAACTACTTTTGAACTGAAGTGTAAGTCTTTTTTAAAACTTTTTAAAATTTTATTTAATTTATTATTAACTTATCCTTAGGTTAAAAATAAATTACAGAAGGGTTCAGTCTTAACAACTATTTAGTTAAAATAAATTTTTGGGCCTTTTACATTGTCAACCATCTGGGGCCTTTAAACTTTAAAAAGCCTTAAATCTCATTTATCATTAAGTTTTTTAAGGAAATCAGCGGATACATTCAGTTTAAAGTCGCATAAAGAACAAGATTAATAGAGTGGCAAACTAAAGCTAACGTTCTTAAAAACTTGTGCTTTAAACGTAAAAAATTCAGTAAAAAACAAAAGAGCGTTATATTCGGCTGTGCCGAATCTTATATACCCTTCACATTGGTCTTTAAATATACCCAGCCGAGTAATTTTGTACTGCAAATAATATAATAAAAATCCTTGTGCGAGTTTTAAAGTCCATAGAAAACTTTACAAAATTTTAACGTTCGTATGAATAACAGAAATAGATGAGGAACGTTTGAGGTCGACAGTAATGCAAGTTTTTGACATTATTTATATTTAAAGGTTAATAAAAGTTGTTAATTTTTATGGGATGTTCTAGTCCCCCTGCTCCTCTTCAACTTTTTTTCCAAAAAGAATGAATTATTTGATTATTACTTTTCGTGGAATATTCGAAGTCGATAGTTGTTATAGTTTTCCAGATGTGGCGTATCGCAAATTTCATAAAAATTCTTAGTTTGTATTAGAGCTACCCCTTCCCCTGCCCCTGCCCAAAAAAACTTTTTTTGAATGTAGGTCTTATCCTGTTACTTTTTGCAAAACATTTGAAGTCAATTTCTGTTATAGTTTCCTAAATTTAGCATATCGAAAATATCATAAAAATTGTTAATTTGTATGGGAGATCCCCTTTGTCCATCCTCCACCCAAAAAATTTTTTCTTCAAATCGTAGGCTTTGTTGTCGAATTACTTTTTGTAGAACATTTGATTTCGATATCTGTTATAGTTTCCTAAATATAGCGTACCTATTGAAAATTTCATAAAAAATTATAATTTGTTTGGGAGCTACCCCTTGCTCACCCCCCACCCAAAAAATTTTTTCTTAAAAACATAACTCTTGATGTGCAATTACTTTTTGTAGAACATTTGATTTCGATTTCTGTTATAGTCTCCGAGATATAACTTATAGAAAATTGCAAAAAAATTGTTAATTTGTATGGGACCTCCATCTTGTTGACCCCCCCCAAAAAATTTTTTCCTTAAAACACCCCCCCACCAAAAAAATTTTTACCTTAAAACATAACCCTTGATGTACTAACTTTTAGTAGAACATTTCATTTCGATATCTGTTGTAGTTTCCGAGATATAGCGTATCGAAAATTTCATACAAATCATTAATTTGTATGGGAGCTACCCCTTTTTTTTTGCCCCCACCCAAAAAACTTTTTCTTTACAGCGTAGCCCTTATTGCCCAATTACTTTTTGTAGAACATTTCATTTCGATATCTGGTTTAGTTTCCGAGATATAGCGCATAAAATAGTTCACCAAATTTGTGCAATTGTAGGAAAAATACCCCTTTCCCTGGTCCTATCTGAAAATATTTTTTTCGGTACTTAGGTCCCTTCTTTAGGAGTATCCGTGCCAAGTTTTGCGGCAAGAGTGACTATACTTACTAAGATATATAGGGATATATGCACGGATTTTGTCCTAAAAAAATGGGTTACTCTGGGTTTTCGCTTATATCTCGGTCAATAGTAAACCGATTTTGCTGATTTTAAATAGCGATTGTTAGCGGGATATTTCCGATAGTTTGACACCATTAACTGGTCTGTATCTTTTTATCTGACTCCGGAAACTTGATTTCAACAGACGGACAGACAGACGGACAGACGGACATGGCTATATCAACTTCCCTATCTATAAGGATCCAAAGTATATATACTTTATGGGGTCATAAATGAATAATAAAGAAATTACAAATGGAATGACAAACTGATATATACCCTTATCACTATGTGAAGGGTATAAAAAACGTAAAACAAGTAAAATTAAACAAAAAGCACAAAAATCTTCTTTACATAAAGTTTTTGGTGCAGCTTAGCTTTAACTGAAAATATAGGACATTCAAATAATTAAATAAAATGGGAAACTAAGAAAAATGTCGAAAATAAGACAACAATATGGCAAAAGTACAAAGCTACGTGCGTCTGTCAAAAGTCATTACGGTGATTAAGACAATGACAAATGCGACACAAAGCGACACAAACTCTAAAAAATCCCACAAAGACATAAATATTAAGTTATCAGATTATGGCGACAATTGCTTAAACAAACCAAAAACGATAGACAAATGTCTGGATTTTTGTTTTTTAAGAAAATTTTTTTGAAGAAATTCAGGTATAGAAATGTGCGTTAGACTAAAGTTAAAACAAAAAATGTGCCAAAAAAAGAAGAGAAAAAAAATATGTTTCTTTAACAAAAACTCTTCCTTTTTGTTGACTTAACTGCTCTTAGAAACTTTGATACTTTAAACTCTAATCTTAATGGTTTTCAACATCCTACATAAATACAATTTATTTAACTCGTAATTTTTTGCTGCCGCCATTACAGAGTTTGGTAAATTGAATAAGTTGAGATGCATTAAATGGCAAAAGTTAATTCCAATTTATTTTTACTTTTTCTTTATATTTTTTTATTATTTTATATTGTTGGCTTTTGGAAATAAAGTCATACAATTATAAGGCAAAAAAATACCTAAAAAAATTCAACCATTCATAGTACTTTAATGAAATTGTTTTTAATCTTTAGACAACAATAACATTAATTAAATTATGTTAAACCTTTCTAGACTTTTTAAAATTATTTAGCTGCAATTGAATATTTTTTTAATGTTTAATGTGGGCAAAAAGGTGTAAAGTTTTTTGTTTACTTTTTAAGCAAAAAAAAAAAAATCTTATAATGAAAATGTAATTGGCGGGGTAGCAATTCGGTATAAAGTTTTGAAAAGTTCTTCTCGCGACATTACGTAAGATGTTTAATTTCATCACTTTAGGTAAAAAACTTAAACACTAAAACTAAAAATCCCGCTTCTTAACATAAAAGTGTTCGTTGTTTTCTCACCGGGATAACAAATTATATACAATTGTAGTAATTTTTGCCTTAAGGTGGGCAATTTTTTTTAAGTTGTGTAGAAAATCATCTACTTATGTTTATTTTATGGGGTATCCATATAGACGAGTTCTGACTTTGCTTAAGCAAATAATAAATCGGTTTGGGAATTTTTATTTTGGTGGAATAATCGATAAAGGTTTTTTATGAACTTGATTTTCCTATATTTTTGGCATCAAAATATTGTATCCTCTGTTGAGATTAAGAATGGATTAAACCCATTTTAAATACCCTATTCGAAAGCGGGACGTGTCCTAGAAAGAGGGTTTGTAGCGAATTGGATGAACTCTGCTTTTCACAACTGTTTTGAAATTGCTGCCTGATATTTTCTATCACATTGGCCTTTCGAAACTGCAAACTTTTTCTTCTTCTTTTATTTATAAAGCACATGAAAAGTCCATTGTTTGGAATAGCCTTCATGCAAATGTCCCCCCGGAATTAGCATATTTGGTTATAAATGACTCCAATATTGCTCTGTTTTGACAAAATTTTACAAATGCTCTCCCGAAGTTATTATCCATGTGTCTTTTATTTTGTTACTTATTTCTATACTCCACAAATATCTCATCGGCCCCTTTTTAGATATCTTGATTTTTTCATAAAACCCCTTCAAATGTGGTGTAAGGTTTAATATGGTCGGCCTTGACCGACTATAATATTCTTACTTGCTTAAGTATAAATTATTTCTTGCTGCTCTTTAAGTTAAATTACAGATCTGTTGGGTGTAGGTTAAAAAAACTATGTTAAAATGCATAAATAAATGCAGAATACGTACGTACATACGATTGTCATAGGTATTCAGCTCACGAAATTGTCCGTTATTCCGTACACTTTTTTATAAAAAAGGAGTGTTTGTGGACCATATTAGTCAGCTAAACAAACAAAATAGATGTTACGTTGATAATGGTGTTCCAGTGCAAGGATGTGTTTTATTATGTTTCGGTTATTGATGTTGACAATGTTGTGAAGAAACTAAAAATACAGCTGCTGCAGTAACAATGCATTTACATAAATAGTTGCGCAATTCAAGTTAACTTATTTCAATTTTTATTTTATTTTTGCAAATAAATCATCACTCTTTACAACTTTAAAATTTGAAAAAAAGAAAAAAAAAAACAACGAAAAAGATCAACAGGGTTATTCATTAAAAATTTATCAATTTCATTTTGGCCAAAAGATATATTTTTTGTTTTCTAGTTTTCTTTTTGTCCATATTTGATTTTTTTCCTAAACGAATTGAACAGGTTTCAACCATTAAACTCTTCCAAACATTTCTATACCATTTTCTACTTTTATATCTTAAAGGCAAATTGCTGTTGATGGTCTTTAAACGAACGTGCAATAAATTTGCTGATGATGCCCTTCCGTTATCCTGTGCTTTGTGCAAAAAAGGTCAGAATATTCGATAAATATAATTTGACTTGATTTTTTTTGTGAAATTTCTTAAAGCATACCAAAGCTGGTAAGTGAAATTTATTTCAAACGATAGACGTTCGTAATTGATTTCTTATTTTATATTATTAATCATGTAAAAGGCTCTTGCTACTTATGAATGTATACGTAATAGTTAATTGAGTTGTTTAGGTAAAACAGAGATTTATTTTTAAAGTGATGACTATAAGTAGTTTTTTGTTAATAATTGATTAGTTAACAGTTTTTCTTCATATAAAAGTAACATTTTTATGCCAACACTACATACGTGGTAGGGGTATTATGCATTTATGCAGATGTTTGTAAAGCCTAAAAGTAATGGTCTGACACCTATCCTTAAGTATACCGATGGATTTAAAATCATTTCTGAATAGATTAAAGTATGTCTGTCCGTCCGTCTGGCTTGATGTCCATATATTTTTGTGAACAAGTTACAGGACGCAATTTTCAAGATACTTCGATGAAATTTAGCACAGATCAAGGTTGGTCCATTTTTTTACTAAGCACACATACACGCAGAGAAAAAACATGGTTGAGTATGGTCACGGCAGTATGATAACGAACACAAAAATTCAATCATAATTATAATTGCAATTACCATTTTCTGTTTATGGTAAACATTATTTTAATCATGGGCAGACATTATTTTTATTATGAGTTATTAAATATATGATGGTCTAAGAATATGGCTATTATAACCTTTATTCAATATTATGGTTACCTAAAATCAAATAAATGATCACCACAAACATATAATGGTAATTTTATTCATAACTATGATTACATTTTTTGCCACAAACTAAGTACAACTATAGTATGGTTGCGGTATTCATAATAGTGATGTTCTTAACCATACAATGATGGAATTGTTCGTGATCATATTCCCGTGACCATACTCAACCACGTTTTTTTCTTGAGTGTATAAGCTCCCAAAATAAGCATTATGGGCTATAACTGATTTGAATATTATGGATTTGGACAAAGTTTTGCATATAGGTCTAACCTAACACCACCAACTAGTACCACCAACAAGACCCACCTGCAAGTATACCGATTGACTCAGAATCACTTCCTGAGTCGATTTAAGTATGTGTTCATGTGTCCTTGTGAAGATAATTTGTTAAAATGCGACACAGATAAGTTCTTTGACCCCGGCAAAAAGTGAGCTGCTTAAAGGTTTTCCTTTCAGAGAAAGTTAACGCGAAGATTAACTACAAACGAAATGACAAACAGAAATACATATACCCTCACAGAAAGAAAACTCGCTTTCTAAAATCAAGAATTTTATTCTTGAATTTATTCAAAATCTTTCTTGAAATTTTAAAGTACGATCCTTACTTACATTTTCTTAAATCAAGCCTATTCGGATTGCTTCAACAAATCAAACAGAAAAAAGCTTGTTGTTTTAATATATTATTTTACATTTAAAACAAAGTGTCTGGGTGGCCTAGAGGTAACGCGCTTGTGCTGCAGTGCAGAAAGTCCCTGGTTTGAAACACAGCTTCGGTAAGTACAAAAAATTAAATTTTTAAATTATAAATTTTAAGTATCTATAAAATAGAAATAAAATATAAAATTCTTTTTCTTTTATAAAGCTCCATAAGTCAAAAAAATGACATTTCATTTTCGAATAAATCCCGTTTATGGCTTAAATCAATCTTTTTCACGCGTACATTAAGTACGGTTCGAAACTTAAATCAATCCTTTTTTGGTTTAATTGTGGCTAAAAGTAAAAAATTCATACTTTAAAAATTTAACTTGGAGTAAGAAATTTCATACTTGATTTAAGAAAAACCGTACTCACCGTACTTTTGACACCGCTATGGCTTGATTTTAGTAAAGTTTTCTTAGATAATTTTTTGTGTGCTTATTACTATGTAAAGGGTATACAAATTAATCGATTAAAAGAAAATGACAATTCATCTGAAAGGGAATAAATTATTATTTTTATTATAATTCTTTTATTAGAAAATATATTAATGCACAAGCACCTTAAAGTATTTACATAATACGATCTTTAAGTAAAAATTCTTTGGGTTCAAATATGTAAGGTCACATTTGTCGAAGACTTCTAGCGGTCATAATGAGCAGACATTATGTTTTTTGAGTGTCTGTCTACGATAAGATGTTAAGGTGTTATTTTTAGGGATTGTGATCTCCTTGAAAATAATAAATTTTAAATTTTTTTTAAAATTTGGTGAAAAAAGGAATATCAATGGCAGTTATTTCCGAGAATGCATGTTTCGGAAAGTCATTTGGTTGGGGACAATTTGAAGTAATGAACCGATCATCACCAGTTTCAATAGGCTTGGTCGCTATAATAAGAGCTGATCTGTAGCAAATTTAATTAAAATGCTCTGGAAAATAGTACTAGCACTTTTATTACAAGGCCTCAGACTATTATTTTATGGCGTTTCTGAGAGCTGCACAAACGTATGGGGAGTACAGATTTTGTTAGACCAAGTACGAAATTTCTTAAACCAAGTACGATTTTTCTAGTACGAATTTCTTACATTTAGCCACATTTAAGCCAAAGAAGAATTGATTTGAGCTCGAAACCGTGCTTAAAGTACGCTTAAAAGATTGATTTAAGCGTCAACGGGATTAGTATAAAAATTAAATGTTGTTTGTTTTAGCTACGGGGCTTTATAACAGACAGGGACGCTCTGCACTACAGCACTAGCACAAGAATAAAATTCTTGATTTTGGAAAATGTTTTTTTTTCTGTGTATGATTGACTAAAAACTTGCATACACAAATCACTGGCAAATGTAAGTTTAATTTGCTTTAAAATTCGTTGCTAAAAGTTTTTTTTTCCTTTTTAAATGCATGGAACTTTTCCTTGCATTAGAAAATGCTAATAATATTAACAGAAAGCAAAGATTTTAGTTTTTAGTTTAAAGTTTTATTTAAAAGTTGAGAGATAAAAACAACTTTATTTAATAGTTTTTAACAAAACATGCAACGCACAGTTTCAAAACAAATATACAATATTTAAAGTTACTTCCTTCTAAGGGTTAATGTTTATGTGTTGTTGCTGTTGTTGTTTAACGATATGTTATTGTTACTTAATGCATGGTAAATGTGTGCACCTGACTATGCATAAGTGCCGTTACATGTTGCCAAAAACAGTACAGTACATGCACGTATGTCTGCATGTTCTTAAAGAATTAAGAAGAATTCAGACTCTTAAGTAAATGTTTGGGAGTCTGTCATTTTCTATACAGTTCTATGCAATTTAAAAAAGCTTTAGGCAGGAAATACGAACGAAGCTAAGTTAACTTATACAATTAATTGCATCTAAATTTTTCAATACAAGGGTTAAAATATAGTCGGCAACACAATTTTGTTACCTTCATGTTTAATTGCACAGTACTGTACAAACAAATTTAAATACCAAATAATATTATTGAAGCTTAATAAAATTTTTAAGCTTTCTTAGAAAATGTTCAAGATTGTTTCTTTACGACTTAAAATAACTTTTTAGAAAAGTAAACTATCTAAGCAGTTTTAAAAAAATAACAAAAGGATTAAAGTAGATGTCAAAACAATAAAAGTTTTGTTTTATTTATAGCTTAATTAACGAAACAATTTAATGCGCCGATTAGGGTGCTGTAAATAAATGGGTCTTTTGTAATTTAAATTAGATAATTTAAAATCTATTAATATTTTAAGCATTGAAAAGGATAGAAGTATAAACTACATATGAAGTAAGGAATTTGTTAAAAACTACAGAGAAACATACTTTAAAAATAAAAATTTTAATTTTTTTATTTTAAACAATTTTACCTTAAGAAGAAAGCTTTTTAACTTTTGTTCCTAATGACTTGCAATAAAAGTTTAAATTTTCGTTTAATGGTGTTTATAATTTGATGACTTGGATATTTTTTTTTGCATTAATGCAAAGACATCAACGTTCTTAAGCTAAACAGCCTAAGGAAACAGAAGACACACATACACACCTAAAGAAGTTAAATTATAAATACATACATATGTATGTCTTCCTAATACATTTTCTATTGTTTTGCTTACTTTTACAAGAATCTAAATTCTGTTACATTTTATTATCTGAATTTGTTTCTACGTGTTGGCATATAAGTATTAAACATTTAAATAGCTTTAGGCTGTTCACTTGTAAGTATATTTAGATTAACTCAAATAAAAATATAAGAATAATTTTTGTAAGAAAAACCTTCTTGTACAAACATTTAAGAATACAAACGTAAATATTCATAAACGTAAATATTTTCGGATAAAGGTGACTTTTCTAATCACAGATTATACGCATGTTTGTACATTATTTAAACAATTTTAGTATAAGCAATCTTGTCAAATTATATTAAGAAAACTGAGTCATTGAACTTTATGAATAAAAACTCAGGTAAGGATGTTTTAAACATTTAACGCTATTTAAAAAAATTTATCGAGAAATAAAAGTCTTTGATACTTAAGTTTAATAATAGGAAGAGCACAAGTTTGTAGATATTGTGATTTGAAAGGCACAAAATGCAGCATTTTTAGGGGTGCAATAAGTATTTTAACTTGACAACTGTTGAATTTTTCATATCACAAATTAAAGGAATTTAAATGCTGTTTTTATAATATGACAAAAGAATCGTGCTGGGCATTTTATACAGGGTGTTTATAATTTTTGATTAAAAGAAAGAGAATGGATCTTATATTGATAAATGTTTTATCTTATGTCGGCAATTATATATGAAATACAATATTAGATAAATGTCCGCCTCTGTGAGAGCCCTTCTGAGCACATTTTTCATTACATTCTCACATATTTCACGGGGTATTTTATTAATTTCATCACTAATATTTTGTTTGATTTGCTCCCGCGTTTTAGGTTTGCTTGCATAAGCCTTGTATTCTAGATATCTTCACAAAAAGTAGTTCAGAGCAGTCAAATCAGACCGTGGAGGCCAATCAATGTTATCATTTCTTAAAATAACTTGTTGTGGAAAGAGATCTCACAGTAATTCCATTGTAATCCTGGCTGTATGCAATGTGGCACTGTCGTGTTGATACCACATGTTAACCAAGCCCAAAGCATGAAGTTGTGGCATTAAAAAATTTTCAATCATATCACGATATCGCTTTTCATTGACCGTTACGCCGTTTTCAATTACATAAAAGTAAGGTCCAATGTCTCCTTCTGACCAAATTGCACACCAGACTGTCACTTTTAATGGATGCAAAGATGACTGATAATTAAATTGAGGGTTTTCCATTGCCCAGAACCGACTTCGCTGTTTATTAACATATCCATTTAAATAAAAATGTGCCTTGTCACTATGATTTTTTCATAAAAATCAGGGTTGTCATAGACAAGTTGTAAGATCCTATTGGCATATGTACGACGGCGTAAATAGTTTTCTAGAAGCAGCTCTTGTATCAATTAAATCTTAAATGAAAACAAATGCAAATCCTTGTGCAAAATTGTGACTCCGAATTGCGGTTGATGGGTTGTTATGAACACTTTCTTGAGCAGCAGCTCTCAACCAATCTCGCATTACGTTGTGGTCCATGCTTGGGTCTATCAGCTACAGTCCCTCTTACTGAAAAATTATTAATTACACGATACATTTCTTGGCACGTTGTTTCTCCCAAAAATTTCACGTAACTTTCTCATCATCACAGTAATCGAAGATTTATTTTGATTAAATGTTCTAACGATTAAAACCCGTTAATTTACCAAATGGGGGTTTTTAAATACATTTTCCACGTGTCTACTTTACGACTGCCAAATATAAACTGTCAACATTAATTTTTACTGAAATTACATCAAAACAAAGTTGTATACCTTGCCGGCGGATACCCTGTATGTATCTACTGAATGTAATTTAACTTAATATGTACAAACAAGTAAGGAAGTTATAGTCGGTAAAGCTCGATCACTTATACTCTACACTACATTTGTATTGGGATTATATGAAAAAATAGATCGATTATATTTGTGGTGTGTATAATAGTTAGTGGCATAAAGATAAACATGTGTAGGGTAATAAATCACTTTTTCAATATTTTCTCCGATTCGAAGTTAATAATTATTTATTATTTGTAAAAAGTAGTTAATTTTGGTGTTGGTCTTAAAATGACAGAACTTTTTGGTCCTTCGAACATTGTTAAGCAATGCAGGACAATCTTTTTTTACACTTGCTTCAAATACCTTGTTACTCTTTTAATTATTTCAAATATTATTCACAAAAAACTGTTTTGAATTTCTGAACTAAATTTTTTTTGGAAAAAAATCAATTTAGGAACAGCTGTCAATTAAGTAAAGTAATTAGATATTAGAGTTTCGAGTAATTTTTAACATCTGGAAAAATACTTAGACTTGCGAAAAGTAAAAAGTTCTTGTACGTCAGAAACGCAAAGTATTAACTGCCTTGAAAAATCAGTACAATCAGTACTTTTTTCAAAAATCAGTACAATTCAGTACACACACTTTTAATCAGTACACCATATAAAAAATTAGTACATGTACTGATGAAATCAGTACAAATGGTCACCCTAAACATGTGTGCAATATTTTTAAAAGGTGAAGTAATATTCTATCCATTTATAGCCCACAAGGCTTATACCGGAAAGACTTTTGTATAGGGGCTATATCAAAACATAGACCGATCATATTTTTGTTCTGTATTTTAGTTAGTGGCATAAATTAAGGCACAATTATTAAAACAAATTTTTTTCTGAGTAATAGCCTGTAGAAATACATAAAAATGTGTAATGACTAACTTCAGATCAGAAAATTTATGACTTGTTTAGTTAATTTATATTCAAAAAATTGGTTGACTGCCACTAGAGGCCATTGGATCTTTAAAACATAAATACTCGTTCGAATGTTAAAATACTTGCTCGCGTAATATTTTAATTCATAGTTTGTAATTCTTACATTAATACATTAACTTTTGGCAAATGTGCCATAAAGCAAATAAGAAACCATACGACGATATATCTAAATGCAAACATACATCCATACATACCATTATAATACAAATGTATGTATGTATGTACATGAACACAATTCAGCTTTACTCATAACAAGCAACAAATAATTAGATTGAACAATTAAGAATATGGAGAAAAAAAATCCAATTAAGTCATTTTAGTTTATCAACAATTTTTTGTATGATGTTTTCATTTGCTAAACAAATGTTTACTATTTAATCTTTCGAAAACATATTTTTTATGTTTAAATCTCTATTAGTTAAAATTTTTTTTCTAGCTGTGAAAAATTATTAAGGAATAATGATATTTCAAAGATGTGTATTCTACTCTGTACGTTATTCAACTAAAAAAATTTTATGTAAAAAGGGTTAATTTAAGGTAGTTTTAAAATTAATAGGACTCTAACTTGAATAGCTCTGCATCACTTTTTTCCTTGGGACTTAATTATCTGTTTTTATATTGTTCAAATATTGTAAAAATATAATGACTTACTGTTTTTCCTTGCAGATCATTGACGCGACAATGCAGGTAGACATTTGCTGCAAGCTGCGTGCTAACATTAACGGTTGTAAATGGATCCGCAAAAAAAGGAAATGGTTCATGTGTTGTTGTTTCCGTAATTTCTAATTCGTTATCTTCCGGTGTGTCGGTAAATGGTGATGAGAATTCTTGCCAAAAGTTTTTCGGAAATGTATCAAAAGGATCACCAGCTCGTGGTCGTTTTACTGAAATAACAAGATTAAAATAAATAAAAACTAAATTTGGTATATACATATAAATATGCATAAAGAAAGTTAATTTTTTCTAAAAGTTAGGAAAACAAATTTTTTTATAAAATTTTTGTTGTCCGTTTTAGAAATCAATTTTTACTTACATGGTGCTGAGGAGGATACAAAATGCTGAATTGCTGAATAAACAATGGCAAATATCCAAATTGCTTTTGTTTCCATATCTTAAATGAAAGAAGAAAGATGTTTTGTTTTATGACTTTATATTGTAACTTTTAATATAATTACTGGTTTGCATTAGTTGTGTTCAATAACTGTTCAGTAATTACTAGCAACGAGAGAGTAAAAAGAAATATTTTCAAAATTGCTCTCAAAAATATTTAAAAGTAAATGAACACTTTTACAGTCAAAACTTGCAAGCAAATGTATTTTGTTATTGTAAACTTATAAAAATTTAAAACTTAAATTTTTTTCAAAGCATAATGACAGAAAGACTGTTTAAATAATATCTGATAGTACAATTTTTTGGCTCTCTAACGTCTAATTTTTTGTGTACGTGAACACTTACTAGTAATAATAATCGAAAAGTATTGATAATTTTCTGTAAATGAACACACCTATTGTAAAATAATGTATTATTTTCTCTCTATAATTTTATTAAATGTATTGCATACAAATTTAGACAAAGATAATTTTTCAAATAAAATAAATCTATTTAAAACGGAAGTATAAAGAAAATCTGTAAAATATTTTTGTTTTTTTTATAACAAAAAAAAATTCGTCTCTCGATTTGGCTTTAGAATCGATTTAAACGTAAAGTTAAAAATATTCCTATTATAATTCCTATATTTAAAGCATTGACAACTCAATAGATCGAATGAAATTTCGTTTCGGATCGAAAGCAACGATTTGACCCTTCCTTTTTGGGGAATGGAAATAAAAATTACACTGAGAAACAATTTTGCTGCATATGAGATGACACATGTTCTGTTTTCTGGATTACAATCAATAAAGAAGATAATTTGAAAATATTTGTTTCTTGTTTAATTTTAAAATCGTAAACCACAGTTATTGACAGTTTTTTGCAAGATAAGATAAACTTACTTCACCATCTTCTCTGATTGCTTTAATATATAAATATTTTCAAAATTAATCAGTACACAGCCTTAGTGTCTCGTTAAATTTGTTTTTAGACATACACACATACGTGGTAAGAGTATTATTCATTTGTGCAGATGATTGTAACGCCAAAAAATAATGATCTGAGATGCATCTTTAAGAATACCGATTGACTCAGAATCACTTCCCGAGTCGATTTAAGCATTTCCGTCCAACCCTCAGGATGTCCACTTATTCTTGTACTCAAAGTACAAGTCGTAATTTGAAAGATATGTTGGTGATATTCGGCACAGAAAAGTTTTTTCTTCAATGGCACAAGGCCTATTGTTTGTGGTGATGATTGGTCTACTTTTTGATAAAGCCTCTATATAAATGTCCTCCCAGAAAATAATATTTACCTATGAGTGGCTGTTAAGGTTTCTGTTGTTGAATCAGCTTGCATCACTCTTAGAATATAAATACTTTTTAAAAAATATGAATTAACGTGGGTACTTTTGCGAATTAAAAAATATGGGATGGTATAAATATTAGTGCGACATAGTACTCTTGTTCCTTGTGAGCTGTATTTATAAATTAACGTGGTTGAGAGTATGCGTAAGTACTTATACGTACTTATACTCTAATTTTATGAGTCACTATGAATAGCGAAAAAACGACTCAAAGCTGATTTTTGGTACATTCATATGAATATACGTGTTTAAGCATATATGTATGTAGAAGGAAACTTTTTAACCGTAGATAGAATAAATAATATGTCGTTATAAATATAATAGGTTCTTTTTAAGACTAGTTGTCAATGTTTTTTTTATAATGTATCGAGCTATCGACTTTAAGGCTATCCAAGCTTACAACATTAAAAATCCAAAACAGGATGCAAAAAAGACCATAACAAAGTCCTCACCAATTAAGAGTCACTGATAGGGATTTGTTTTTAATATTTTATTCTTTAAAATCAAATTTTAAGAAAATGATCTTGCTAATCTTAAACTTATCTTGAACTTGAAAAAATAACAATAAAATAATAACAATACGTGAAAAAATAAGTTTTTTTTAAACTTTGTTTATTAGTAACTTTTTTTGATTTGTTGTAGTTTCAAACACTATTTGCAGATTCCTATCCATTTAGTTAGTTAAGAACCCCTTTTATGAGACACACTATATGGAAATTAACGATTAGTAGAAGTTCTAAAAAAATAATATGTTATTTGTACTGTAATTGTTACTGGCAACTTTTAATATAATTTGATTTTCATGAAAGTTTTGTATTTAGAAAGAGTAGTTTAAAAGGATATAACCTTTCCTAAGTATTTAAAATTTTTGTATTTCTGTTCAGCAAAGTATCAAATATAGCCGAATCGAACGAGCGTTTTTTTAAACCAAATCGAACCCGAACGAAGGCAAGCCACAACAAATTAAAAATGTTTAAAAGTGGAAAGGAAAAACGACGAGTCCTGAACACCGACCGAATGACATATTTTACCGAACTTCGAACACAAATGATCGATCGGGGTTAAGCATAAAATAATTAACTGAACTCGAATAAGTAATCTTGAGGTTCTAAATTCATGCGAAAAGCCACGAATATAATTTCATTTCTATTGAAATTGAGAGTTTAGTATGGTCAAATATAGTGCCCTTTAATGAAATTTGGTTTTTTGCCTTTCATTATTAATTACATTTCTGTTGCTCTTTAGCACAAAACATGCAAAATCGAAAGTTATACAGCCTTAAATCTGATACTTAAATGAATTACACCAAAAGTTAATAATATTGACTTTTTAGAGACTAATATAGTTCAAAAAATTTCCACTTGCGAACAATTTTTAAAAAATTGAAAGCTGCTGATTACCCTTACTAAAAAATTTCAGTTTCTGGAACAATTACTATAAGAAAAACAAATTCAAAGGTATTACGCACAAACAGTATTTGCAGCCTCCTTTGATAATAATTTGTATTGGTTACGTTGGCCAACAACAACCATAACAACAACTTGACTGGTATATGTTTACGATACTTGAATTGAAACCAATTCAGTCTTAAAACACACATGTTTCAAAGATTCCATTAGAAATGAAAATATTGCACTAAAGATTTCAGAACGGATATTATTTTGTAATTTAATAAAATTTTCTTTTGTATATTTTTTTACAATAAAAAAATATTTGTGTATAATTTTTATGTCTAAGTTTTATTTGCTGGTTTTGTTTGTGTACCTAATATTTAGGTAAATACACACATATGTATGTACATACATATCTATGTATATACCGATATAAATATAAACACATATACGCATCTACAAACATACTTGTAAATGTTTATATAAGTATGTACGTACATTTATTTTTTATTGGTTTTTTTGCTCATATTTTTTTTCACACAAAAAATGTTATTATAACTGAAGCAAGTGCGAAAAAATATAAAAAAAAAATAATAATTTAATATTAACGTGTTTTTGATATAAAACTTTATTCACTTTTAGCTAAAACGTTTTGTTATTATGATACAAAAAAAAATCAATACAGATTTTCATAAAATCATGGGTTATAAAATATCCAATATGTATTAAATAAATCATTATTTTTTTGTGGGAGGAACTGGCGAATAAGAACGAAAATATGAAATGTTATCTTTAAAGCACACACTTGTATACACAGAAAATATACAAAGTTAATTTTAATTAAGAAATTTGTAAGCCAAAATAATTTTAATTAATTCTCAGCCAGAAAAAAAATTAATGGTATAAATAAAAACTTTAATTTAAATGCGACAAAATTGCTAATCAACTTTTAAATTGATTTAATTGAAAGTATTTATTTATTTTTTTTATTTATATTCTATTTTTTCTAGTTTTTTGACCTTTTTAATGTTAATAAATAAGTCTATTTTTTTAAGCTTTAGGTCTATTTTTTCGTTTATTTTTTTGCAAAATTTTTTCAATATTTCGCCACTCCGTTGTGTGGCATCATCAGGAGGTTATTTTAGTTAAATATTAAAGTTGTTATTTTGGTTTTAAAATTAGCTTTTGGCTTTTCGAATAACGATTATAATATTAACAAATTTTTAATATAAACTTCGAAAAGCCAAAAGCTAATTTTAAAACCAAAATAACAACTTTAATATTTAACTAAAATAACCTCCTGATGATGCCACACAACGGAGTGGCGAAATATTGAAAAAATTTTGCAAAAAAATAAACGAAAAAATAGACCTAAAGCTTAAAAAAATAGACTTATTTATTTTTTATTTATATTAATTAAAAATGATTATTAAAATTTTTTTGGTGTTACATATATATTTATGTAAATTTTAAAAGCTTATTCAGGTGCTATGCCGAATAATGGGCCTTTCGTTACCAGTTTAAAAAGACTTGTTTTCTGTAGCAAAAAAATTTGTATGTAGTTAATTTTATCAGAATAAATTTAAACTGCTTTGTATATTTTACACAAGAATACATGGACGCCCAGCCAGACAGATGGTTGAGCATACTCAAATTGATTAAAAAAATTATTCTGATTTGACTTTTAATTTTACTTTAGTCGTCTTTATAATTAATTGCCTTAATTTAAGCCAAACTGGATAGGGATGGAGTAGGGTACGTTGCATCTATGTATATAACATGGTCGGCAGACAAACATCTGGATGGACGTTTGGAATAGTATAGATTGGATTCTACTATAAAATAGTAATAAAACCTAATACTTAGTTTGGCGAGATTGGTAATTTTAGGCCTTAAAAGTTTTAAGGGATCAATAGACCTGTGCTTTAGTTTTTGTTTAAAAGCTAATTCAAACTTGGTTATAACGCTATTAACTAATATTATATATAAGACTTCACTTAATTTATTTTTACATTTTATGAAAAAAAAAAAAATTATTTTCCTGGACTTTTTATTTTCAAACAAAAATACAAATTATTTTTTTCGCTTTTTCTGGAATGACTTGAGGGTTGTAAAAAATTATTACCAATAATATTTAGAAAATCGATAGCGATCATAAGGTTAAACAACTTCTATTTAAGCGATTTGTTCGTGTCTAGGCTCTTAAAACAGTCCTTAAGTCTTGAAAAATATTTTTTTTTTACACAGATTATATATATGTAACTGCAGGCAAACCTAAGACCTTTTGCAAAATTTATTAGCTTAAAAGTGTATGTTCAATTCTACTTTTTAAGAGTAGTAAAACATATACTCAGTTTGGCGCGACTGATGACTTTAATAAGCATCAATAGTTTGGGAAAATCTGGGTACCCGCGAAAAAATGGTGTCATTAGTTTTTGTTCAAAAGCTGATATAGATTTGGTTATAATGCCTAACTATGTTAAGCAATACTGTACTTATTAATAACAATATTTAATATGTATATATTTTAACATACTACAGGGTGCCCGCCGGCAAGGTATACTACTTTGTTTTGCCGCTGTTTTTGTAAAAATGAGTCTTGACAGTCATGGAGCAGAGACGTGGCAAATTTTTATCGTTGAAACATTTAATCAAAATTAATCATCGATTTTCGTCAAAAAAACCATAATGAATGACCGGGCACACTTTTATTTGAATAGATATGTAAATAAACAGAATAGTCAGTTCTGGGCAATGGAAAACCTTCAAATTATTTATAATTCACTTTTGCATCTAGTCTGGTGTGCAATTTGGCCAGGAGGAATCATAAGGCCTTACTTAAACGGAGTAGAGTAACTGTCAATGGGGAGCGATATCGTGATATGATTAAAAACTTTTTAACGCCACAAGTGTATGATTAGAGCTTGGCTAATATGTGATATCAACAAGACGGTGCCACATTGCAAACAGCCATGATTACAGTGGAATTACTGCGAGAGCTCTTTCCACAACAAGTTATTTCAAGAAATGGTGATGTTGATTGGCATTCAATGCCTGATTTGACTGCTCCGGATATCTAAAAAGCAAGGTTTATGCAAACAAACCAGAAATGCTGGAGCACCTTAAACAAAATATATTTGTGATAAAATTAATAATATACCGCGTGAAATGTGTAAGAATATAATGAAAAATGTGCTCAAAAGGGCTCGAAATTGTGAGGCTAACAGAGGCGCACATAAATATAATATTGTATTTCATACATTATTGCCGACATTAAATAAAACATTTATTAATATAAGATCCTTTTTCTTTCATTTTATTAAATATTATAAACAAACAAAGCAGTATACCTTGCCGGCGCCCACCCTGTATATTATGAGAAACAAAAATTTTGAAATGCGTTTTTCTAAAAAAAAGTCAAAACATTATAAATTTTTCTATATTAAAAAATAAAAAAGTTTAGGAAAAAATTTAAAATTTTTAAGTTTATTTAATGATTTCTAAAGTTTTTGGTATATTTAACCTCCTTTTAGCGAAACTGGAATTTATTTGAAGTACAACAATACCAGTAAAAACCATACATAGTGGCAACCACAAAATTTTATATGTTTGGAAATGATCAAAGCCTGTTTGGTTGTTAACTAAAATATCTAACCACTTTTTTGCTAAGCTTATTGTATGTGAGTTTATTTTGAAAAATTTTCATAGGTTTTTACTGTTTTCAAACCATAAAATGCAGTGGTAATTCCAACAATAATATACCCTTTCGCACAATTGACTTATTTTATATCAAGTAACAAATATCTCTTATAAATATATGCAGACAAAGATGACTTTTGAAAATGGAATACATATATAGGGTTCATGTCATTTAAAGGACGAGCGACCCAAGAGGTTAACAAATTTGGCTAAATAATTTGCGTAAAAAAAAAGGCGGACGTACAGACGGACCAGAGCATTTTATTTAATCGGATCAAAAAGTGTTTGTTTATTGGTGTTATCGAAAGCCTCTCTCTTGGAAATTACAAGAAAAAAAGTAGCGCCCCTACCACGTACATATGTTGCGCGGTTCTTAAAACAAAGATTTAAAAGCAGCAATCAATTGAATGCCCAATTCAGACAATAAAAAACTGAGTTTAATCTTTTTTGAGTGCTTTAAAAAGCATAAAAATAATGTGTTTCTTCTGCAAATGATCTAAAGCAATGGGGATTTTTTTTCCATTTTTTTTAAGGAAACTCATATTTTAATAAAGTGAAAAAGCTATTAAATAATAGAATAAAAGAGTATCCTTACACTGACAGCTATTTATGTATATGTATATTGATACTTCCTTAAATTATGTACATTGTAGATAGATCTACATATGTATGAATGTGTGTTTGAACCTATGAATGTGTTTTTTTATTATTTCCTTACGACATTTTTATTTGCTCGTTTTTTTTTTTCAATACGTTTGATGTTTATTTACTGTTTGCTGCAATATGTCAAATGGAAATTAAATGTCTTTAACAAACACATCTGTATGTACACATGAAGATACAAGTCAAAATTTATTCACACTCGATGAGCAATGGTAATCAAACATTCATCACATTTGCGCACATGATTTGCAAATAACGATAGATAAGGGAAACAAAATCAATATGGGTCTCAAGCGAAAAAAAAAGAAAATAAATGATATTTACCCTTACGTTTAATAGGCAAAGTGTGATTTTTTAAGCGCAATTTTTTTTGTTAACATTAGAAATAAAATTTAATGACATACAATTGGCAAATTTAAATTGAAATTTTTGAAAGATAAAATATTAGAAAAATGAGTACAATTTGAATATAATGTTGTAATGTTTCATGACATCCTATTAAAATATTGGTTCGAGCATAATAAATATCTTATTTTATTAATCAGCGTTGTCATATGAATAACAATAATTTAAAATTGTATAAGACAGTGCCGTCCCTTTTATACCCTTCATAAATAGGAAGACATTTAGGCCCATTATTAAATTTGTCTGACGAGTTAAATTAGAGATTTTATAGTCAAAATAAATACATTTTTACATATTTATTTCTAGCGTATTTTTGAACAATTTTTATTTTCTAAAATTTCTTTTTTGTTTATTAGGCTAATTGGTTCAATTTTATTGTGATAAGATTTAATTGAAGAATTATTTTTGAAAAAGTTTAGTTTCCCGATACTAGCCGAGTGGAATGCATTTTCAGAGCCCGCTACAACTCTTCATCAGCACTCTTTGTTCGGTACTGAGCATTGGTAGTAAATATCTTCTATTTAACCCAAGTTTTATTGAAATTTGAATACGGAAATACTAATTTGTATTTTACACATACTCTTATTTATAATTCTTGGGTTAGAACGAAATTTACGGCCTGCCATTCATTTTTCCACATCATGGCAACACCTTTTCTTTTATATATTCTTCATCTCACCACTTTATTTTTGCCTTATTCATCTCTATTTAGATGAGTATGAAGGCAGCATGCTTTTGCATGCTTTAGTTTTGTCTCGCTTTTTAGTTATGTTTTTTTTTAAATTTTTAAATTTGCTGATCATTAGTCGTCAGCGAGTTGTTGACATGTTTTAATATTGCGGACGTATTTTCTTACACCATACCTAGTGTCATTTAATACATATTTATTTCTAGCGTATTTTTGAACAATTTTTATTTTCTAAAATTTCTTTTTTGTTTATTAGGCTAATTGGTTCAATTTTATTGTGATAAGATTTAATTGAAGAATTATTTTTGAAAAAGTTTAGTTTCCCGATACTAGCCGAGTGGAATGCATTTTCAGAGCCCGCTACAACTCCTCATCAGCACTCTTTGTTCGGTACTGAGCATTGGTAGTAAATATCTTCTATTTAACCCAAGTTTTATTGAA
The DNA here is from genome assembly GCA_963583895.1 of Melanophora roralis. NCBI lineage: Eukaryota > Metazoa > Arthropoda > Insecta > Diptera > Rhinophoridae > Melanophora > Melanophora roralis. Next base: position 16,609,240 of record OY757190.1, on the reverse strand, counting down.
ATTTGAATACGGAAATACTAATTTGTATTTTACACATACTCTTATTTATAATTCTTGGGTTAGAATGAAATTTACGGCCTGCCATTCATTTTTCCACATCATGGCAACACCTTTTCTTTTATATATTCTTCATCTCACCACTTTATTTTTGCCTTATTCATCTCTATTTAGATGAGTATGAAGGCAGCATGCTTTTGCATGCTTTAGTTTTGTCTCGCTTTTTAGTTATGTTTTTTTTTAAATTTTTAAATTTGCTGATCATTAGTCGTCAGCGAGTTGTTGACATGTTTTAATATTGCGGACGTATTTTCTTACACCATACCTAGTGTCATTTAATACATATTTATTTCTAGCGTATTTTTGAACAATTTTTATTTTCTAAAATTTCTTTTTTGTTTATTAGGCTAATTGGTTCAATTTTATTGTGATAAGATTTAATTGAAGAATTATTTTTGAAAAAGTTTAGTTTCCCGATACTAGCCGAGTGGAATGCATTTTCAGAGCCCGCTACAACTCCTCATCAGCACTCTTTGTTCGGTACTGAGCATTGGTAGTAAATATCTTCTATTTAACCCAAGTTTTATTGAAATTTGAATACGGAAATACTAATTTGTATTTTACACATACTCTTATTTATAATTCTTGGGTTAGAACGAAATTTACGGCCTGCCATTCATTTTTCCACATCATGGCAACACCTTTTCTTTTATATATTCTTCATCTCACCACTTTATTTTTGCCTTATTCATCTCTATTTAGATGAGTATGAAGGCAGCATGCTTTTGCATGCTTTAGTTTTGTCTCGCTTTTTAGTTATGTTTTTTTTTAAATTTTTAAATTTGCTGATCATTAGTCGTCAGCGAGTTGTTGACATGTTTTAATATTGCGGACGTATTTTCTTACACCATACCTAGTGTCATTTAATACATATTTATTTCTAGCGTATTTTTGAACAATTTTTATTTTCTAAAATTTCTTTTTTGTTTATTAGGCTAATTGGTTCAATTTTATTGTGATAAGATTTAATTGAAGAATTATTTTTGAAAAAGTTTAGTTTCCCGATACTAGCCGAGTGGAATGCATTTTCAGAGCCCGCTACAACTCTTCATCAGCACTCTTTGTTCGGTACTGAGCATTGGTAGTAAATATCTTCTATTTAACCCAAGTTTTATTGAAATTTGAATACGGAAATACTAATTTGTATTTTACACATACTCTTATTTATAATTCTTGGGTTAGAACGAAATTTACGGCCTGCCATTCATTTTTCCACATCATGGCAACACCTTTTCTTTTATATATTCTTCATCTCACCACTTTATTTTTGCCTTATTCATCTCTATTTAGATGAGTATGAAGGCAGCATGCTTTTGCATGCTTTAGTTTTGTCTCGCTTTTTAGTTATGTTTTTTTTTAAATTTTTAAATTTGCTGATCATTAGTCGTCAGCGAGTTGTTGACATGTTTTAATATTGCGGACGTATTTTCTTACACCATACCTAGTGTCATTTAATACATATTTATTTCTAGCGTATTTTTGAACAATTTTTATTTTCTAAAATTTCTTTTTTGTTTATTAGGCTAATTGGTTCAATTTTATTGTGATAAGATTTAATTGAAGAATTATTTTTGAAAAAGTTTAGTTTCCCGATACTAGCCGAGTGGAATGCATTTTCAGAGCCCGCTACAACTCCTCATCAGCACTCTTTGTTCGGTACTGAGCATTGGTAGTAAATATCTTCTATTTAACCCAAGTTTTATTGAAATTTGAATACGGAAATACTAATTTGTATTTTACACATACTCTTATTTATAATTCTTGGGTTAGAATGAAATTTACGGCCTGCCATTCATTTTTCCACATCATGGCAACACCTTTTCTTTTATATATTCTTCATCTCACCACTTTATTTTTGCCTTATTCATCTCTATTTAGATGAGTATGAAGGCAGCATGCTTTTGCATGCTTTAGTTTTGTCTCGCTTTTTAGTTATGTTTTTTTTTAAATTTTTAAATTTGCTGATCATTAGTCGTCAGCGAGTTGTTGACATGTTTTAATATTGCGGACGTATTTTCTTACACCATACCTAGTGTCATTTAATACATATTTATTTCTAGCGTATTTTTGAACAATTTTTATTTTCTAAAATTTCTTTTTTGTTTATTAGGCTAATTGGTTCAATTTTATTGTGATAAGATTTAATTGAAGAATTATTTTTGAAAAAGTTTAGTTTCCCGATACTAGCCGAGTGGAATGCATTTTCAGAGCCCGCTACAACTCCTCATCAGCACTCTTTGTTCGGTACTGAGCATTGGTAGTAAATATCTTCTATTTAACCCAAGTTTTATTGAAATTTGAATACGGAAATACTAATTTGTATTTTACACATACTCTTATTTATAATTCTTGGGTTAGAACGAAATTTACGGCCTGCCATTCATTTTTCCACATCATGGCAACACCTTTTCTTTTATATATTCTTCATCTCACCACTTTATTTTTGCCTTATTCATCTCTATTTAGATGAGTATGAAGGCAGCATGCTTTTGCATGCTTTAGTTTTGTCTCGCTTTTTAGTTATGTTTTTTTTTAAATTTTTAAATTTGCTGATCATTAGTCGTCAGCGAGTTGTTGACATGTTTTAATATTGCGGACGTATTTTCTTACACCATACCTAGTGTCATTTAATACATATTTATTTCTAGCGTATTTTTGAACAATTTTTATTTTCTAAAATTTCTTTTTTGTTTATTAGGCTAATTGGTTCAATTTTACATTTTTGTTATGACAAGTATGCTTTAAGTTAAAATATCCGATGGGCTAAAGGAAAACTCATCTTACCTTTAAAATTTAACATAAGATTTATTTATTTAAAGAATTTATTGTTTATTTATTTGTTGTTGGTGTAAGAAAAAAATCAAAGCAGGACGTTGTCAAGGTTCAGTTAAATAGGACAAAAGTGGTCAGTGTTTGTACTGGTATTGAAAACAAATCAACGGTAAACTTACATAAAGGAAGGTTGTAGTAACCTCCGGTCGGTTTTTAAAATCACTTTTTTGTTAACTTTAGCTTGAGTTAACCTTGGCTAAACCACACTTTTTAAACAACATATAATCATGGCACTTAAAAGCTAACCTTTTAATTATCATCTACAAGAGAACATATTGTTGCGTACTGACAATATCTTATGCACTCCACACACATTGCAATTGTCAATTGAGTCTTTTTAATGAATGGATTCTGGACTACACATTTTATAAACTGAATTAAGAGATTTTCTTTCAACTTTCGATTTTATATAATTTTTGCATGAATTTTTACAGCCGATTAGGAGACTCCACCCCACACATCCGAATCAAATGGAAGGACGTACTAGCCAGCTTGAAAAATTGAAAATCTTTCGATTATTCTTGAACCAACTGCCACACTAGTCAACAGACAAAGCCATACCCGTCTTAATTTGGACAACAACTGACTAAGTTGCCAATTGAATTGAAAAGTTTTTAATAAGCTTAAATGATAAAACAGAAAACGACCGTAACTTCAAACAAAAACGGATCTCTGTGAAAACCGTCCCATAACTGAAACGTTGGCTGCAAATTCACTAGCTGTCATTTTACACAAATTGCAGCTATCTTGATGCTTTGCCTAGAAAATCTATGAAATTAACGAAAAGTGTGGCAATAATTTTAAGAGCATTTCCTTTCCAAATTTCGAGCGTAGTAACTGCTTTATTCAGCGTGATTATACGTCAACGTGTGGAAAAAAACATCATGCCCCAGTTCTCTTTCATCATTAACTATAAAACAACATGGTGTTGCATACAATTAAGAATGATTTTCGGTACTAACATCGGCACTTGCTGTAAATTTGACACCAAGTAAAGTAGAAACATAATTCAAACTGCATTTGGAGAGTCTCCAAAACTTTGAACAAGCATTCACTTATATGGAACATTTCTAAAGTTTTGAGTCTTAGGATTTAAAAAAGGCCCAGATGATGTACCTTGTTTGCGTATTTTTTATACCTTTCACTTTAGTGATAAGCTTATAATTTCTTAAATATCCATTTGCGACCACATAAAGTATACATTTTTTGATCTTCATAGACAGGATAATTGATTTAACGATGTCCATCTGTCCGCTAAAAAATTAGGTACACAAAATTTAGCAAAATCGCTCAATAACTGACAGAGATATAAGCCAGCAACCACGACTGACTCTGTTTATTTCTCTTAAATTTGTACATAAAAATCTTTAAAACTGTCCTAGATTTGCTCCTTCATAGGTGCAATGTAATATTGATTCCTATTAGTTTTTCTTACCAAATAAGTTTGAGGAACATACTTACTCCCTTTTTCAAGCCCTTAACAGGGTAACCATAAAAACTTTAAAAAAAATAGGGTAAAACCCTTACAACTTCTCTGGAGTCATCCTTAGAGAAATAAAACATACTACAGACACCCATTAGTTTTATTTCCAAAACATTTTACTAAAACATACTCACCCCCTATCTCCATCACCATTATTTCTCTAGAGTCGTCCTTAGAGAAATAAAGTGTAATACCAACCCCTATTGGTTTCTTCTCCCAAATATATTCCCTGAATATACTTATCCCTTATCCCCATCGCCTAAGGGGGATCCATAGTAAGAGAAATTAAAATAAATCCCTTTCTACAGCTTCCAGGGTGCCCGTGGTTAGGTCAAATGTAGGACTGACCTCAACTTATTTTTCCCTTCAAACATTTTCCTAAAACATATTTTCTGCCTATCTCCACCGACTTCTAACCTCTTCCAACTAATTGAACAAAAAGTATTATTTATATTCTTGTGGAACTTTTTGCATTTTTTTGGTATTATGAGTCTAGAAATTAAAAATCGATGACTATTAATCCACGTAAAGGTCGGAAGTCATTTAAGTGAACAAAAATTATTTTTTTCTTACTTTTGGTACTTTTTTGCATTTCTTAAGATAAGAAGTCTAAAAATATACCGTTAGCGATTATTGGCCCATATAAAGCTCAAAAAAACAACTAAGTGAACAAAAGGTATTTCGTTTTTAGAATTTTTGTACTTTTTGTTGTCTACCTGGCCTAAATATTCCCAAGATATAAAATGACCGAGATGTAAGAATATATTTTCGATAACTGATTTTTTTGACAAAATCTATACATATATGGGGATATATAAAGACCTAAATATGGTTACAATTGCAATAGATATTAGCATAAAGCCTTTGAAATTTGTGAGTTTATCCGAGGAAAAGTTTTTTTAATCAGAGCAAGAGGATTGGTAGCCTCTTTAAAAAAATATAAATTTAATTAAATGTTAAATGCCTGCTAAAAATTGATTTAGGGAGTAGTCGCCACCAAATCAAAGGTAATAATTATTTTATGTATTCTATACGCTTTTTCTAGAATGGAAACAGCTGCCGTACTCCAACCTGGTATTAGAAATTTTTAATATTATATATTAATGTTAATTTTTATTTATTGTTAAACTAATTGTTTTTAATACAAATTTTTGATTTTTAGTTTGGCTTTAGTTCATATAATTTTTTTTTATTAGAAGAAATTATTATTTTCCGTTAATGTTGAAAGAAACCTTTCAATTTTGAAAAAAAAGCTGGTTTTTCTACCGCTACTAGCCGAGTAGAATGCATTTTCGAAAACAGCTACGCAATTTCATCATCAGTACTCTTTGAACGGTAGTAACAGAGAAAAGTATACCGTATCAGTGTTTTTCTTCTGTTTTTATTTTGTAAGTTAGGACGAAGTTTATTTTTTATATACACTATGCTTTTTTCCATTAAAAGTCTCTTTGGCAACACTTGACTAAAGGACAAGCATTTATCCATCTCTCAGATGGAAAGAAACGCTTTTTATTATTGTATATCATACAATAGGGGTAATCACTTTTTAATTTCTTTATTTGTCAACGACAAATTGACAGAAATTATTACACTACTACCGTTCAAAGAGTACTGATGATGAAATTGCGTTGCTGCTTTCGAAAATGCATTCTACTCGGCTAGTAGCGGTAGAAAAATCAGCTTTTTTTCAAAATTGAAAGGTTTCTTTCAACAATAACGGAAAAATATTAATTTCTTCTAATAAAAAGAAATTATATGAACTAAAGCCAAACTAAAAATCATGTCAAGTGACCCAACTTTTTTTTCGATTGGAAAGAAATTTAGACCAAAGTAAGTTCTTGCAGAGAGTAGTTTAGACACAATTTTTTAACATGATCGGTCAAGAACTCTTTGAGCAAGAGGGGTTCAAAATTTGACGTTTTCGGCATATAGGTGTTTTTTCTCATACGTGTAGTTTATTACCTTTTGCTTTTAACAAAATTTGTCCCAAAAACTTTCGATAGCTTTTTTTCAATCTTCCAGAAAAAAATATTTTTAAAATTAAAAAAAATTTTTTTTTATTTTTTTTTTTAAAATAATTAGAAAAAAATTTTTTTTCCAAATGTGCCCATTTTTTTTTTTTTTTTTTTTTGCTCAAAAGAAAGTTTAGGTCTTTTGTTTGAAGAGCTTGGAAGTCGCTTAGTGGGATGCGAGTGGAATATCTATAAAAATGATTGTTTTGTAACTCAAGGTAGAGGTTTTCCAATTTTCGCGTATATTCTATTTTGATTTTTTATCCTGCAAGAACTTACTTTGGTCCAAATTTCTTTCCAATCGAAAGACATCGGGTTTAAAAGTTGGGTCACTCGACATAAAATCCCCCATATTAATGTTAAGAAAAAAACTTGGTTGGTTGAGATTAAAAGGGGTAAAACTTTCGATACCAGAAGACAAACTTGTAAAACGTTCACATTTAACAAGAATTATATAATAAGCAACAAAATTAAGATGAAAGGTATATACTTAAGCTTCGGCCCAGAAAGATATGAAGCTCTTAATTGTTTTTTTTACTTGTAAGGTCATACGATCTAATGAATGTTATTTGTGCATACAATGAAAGGGACTCTAGTCAATATTATAGAATTCACAAAGGGAAAGACAAACTAACATAAACCCGTATTACTCTTCTGAAGAGTATAGCAATGAGTTCGCATAACGACAAAAAATGAAATATGATGGTAGGGGTAGAGAAATGGAATTGTGTTAACAGTTAAAAAAATCCATAAGGGTAAGGATGTGCATAACCTTTTTAATGGCGAATTGTTCGAATATCTTGTTTATTAATAAATATTTCGAATGAAGATATCGTTAGAAAAATTTAATAAGATAAATTATTTATTCATCTCTTGGTTTTTGATTAGATGTCAAAAGCTAAACATAGCAAATACTAGATATAAGGAGATCTTGGTGTTTAAAATTGTTTGAGTTTCAATATGAGTGTATGTATGTACGTTAGTACTTTAATTTTAAATCTGCTAAAGATTCACAAACAAAACAAAATTCGGTTTTATTCCACGCGTGAAAGCTAATGACCTGTATGGCTTGTGACATTTTTTGAAAAAAAAAAATTTGAATTATTTTGCAACGTGGCATTATAAATATTTAAAGAAAGCTTACATATTTCTTTTAGAATTCAAACTTATCATATAAAAAAATATAATAATTTGCATACCCTAAAGCCTACATCAGAGCAGCACTTATTGCTTAAGCAAGCGAGTATGTTACGGAATAACATACTTACTTATGATGTAAATAAACCGTTTTTTTCTAAACCCCGAAAGGGCATAACAGTCCTAAAAAACAAAATAAACAAAACAAGAAAATATTTAAGACTTGTAAAGATGGGGAGTCTTTTAAGTAAAGTGGAATGATAAAAATAAACATTAACTAAATGTCTTACTTATAAATTTACCCGTCGCAATTTACAATTTGTGTGTCTCTTAAACAAAAAAAAAAAAAAAACAAAATTGATGAAAAGGCGAATAAAAATGTGTGCAGCTGAATACTTTTTTCTATTTAAAAAAATAAGCAATTTGTGAAAAGGCAAAGTTGTGATTCATGAGTGGTAAATAAAAGGAAGAAAAGAAGTTAAAGGCATACAGTGAAGGGTTAAATGTTCACAGAAAAAATTATTCCTATTTTTTTCAATTAACGCATTTATTGCAATACCAAAACGGAGTTTAAATTAAAATTTAATTGTCTAAATAAAATATTTAGGGTTTTATAGAAATGTATCTATAGCAATGATAAAAATTTAAAATTATTTAAAAAAGCAATAAAATAAAACAAAAATAAACAAAAAAAATTAACACTAATCTAAACAAAAATTTAGAAAACGAAAGTTTAATGGCTTTGTAGCCTGGGGGTTAGAGCTTTAGTCTGGCAATCACAGGGTGCCGGGTTCGGTAAACAAGCAATGCTGTCATTACTGGTCTCCCAAAATCCCGATTGAAATATCAAAAACCATTACCTTGCCCCAGGGTAACTCTTTTGTGTGCCTTACCCACGAATAAAATAATTTGACGATTGTTTTTCAAATATTCTAGAGGTCAGGCGACGAATGCCAATGGTAAAAACTATCGACGCATGATAACGGAATTTTTTTCCAAACCTTTGAGCTCATTCATCGTACCCTTCACACACGTGGTTTAAATAGGTTGGGGCGATTGCACACACAGCCAGAGCTTCGATTAATTTGATTTAGGAAAATTTCCCCCGAAAACTGATCAGCCGCTTTGGGAACATTCCATTGCCACCGAGATCACCCGATCTAACTTCCATTGGATTTTTTTATGGGGCTACCTCCAAAAGAGGGCTTATTATAACAATCTTTAATCTTTCGTGGCTTAAGGGGAAAATATTCGTCAAGAAATCCGCTCAATTGAACTAAATTTACTGCAGCATATGGAGCAGAATACAAGACTGCATTTTGAACAGTGAGCTTAACTCGGCGGAAGACATCTGGCTGACATACTCTTTAAAAAATAAAATCCGCATTTCCATTCTATCGTTACATATTTGTATATAAGTTTAAAGATATAAATATGCCACCAGACACCCTGTATTAACACTTCAAAAAGCAGAATGCTTTGTTGGTTGAGTTGGTTAAGTGGTTCGAGCCGATAATAAGACTGGTAATGTAAAGTGAAACTAGTTGCAGTTGTAAATTAATAAATACATTTGGGGTATTCAAACGATATGCTCTCAAGTCATATTGTTATAAAATTTTAATATTTTACAACAGTCTAAAAAAATTGTTGTTTTGCTTAAAAGAAAATTTCTATAATAATAAGACTTTTTAAACTGTGTTTATTGTTTTGTTATAAACAGTAAAAACCTGAGCCGGGCGGCTGAAACTCTTTAGTGAAGCCGTTGACATAATTATCAAGTCGCAGTCATTAAATTTGAAATATTTTTGAAATTACTTTTTTTTCTGTTTTTTCCAACAGCTAATTTCAATTTAAAATACCACACTTAATTATGAGCGCATGCTCACAACAGTAGTATTTTTTCGTTTTACTTTTTTTAAACATATGACTTTAAGACTACCTTGTGAATACCCTAATTAACACAGATATTAAATTATTAAAAAAATAAACGAATTTAATAAATAAATAAATATTTTTTTTAATGTATTTTAATTCAACTAATACTTTTAATTAAATCAATTAAGAATTTGATCAATAATTTACTGTAACAGAATTATTTTTTATTTTTTATAATTATTTTTTGTATTTTTGTATTTTTTTTTTGAATTGAAATTTTAGTTTTAACTTTTTTTTTAATTTTAAGTCAAACTTTATTTTCTTACTTGGTTCAGCTTGCTAAGCTTTTTAATGGTAGTCTTTTTTGATAAATGACGTCTAACCATTTTCGCTAGGAACCTACAATCACTCAGCATGCTTGGGTCACCGAATTTGTTTATAGACACTAAACGCGAAGTGTTTTTCCAGCTGATAATTTTATACAAATATTATAGGACGCTAGATCCGGATTTATTAAACGAACAACTAGACAATTTTGAATTAAAAACCATATAGCCATTTAATCGAGTTGCATATTGTTTCCCAAATGTTTTGATCCACACTGCTGTCATGCTCTAACTAAGTGCAAAAAACTCATCTAAACGGTTAAAAAGGGTATATTAAATACAACCAACAAGACAGCAAACAAAATAAAAATACGTAACGAGGCAAAAAAATAATGAACATAACTGTGACAGTGCTAGGCAATTTGTCATTAGATCCCAGGAGTAGCATTCTAAATGTCATCGACCATTTTGGAGTTTTGTATATTATACTTGTATATGGTTAAGCATATATGTATGGGTGTGTGCTTGTTTTTTATGTGTTTGTAAGTAAATAAACTTTAAGAGGCATAAGAAAAAGAAAATTTTGTTTATTGTTCTATTTCTTCTACTACCACCACCACTAACATTTGTATGACTCCATTAAAATTGTTGTTGTTTTTATTTATGCACAATACAGTAATAGAATGGGCTGTGTTGAGTAACGGTTCTAGTACCAGCGGGATTTAAATTAGAAATAAGAATTTCTAAAAGTTTTATAAGCAAATAACAACGGCATGGCATCAATTGTCGTACATTAAATGTGTGTGTGTATGTGTGCATGTATTTGTATGGGTAAGTGTATGTAAGTTGATGTACTGGGAAAAGGTTTAATCTAATGATGATGACAAATAGTACATTGAGGTATTTAATTGAACCTCTTAGAAATTAAAATAAAACCTATAGACGTGACAAATTTGTTATTTACCGTTTGTTTTACAAATAAGGGAAACAGCGCTTGTTGAAAGTATTAACACAGAAACAAATTTTTATTTAACTTACTTACAAATTTAATTAAATGGATTTAGGTCTTACTAACAATTAACTTGCTACTTCATAGGTACTTCTTTACATTTATTAAAACCAAGAACTACGTACATAGGGGAAGTTACTTCTTACGATAATTAATAAGAAATATATGCATGATTATCTATTTAATTTTAATTCAGAGTTTGCAGTTCTTCTTTCTAAAGAGGTAAATCTGTATTTAAGACTTATATCATGATAGCAAAAAATTACCAAAAATTTGAAAAAAGTGCTTCTCGTGTACTCAATTGAACTATGACCTCAATCTTGATCAATCTAATTTAATTTTATGTTTCTAAACTAAAAACCTGTAAAAATGGAAAAAGTACCAAAAAGATTAAAAGGATTTTTCGAATTTTAAGACACAAAATCTCAAGAATACAAAAAATATCTATGTAGTTTGCTCTCGATCTTCAACTGGGATATCCCTTAACGTCATATTTGTAGACTTAAAACTTAAAAGAGGCAAAAAGGTACTAAAAATTTATAAAAGTACTTTTTATCATCCTAATCTACTTTTGCCCTCAACATAAGTAAATTTTTATTAATTTTATTGTAAAATGTGATTCAATATTCCATAACTTTAGCCTTTAAAGTAAAGGTTTCAATTCATTTTCAATAAATAAGAAAAAAGTACTTTTTGTCACTTTTATACTTTAAATTTGGACAAGGGTTAAAAGTTTTAGAGATAAAAAACCGGCCAGCTTTTATGGAATCCTTGAGTACAGAAATCCCATACTCTGAAAAATCTCAGGAACACTTTATTAACTTTTGATTCTAATCTGGGCCAAAATTCCTAAATTTTATACTTCTAGACTTACAAATTTTAAAATTAATCATTAAATAGGAAAACGCCTTTTTCCTGCTTAGTAGAATTTTGACCTTAACTTGGGTTAAAATTTGTACTAGAGTGGAGTATAGTAGAGATGACAAGCCGGGCAAGTTTTATAATCATTTGATTTAAGATTATTACTTCTAAAATTCTGGAATTTTCAGTTTAGATCCGGGCTTATTAACCCCAAGGAATCATGGGATGTTGGGAATTTTAAAAATTTTTAAAAGGTACCAAAAATAAAAAAAAGGCTTTTTGACAACTAGATTTTTAACCCAAATTTGAACCTTATTTTAAATTTTCTGACCCAAAATCCAAAGAGGTACTGGAAATATAAAAACATTGCTTCCCTCTTAATTTTATATATGGGTAGAAGAATCGACAGTGAAAAAGTACTAAAAATTAATTTTTCGTCCTCCTAGTTGATCTTTAAGCTTAATGTTTTGACTTATGGTCTTAAAAGTGCAATAATGTTTCAAGAATCTGAAATAGAGTTATTTTTTAAAAAGTCAATATAAAGTGTATAGTTCAAGAAGGAACAAACTACTCATATTTCCATTTTAAAAAAAATTTTAACCGAGGTTTTCGAAATCCCTTTTTAGTGGATTTATAATTTTAAAGAGTTTCTCGCAGTTCAAATCTTAGGTTTCTAGCTTTAGTCGTTCTGTCGGTTAGGTAGGGGTAGTGACAAATGCCCTTTGCCACCTCCACCCAAAAGCCAACAAGCCCGTTGTGAATCCCTTCAAACACAGTCAAAAAGAGAAAAAAATATGACCTGCCAGTGAGGTAGTAGAGTAGAGGAAAACAAAAACGCGGTCAGCAAAGAATTAGGAATATTCCAGTGCTTGTCAACTTCCTCGCAAGCGCCAAAAACTCTGTAGAAGTTTCTTATTTACTGAGGCATCCAAACTTTTTAATGACTTCCATGATGTTTACAAGGCCACAGTCAGGGACTTTACTAAGTTCATCTGAAAACCGTCCCCCAATCACTTCTGTTGGGAAACCAGCAGTTGGCAGTAGCAGATATCAGACTCCATCTTCTCCTTTTTCCCGCACAACAGAAGTCCGGACTGTTTCTAGCTCATATACTTAATTCTCATATATTTTGGATCACAGGCCTACCCCCTTTTTGGCAATGCATTAGGAACCTCATTACTGGCAACGTCTCAATGACTCGTCGTATAACAGAGCCTAATTCTGCGAATTTTAATACTAGAAAAATTTGGTTTTAAAGTTACAATAATCAAGTCAATATGTTATCGTTGATCTTGAAATATACCTGTATAATAATAAAAAATGGTTTTTTATAATCAAATATTAATATGATATTGTAATGTATACTTCTGGACAAAATATAATAAATATTTATTGTTTCGTTCATCTTAAATTTGTAATAAAACTTTATTTATTTTTGTATGTCTTTACAAAAAAACAGTTTTCCAGTTTCTTAAAAAAATATAAATATTTTTTTTTGTTTAAATCCATTCCAGCTTGCAGCTTCAAATCACTCTTTTTGCTTCTTTCTTCTATGTATTTAGTTCCCTTGTGCAACATTAATCAAATATCGCTGTAGGACAAATAAAACTCATTTTGCACGTATTTATAAATAAACTGAAAAAGCTTGGAAAATAGAAAGAAACTCTTTAAACAACTTATACTTATATCTTTTAAAAACAATAAATATTGAAAACTGTATTAATGCATTTCTATTTGTTTTACTTAAAGCCTGTATAAGGGGAGATATTCCCAAAACGATTTTAAATTTATGGTCTTATACTTCAAAAGACTTAATAATTTGAAGGAACATGGGTAATAAAATGGCTCGTTGACTTTTTTTTTTAAATTTAGCTGCTTTATGGGAGAAATTTGTTATAAAGTCAATTAGAGTATGCCAGAGCTGTAACAATATATTTAATATTTACATAAATAATTCAGTATTAACAAGACAATTAGAAACTAATTTGAATAAAACACTTGATGAAAATGAAAGCATTAAAATAACTTATGGAACAAGGACTTCATTAAGTTTGTCAAGATATTTATAAAACACAAGTAAAACAATTTGAAACTTTGAAAATAATTTGAATTTGGTCAAGGTAAAAGTTAGAATCTTGAATAAAGCCAAGTCGTACAACTTAGATGACAACGATGTCCTTGTTCTGCCTATTACCTTAAATAAGTCTTTAGAAATATTTTACAATAATCCCCTAATGATGAAAAGTTTGAATAAATTAGAAGTAAAGAAACAGTTTTTTTAACTTTTTGTATAAACAGCCTAAACAATGTTTTTAATTTGCTTTATTTTGTATATTTCTACATAAATTGGAAACAGTGACCATATTAGGCAGTTATAAAGTCTATAATTAACTTTGGAAAATTATCGTATGAAAAGCATTGATTACCTTGTCATACCTTGAAAAGTCAGGGATGGACCACAAATTTATATTTATTTTATTAATGAAACACTTATTCAGTTTTTTATTGGTTTTTGTAGGCTTTAACACAAAAAAAAAAAAAAATACAAAAAAAAAGTTTTGCATATGAGACCGAATTTTTATTTTTTTTACAGGTTCAAAGTATTGTATTTGTTTAAATCTGAAAAACAAAATTAACAACATAATTAAACTAACAGTGTGGAATAGTTTATAGCAAAAAAAAAAATAGGGTGAAAATATATCCCATTTTCTTGTTAGAAGGTGTATGAATTTGAACTTTGCAAGGAACATATACTGTGGGTTGATTTGAACCAGCTTGCTATGCATAGGATGTGGTTGTATTTAAAAGGGACAAACCTTAAATTAGCTTTGTACAAAGAAAAAAGACGCCCTGAAAATTGTTTTAATATAAATACCTAAGATTGAAGCCGAAAAAAAATGAAATTCGTCTTTTTGCCGTGTCGATTATCGTAATCGCGAATTACGACGAGCCTTGTTTCTTTGGTATGACAATTGTTATATCCGGTAGAGGTAAGAACCTTAGAGTGATCTTAGATCAGAAAATGAATTTGAAGAACTATTCAAAAGGAAATGCAATGATACTGAACCTCTAAAAAAATGAAACTTTAGTCCAAAGATGACCCACTGGCCATACAGGGGCTTAAAAATATTTAAGTTCGATCCGATTCTTAAATCAAGCAAGGGATTACTTCAAAAAATCAAGCACAAAAGACTTGTTGTTGTAATCTGCATTTGCTTTGTTGGTTTTTCATGCCTTTTAAATATACAACGGGAGCTTCGTCCTAAGTTTTCTTGAGTATGTTGTTCGTGATGCGTCGAAAAAATATTTTAGAACCTACAAATCAAAACGAATCAGTCGTTTAGATGGTGGCGCTCAAGTGTTGCAGTTCAAAGAGTCCCAGGTTCAAATCCCAATTACATCTAAAAAATAAAAATTAAATATGAAACAACTTTTCTTTAATAAAGCCCCGCAAGCCAAAAAAAAGGAGTTTTAATTTTTTGATTATTCCCTTTTGCGAATAAATCAATTTTTCAAGCTTTCATCCAGTAGGGTTTCGAACCATCCAATCATTTTTTGGCTTGAATGCGACTAAAAGTAAGAAAGTCGTACGGTTCGTACTGGTACGGCTTGACTAACATAAAAATTGTTTGGTTTTTTTGTTGTATGTAAGAATAAGAAAGGCAAATAGGTCGATTTAAACGAGAGCATTGAAGATGATTTTAATAATTCATCCTGTTGAAATCCGATAAACAGGCAATAACTATGGCAAAACGTCTACCGGCAATTGGAAAATAAATTGATTTGGGGGTTATATATCTACAAATGTATAAAAACATTTAAGGGGCAATGCAGAGTTAAAAAGGAAAGTGGAATTATCCGAGTGATACTTCAAGTATGAATCAAGGCGAGCTGCACTGCGCTGATAGCGGATCAATATTCCTGTTCGGAGGGAATTCTGCTTCAGCTGCTAAAAGGAACGTGTTGTTATACAAATGGCCCTAGGGTGGAGGAATGAACAAGATTTAACATTCTTTTGAAAGCTTGGAGATTGCGAATCACTTCTGCTTCATAGATCTCAGCACTCTTCTACAAAAAGAGGTCCGATAAATTTAAGAATGAATGTTGTACGGCTAGCCAAAGGTAAACAACAGCGACAATATTTACCAGCACTAAATCTGCATTTCAAAAAGATGAATAACCAAGTACAAATGTAAAAGGATGGATGGATGTTTCAGGGCAATTGGAAATGAACGGGTAATAAAAATATATCGCTCAATTGAAGCTAGTTAAACTAACCAGCCCGAAACCATTCGTTGCAAATAATGCCTAGTTGCCAACAGGGTACTGTGGCACGATGGAACAGTTGGTAAAAATATGAAAATTCCCTGGGACGACTTGAATTTGAATAAGACTAGGGGAATCTTGAAACTTAAAAAAACCTGAATTGGGTTAATTGATGAATGTAATGATGAGTCACTCAAGTATACAAGTACACTTAAGAGGCGTGAGATAGAAAGTTATAAGAGAATTTTCCCGCATCAAAGAATTTCGGAAAATTCTCTCTCAAATAATTTCTTAATTGCTAGAAGCATATTTTAAGTCAATCACTGGATGACCAAATAACGTAAGACAAGCGGCCATTAAAGTAATAGAAGACTTGGATACATTTCTACGGCTCCTTTGTGGCATCTGTGGAGGACAAGTATGCAGAAGGAAAAACTACCTAAATTAAAAAGCTTAAGAAATTTCTAATGAGCCTATCCTAGTTCCTATCCCCTAGTCAGTCGCTATCCCTGAGAAAGGATGATAGACTAGAAAGGCCAGTGTTTGCCATATCCATTCAGTCTTCTTGCCTAAAAATGCTTGAGCCATGCATCGTTTATGCCGGGAAAAAACACAAGGATTGTTGGAAAAGCCATATATCCTGTGCGACTCGACAAGTTTTACGGCAGTCACGGCATCTCTCAGTCTTCCTTTGTCGATAACGAAAAGACATTTGGAATGTTTTGTATCTATCTACGAACATCTGAGTTTGCTAAATCATTTAGTCTCTGCAGTTCTGCCAGTGTATGTGCCTACGCAGAGCTTGCAGAGAGAGACGGGGATGCCATGAAAGTGGCCCCCCACCACCTATTAGCTCATTTTACAACAATTTTCGCCAGTGTATCAGAAACACAGTTACTTATATTGATCCCGCGTACTTGAATTTATACTAGAACAATGTTAGAGTACAACGTCATCCAGCTTACAAGTTGTGATGTTGAACGTACATCAGTAATGGATATTTCTACTTGATACTTGTTCCGAACATTTAGTTGCACTGTAGTGAATTTACTGCTTTCCAGTTGCTGATAATTGAGTTTTTAGTACTTTGTACTCATCGGAAAGTCTAAAAGAAACCCAAACTTTTGCTTGTGCAATAAATTTTCCTCCAAAAACTTTAGTTTTAAAAACCGTCTGTTTATATCTTTAGATCAACAAGTTGAGTGACAGTGACTTTATCATCCGAAGGAGAGTTTACTGCAGAGAAAACTTGTCATGAGGTTCTTAAAGAACATTCCCCCCTTTAGCTATCCGATCATTGCTAGTAAAAGTATTGACAGTGAAGCAAAAGCTCTTGATACCCACCACCTGGCGTTGGGCCCAATAGAAGCATTACAACTCCAATAGGAGATCACTGGCTTAATTGTGTGTCATATAGAACTTGAAGCCTTTGTGAAAAGTATCTTACTCTACACGTATTCTAAGCCAATCTAACGACTGTTACGACTGAATCTTGAATCCTACCCTTGTGTACTTATGTGTGAATGTAAGTAACAAAAATTAAAAAAATTCCTTGGCTTTGTCATACCTGTGTGACAATTTATTTTACATTAAGGTACTAAACAAAACTTGTTACAGTTATTGTAGTTGTCGCCACTTGTTTTTTATGGTATGAAGCATGCGAGTTTCTCCTAGACTTTGTCATCTATTATTCTAATTTTTTTCCTTAGTAAAGTACGCAGAAAATATGAAAATGTTTAAAAAATTAAGTCATATATTAAACAAGCCAAGAAGAAAATGTAGAAAAAGTTAAGAGCAGTAAGAAAAAAACAACAATATTCTTCTTCTCTTTTTGCCCAACTTTAACACAATTTCAGTTTTTGTCCCATTTTACGCTTTTGTGCAGTCTTTTGTGTATTTGTCTTTATAAGAAGAGTGATTAAATATATAAAAATGGAATAAAAGAAAAAAATCACTGTCAACGTATTCTAATTTTAATACAGAAGAAAATTATTTTGTTTGTATTGCGAATAAAATTAAAAACCAAAAACGGGGAAGAAAAGAAGTTTAAGCATCAAGTAAAAAAAGGTAATAAAAATAAAAAATGTTGTAAAACATGCATCTTAATTACAGTTGTGTTCTTAAAGTGTAAAAATCCCTTTTTACTGTAGAATTTCTATAAGCAGTTTACTTAACTCTGGCAGCTTTCGTTTCTAGTGTCTGCCCTTAGAGCTTACAGTAAGTGAGTTAAAATATCGTTATGGATATTTGGCAACAAAATCTTGTTGGAATTACCTTAAACACAACAGTTTAAATATGTTTTTTATGATAAATACTTAAAATTTACATAAATATATTAAATGCAAATAGGTTTTTTAAGAGCAGCAGCATAAACTTAAATACTTATAAACGCGGCGCATTTAGTAGACTTTTTTTACGATTTGCAAAATTTTCATGGTTTGATAATTTTTTTTTCATATTTTCCTTAATTCATTAAAGAAGAAAAAATTAACTTAATATTTGTGCAAAAATGGCCATGTGTTCTGTTGCTTAATCTTTTTTAAAGATATTTTGGATGAAATTTTTAATTCTATTTTAATCGCTAAAGAGATTTAAAAAAAGTCGAATTTTTGGAGAAGCTATTAAAGCTTACGAGCATGATTCACTATAGTTAAAAAATATACAATTTGCAATACAAATCTATAGCTAAAATTATTTTATTTAATTAAAAACAGGTTGAGAATTAAGCTTTTAAGAATTTAAATTAAATAAATTTTTTAGTGGCCTAAAAAGAAGACCAGTGCTGTTCAATTGTTTTATTTTTTGCTACTTAGAACACTTAAACACTTTATGTCTTTTGCAAGTTGAATTATGTGTATATAATAACAGTACCGTGCTTTTCAAAAGCACAAATTTTAAACCTGTTTCTTAAACAATTTCCAGATATTATTTAGGATTTGATTCTAATTTGCTTAGTTTATTTCTAGGCTTTGTTGTGTTATATGTTTCATTGGTTCTAACGCCAAATCGTCAGTAGACTTCAACTAAATTTTGGAAAAGCCTCGTGAATATTTTCTCCTTTTATATTATAACTTCAATAAGCTTATTGAGAATTACTACAAACAAACTAAATCATTCAATAATTCTTTCAAAAACCCAACAAACCATTTTTCGCTATAAGCGAATTGGGAGTAAAAAAATATTTGGAAATTGTTTTAATACAAAAATGTTTTGTTTCTGGTAGCCTTTATAATACTTTTAGTGGTAACGAATGGTTATCCAAATGTAAAATGGGGAAAAAATAAAACAAAACAGCTAAGAGCGAAAAATGGTTTGTTGGGGTTTTAAAGGACCCTTGAATGTTTTGGCTTGTTTATAGTAATTCCCAATAAGTTTATTGAAGTTATTACACTAAGGGAGAAAATATTTAAAAATTTGGTGTAAGAACCAATGAAATGAATATACTCAAACTTTACCTATAACAAGCCCTATAAAGTGTTTCTAAAACATCAAAATCTGCAAAGTGGACATATATTTATATTTGTAAGAAAATTCGAACGTATGTGTTAAGGAAAAAATTAAACTTACTTTACTTTTTGTTAGTATTTCTAAAATTTAAGTTTAAAAAGAGGGTTTTAGGGCAAATAATTTTATTTGATAGAATTTAAGTTGATAAAAAAAGTCTGATGTCAAAACTAGGATAAAAATATCTAGGAAATAACTCGATCAAATACAATTTAATTTATATAAATTTCAGAAAATATATATTTTTTTGTGAGCTGAAAAAAATCGATCTTCTTTAAGTCTTCTTAAAATAAAAATTTTTAAATTTGTAATTTGAAAAGAAATACTAGGATTTCTAAAATATATTCTTTTATATTAAATGATAATTATACACTCAAAGAACATGATTTGTAGTCATAATGGCCATAAGAAACTTCTGACAGATGTGACCTTAAAAATTTTCTTTTTAAAGAATTTTGAACTTACGATCGAATTGTGTAAAAATTGTTTTCTTTTTGTTTTAAAAGACATAAATATGTCTTTTTTACTAATGTCAAAATTGAAAATTTTAAAAAATTTACGTACTTTTTTAGAATTTTTAAGTTCTTATTTTAAAAAAGTAAAGAAAAAGTTAATGTTTAAAAAAATTTTTTTTTCGCATTTTTAGTTAAAAACTATCAAAATAATTTCGATGTTAATAAAAAAACCGATGAATGGAAATGAATCACTTTTGGTACTCACGAAGCTATAATTAAAAGCTTAACCCAAACGAAAGCTGCATAATTGGCCGTAAATAGCATATCTACTACCTTTGAGCGCAGGATTACATCTGCGGAGTATGGAAATGCAAAACCAAAAAAAAAAATTGAGTTTAGTTCTCACCTCTTCTATAGATACTAATTTTTAATGAGCTTCTGACGGAAGTTAAGTGCGGATCCACTACAATATTCGTGTACCAGAATGATGTAACGGTCACTGTAGTCGAAAAGTATTAAAGTTCCATCAGAATCGCAATAAAGGCTTCACTTCCTACGATAGAACAGTGAGCGTGAACAGTGGGGTAAGTGTGGACCATGGACAATACTGTGACTGGATAACATCCATCAATCTGATACAGAGGGCATACAAAGGGTACCAAGGGGAAAGCTGTATAGGGAATTATCCTAGAAGCTGAATGTTAAAGAAAGGGCCAAGAAGACGACCAATGCGTTCTATGCTTAAAAGAGCATGGGGCCTTACGTCAAATCCTAACCATAATTTTTTATGGAATACTCGTGTAGTTGATTGCACTGAAAAAGAAAGTTAATGTAAGGGATCTGGACCTACGGCGCCACTGGATTTGAAACGGGACAATTTACTTTGATGCCCTATGGCAATGTAATAATCCTTAGAAGAGTAAACTGAAGCAAAACTGTATGCGAATATGAACGGTGGGCCTTCTCCAAGGCCGCAGAACCTGTAATTTATTTTTGAACTGGGAAAAAATGCCAGGAGGAGGGAACTACTTAAGAGCTACTTGGAGCATCCTTTTAACTTTCTGGGTGCCCATGTATTTTTATAACAAGAGTCACAGGTAACAAAAAATACTATAAAGAACAGACTATTCAGTATCTGATGAATTGAAACTCTTTTAAAAAAATGCAAACCATTTGCTTTGCTGGTGCATAATTTTCATTCTTTTATAGACGTTAATTGATAAACTTTTATTAAAAATAAGAAAATATATTTTTAATGATTTTTTTTGTGATATTCTTAATATGCATCCTTAAGCATCTAATATTATAGAAATAGATGTTTCTAAGTATATCACAAAGCCATATATAAAAAAATTTTTAAAGTATTTCTTAAAATTCTGAAAAAGATATCAACATTAAGTTTCAATACAAAAAAGCTATTTAAATTTGATTGCAAACTCTTAACGAATATTGAAAAAAATTTAATATCTAAATTTTTTAACATTTTCCAAGAAATTAATTAAATACAACATGATAGAATTGCAAACAAGTGTACGTTTTTGACAAATATTGTTGATTCTTTGCAGTTTTTGTAACTCTGCAAAACTGCAAAAAAAAAGATAAAATATTACTTCCTGCTGACATTAGCTTGTCAAGTTTATTTTAATTGACTTTCTAACAACAGCTAAAGCAATAAAAATGACAGACAACAGTTACAACAATTTTGATGTCTTTTGTTATTTTTTTTTGTTGATTAAAGTTTAATAAATTATTATAATGATGTAAATGATGTTAAAGAAAGCTGACGGGTTTATCGTTAGGTTTGATGTAATTTTAATATTAAATTATTTCGTTTTCGCTAACAAACGACAAATTATTAAAAAAAAAATAGAACAAATTTCTTTTCCATTTTATTTAAAATTAAATTCTTTTTTAATTTTAAGGCATCAAAATAAATTAGATTTTGTTTAATAAAAAAATTGAAAGAAATATTTTTCGGTAAATTTTATTAAACTTTTCCTTTTCGTTTAATTCTCTTTAACTTATTAAGTTTTTAGAAATATAAAGACTTTTTGAACAAACTAATAAAAAAAGGGTTCCTAAATACTAAATTGTAAGGCAAAGATTTCATTTAAGTCTATAGGGCAAATGTAATTTTTTTGATTATGAAATAAACTGTGTTTCTGTTCTAAAAGTAAATGTTTTACTTGTTTTTTTTTTAATTTTTCATTTTACAGTAATTTCGCTTTGTAATGAAAATCTCATTAAATTTATTTTTGTTTTTCTTTTTTTTTTTGGTATGATTTCATAATAACAAACAGTGGCTAGAAATGGTATTAACTTTTAAGAAGTGCTGCTTCTATACTAACAATAGAAGATGTTAAATAAGCTAACAAAATGCTAGTTTTAGGAAACAAAATAGATTATTTTTCTAGGTGCTCTGAGCAGCTTTTTTAAATTTTAGCTTCGTTTGAAGAAAGAAGCTAGGAAAATTAAAAAAAAAAATCGGTTTTATCTAAAAATTTGATAGTCGATTTCAAATATAATAATGTATTTTATCACTTACTGTGTTTGCCCCTTTGTTAAAAAACATTTTTTAATATTTTAGTTGATTTTTTTTTAAATTGTTTCATTTTCTAAAACTGTTCGTTATTTACTCATATTATCTAAATAGTATCAATTTCAAGTATTTTTCAAAACAAACATGCATAGTGAAGCCATTTAAAAAAATTTTCTTATTTTTGTTTAACTTAAATACCCACTGTAGCATCCATCTACTTAATGGCTTTGTTTATACCCAAATGATTTTAAAACAAACCACAAAGGATCCATCTCAACAATCAAGAAATATGAAGAAAGGGGTTTAAAAATTCCAAAAGCTGGAAAATTGTTTTTATTTTGTTTTCCTTTTAAAAACATTTTGAATTTTTGTTTTATTTAGCTGTGTGTGATGGTGTATATACTCGTGTTTAAAAAGACGAAAACATGATTTGCAATTAATTTAAAACAAAAACAAAATATAAAATTAAACGAAAAATTTTCAAAAACAAAAACAACTTTTAATGTTTGTACATTTTGTTGTTGTTCTTATTATTGATGATGCTGTTGATTATAAAGATTTTCTGCTTGCTGGTTGTTCATCATCAATTAAATATTTAAAAAGATTTTGTTTTTACAACATTCGTCAGCAGTTTTATGAATTTTGTTGCTGATTGGCTATTTGTTTTGGATATGAATTGTTTTGAAAATATGTATTACTAACGAGTCTTTAAGTTATTAGAATTTTATGATTAGAAAGTTGATGTTTAACAAAATTCTAGTGAAAATTTTCTTTTATGAAATTTGTTGTCTTTTTTTAGGCAGCTTCTCTATTTCTTACTGCTTTTGCTTAAAACGGACAATAGTTTTATGTTGCACAAAGTTAGGGCGAAATAATCCAAATAAGCCAGAATTTTGCGTTACATTGAAATTTTTAGATTTAAGTAAATAATTTTTTTGGAGTTATACGCTGGCAAACAAAACTTTAATAACTTAAAGATAAAGACTTTAAGCAAGCCACAAGAGGGGGTCAGAACGTTCAAAAACAGCCTAGAGGCGAAAGCTGTTACTGACAGGCGAGGCTCTACACTACGAGTTTGTCCTTTCTGGAATGTTTTAATTAAAAGAAAAGCACAAAAGAGTTGGTCGAGATAGGTCCAAGAGCCCAATAAACATATATACATTGCAAAGAACGTGGACTTTGCAGTTAATTACGAGAACTTATTTATTGTAATTAGAGAGGCAGTTAAAACTGTCTGTAATGAAAACGTTCTATTCAGTGGCATAACAGGCGCCATTATATATAACTTATATAACGGCAAAAGGTTAGATATAGAGGATCAGGATCAGTAAATTTTCTTAATATTGGCGACATTAAAATATTATAAAAAAATTTGCCTTTTAGAGTTCGGTAAATGCGGGATATACAGCTCTCAATGACGTATCAAAAAGGTTTTTAGGCAACAAGTATATCACAATTTCAAAGCTAACTTGGTCCCTATAATTGTGTTCCATTATGGGTATTAAAAACCGTATCATTAACAAAGGTTTGCATTCCTTACATGTGTAAATTTTAAATTTTAAGCGATGTGAGTAATAATTTAAATAAGCTGTGGACTCATTTGCCCTCAGACAAAAGTATTGAAACTGATGTTTACTTGAATTTAAGAATTTAAATATTGCTTTGGCTGGACTGGGCTTTGTTCTTTATGCTTAAGATTAAAATACTTTTTTTATTTTATGAAAATGTAGATATTTTCAATAAAAAAAATTATTTGTAAAAATTCCTTCTTAAAATTTTCAATAGAATTTCAAAAGGCCCAACCTGTTCACCACCTAACAGTACATATATTTTATTTACAAATAATTAAAACTACTTATGAACTATAAATGCAATTTTAATTTTTAATTGTGTTTTTCACTTTATTTCCCTTTATGTTAATTATTTTCTTTTAATGATTTTTATTTTTCCTCTTATTTTTCCTTTACTATTATTGTTTTTTGTAAACTGACTTACCGTTAAAATTTCCATTACTTGATTGGGATCACATTCGTTTTTAAAAACTGCAAACATGTGGTCATTATCATAATAATCATTTTTTCTTTGAGTATTATTGTTTTACTCTTGTAAGTTTTTTGGTTCATTTATAAACGTATTGGTATGTGGTGGATCTGGAAAGAAAATGAGCAAAAATATGTTGAGTGAACATGTTAAGATAAGGATTAAAACAGACATCAGTAGACAGGAGTTAGCAGGTAATATTTATACAAAAAACAACATTCCTACATAAGCAGGTATAAGTATAAATTAAGCAAAAAAATAAATAATATAAATAATGATTTTTCTTGTTAAAATTAACACAAAACAATTAACTAAATTAAACTTAATTAAACTAAGAATTTGTAAATTTAAAGTTTGCTCCTATTTTACAGTTAATTATAAAATGTTTTCAAAATGCAACAAGATAATTAATCAGCTTTTTTTGTTGACTAAATTAAAAGCATTAATTCATTATTATAATTATTAAAAACTTGTATTTATTTATATTTTTATTTATAACTATTTCTTTTATTACATATACTATGTTGACATTTAAATTATTTATTTTATAAATAAAACTAATTTTAGTTTACATTTCTAGTCCTAACAGCAATTTAAACCTGGGAGCGAATGATTGCAAGACGCACACTTTATTCAATCTACTAACGAAGAAGTGTGATTACTAAATTTTTAATATTACTTCTATTTACTTGCCACCATTTTAAAACCTTTATTCAAATAAACTCAACTCAACAAACGTCAGCAATCATAACCATAGCTGCCAGATAATTTTGATTCTATATCGTAAAATTTTAGGAGACAAGTTGTCAAAAATCGTAAATCGTAAAATTTATGTTTTTTTATTATATTTTGCCTACTAAAAAAAAACTCGTGACAAAAAATTCTAACAAGTAGTTTCTTCAAAAATAGCAACAACTGTAAAAGCAAAATTTATAATTTCAACAAAATGAACGATTGTAAAAAAATAATAATTTTTATGTTAAACAGTTTTACTTGAAATAATAATAATAACGACCACTATTGAACAATTTATTTTAGAGATGTAATTTCTAAGGGACTATTTTAAAACCATTGCTTATCCTTGTTATCTAGCCCCCATATTTGAAAAATTAATGTAGAGTTATTCAGAGATATTCTGAGAGATGTCTATAGCATATTTGTCAAATAAGCCCTTTATGAGTCTGTTTTATTTATTATGATTTAAGTATATAAAAAAAAATTTTATTATACCCTTCACATAGTGATAAGGGTATATATGTATCAGTTTGTCATTCCGTTTGTAATTTCTTTATTACCCATTTGCGACCCCATAAAGTATATATATTCTGGATCGTTATAGATGGGGAAGTTGATATAGCCATGTCCATCTGTCCGTCTGTCCGTCTGTTGAAATTAAGTTTCTGGAGTCAAATAAAAAGATACAGACCAGCTTTTGGTGTCAAACTGTTGGAAATACCCTGGAGACAATCGCTATTTAAAATCAGCAAAGTCGGTTCACTTTTGACCGAGATATAAGCGAAACCCCAAAATAACCCTTTTTTTAGGACAAAATCCGTGCATATATCCCTATATATCTCAGTAAGTATAGTCATTCTTGCCACAAAACTTGGCACGGATACTCTTAAAGTAGGGACCTAAATAATGGAAAAATTTTCTTCAGATAGGATCACGGAAAGTGGTAGTTTTCCTACAATTGCACAAATTTGGTGAAATATTTTATGCGCTATATCTCGGAAACTGTAAAAGATATCGAAATCAAATGCTCTACAGTAAGTAACTGGACAACAAAGCCTACGCTATGAAGAACAAATTTTTGGATGGGGGGGTGAAGAAAGGGTAGCTCCCATACAAATTAACAATTTTTTTAAAATTTTCGATACGTTATTTCTGGAAAAGTATTACAGCTATCGACTTCGAATATTCTACAAAAAGTAAAAATCAAATAATTCATACATTTTGGAAAAAAAAGTTGGAAAGGAGCAGGGGGACTAAAACATTCCATAAAAATCAACAACTTTTATTAACCTTTTAATATGAATAATGTCGAAAACTTTTAAAACTCTCGACCTCAAACATTCTTCATCTATTTCTATTATTCATACGAACGTTAAAATTTTGTAAAGTTTTCCATGGACTTTAAAGCTCGCATAAGGTATTTTTATTATATTATTTGCAGTACAAAATTACTCGGCTGGGTACATTAAAAGACCAATGTGAAAGATATATAAGTTTCGGCACAATATATTCCTCTTACTTGTTTTTTAATATTTTACGTTTTTTTAATAGTTTTTTTATAAAGAAACAATGGCTAATATTTTATAAAATATGTATTTTTTTCTTAAATGAAAAAAATAAAATATCTTTATTTTTCTCTGACTTTCTTTAAAAAATGTCAAAAATTTTTATTTTTAAGAAATTCGTCAAATTCAAAACAAAACTTGTTCAATTGTCATAAGCCCATTTTGTCACCAAAAAGCATCAAAATGGCGACAAAGCGTGAAATCTGGCAGCTATGATCATAACCAACGGCAAAACTATTGCTTTTTTGGATAATTTTTAAGAAGGCTACACTGCACAGAAATAATTAAATTGTAGAATCAGTTATGAATTTCAGAGAATCAGTAAATATTTTGTCTGGCTGAGGACCTACAACGAAAATTGTTAATTTAGACAAATAATTTTGCAAGAATTTAATTGAAAACATATGAGTTTTAGTATCAGTTAAACAAATTTGTTGGGCTGGTTAAATATTTAAATTGTCAAGGCGATAATTTCGCTTTGGTTTAAAAATCAAATTAAAATATTATGAGATTAATAAATAAATTATTTTGAACAAAAAATTGTTTGAAAATTTTTTTTTGCGGTTTTTTTGTGATGCTTTTGTTAAATTTCTTTTAAAAACCAATAAAATTTAATGGCACAATTAAATTATTAGTTAAAAAATTAATAGAAAATAATTTTTCATAAGGCTTTTAATTTTTTATAACCTTTTCTGTTTAACTTTTTTCTACGATATACATCCTACTACAAAATACATACATACATGCATATATTTCGCTTATGTTAAAGTGAATATAATGTTCAATTAAATTTTCATATTGTATACATTAAATATTTATATTTGTCTTAGAAATGTTTGTTTTGCTAAAATCATTAATATATTTTTCTTTTCCATTTTGCTTTTGTGGGGAATTATTTATCAAAAATATGTAGTTGATGATTATTTCGGAAAATCTTTTTGTTAAAGGCATACTACTAAATTTCAGCTACAAAAAAGAAGCTTCCTTAATTTTCACAAATATTTAACCAATATAAAAATATAAATTATTATTTTTATTCTTAGAAAAAACTCTAATTAACTGTTTCTTTTATAAAAGTCTCTTTATCAGCTGTTATCAGTCAATTGATATTAAATTTTATAAAATATTTTTATGAAATAATTGTGTTAAAAAGTTTTTAAAATTTATTATTACATGGATCACTGATACTCCTCACTGCCTGGGGCTATGAACAAATCAAAGCCAACCGTATTTATTGCCAATTGTGTTACAATTGTTTGCTTCAAACTTTATATTGGATTTCAATTTCTTTTTTATTTGAGAATTTGCTTATTAGTCTATTTAAAATATTTTAATTAAATTTCAGATTGCTCTCTTTATTTTATTTAAATGCATTTTATTGAAATTTGTTTAGTTATAGTACATCTTGGGCTGTTTTGCATTTAGACTTTAAATTAAGTTCTTAAATAAATTTAAAGAAAATGGAAAAGATAGTTTTTGTTTACTAATCAGATATGTATGTTCACATTTGTTTTTGAATTGTCAATTGTATAGTTGGATATTCTTAGTCTTACCCTTTAGTCTTTATAACACTGTTACAAACATTTGTACATACATGTAATTTATTTTAAATATTAGATGTTAATATTTAGAACCATATTTAATAAGGAAGTGGCTTTGTAGCAATTATTTGTACTTAAAAGGATATAACTTAAAAGTTTTTATTGCAAGAAATTAACTAAAACCTTTTGTTTAAGTACCCCAAAAGAAATCGCAGTATGTGGTACTTATATTTGGATCAATTGCGGTGTCAAAAGCACGATTAGATAAATTTTTTTCAAATATTAAATTAACATTTTCTTCTAACGTTTCTCTTTGAAACAACTTTTACTCTAAGCTCATGTTTTTTTTGATGAGTTTATTTTATATATTTTGCTTCTTCCACAATTTCAAAGCTTGATATTTTAAAGAAAAACGTTTTTAATTGCTTTAACAATACAAAAGGTGTTCCGTTATCACTGGCAACTTTTGAGAAACAGTGCCTGTAAATAGAACTTAAGGGAGAATTAGTTGACCAAAACTAGGTGTGCTTTTCCTTAGTTTAACAAATTATCTTCAAAATCCTGGGACTTAATATAAAATTACATGAGCTCAAAAGAATTTATATAGAATAAAAACAGGCCAGTGGTTGTTTTCCACTAAACATTAATTTTCTGAAGATCACTCCATCAAAAGGTTAACTTTTCAAAAGATTAAAGAACTATGGTTTTAAAATGCTATCTAAAAACTGCTTTGAAAATGTTGGTGCCTTTAAAAGCAGATTTTTCTCAAACATAGCTATTAACATCTAAGTATTTTTCCCTTCTGAGTTTTCTTCCTTTTTTTCACTTTTAGTTTAAGCAAAGTTAAGTTCGAAGCTCAGGTAAAACGTAAGGAAATTGTGTTTTTTATAATCAGGGGATTTCAGAATTTTTTCGAGATCATAAGTCCTAAATACAATTAAAATTATTGTGAAATTATCTTCCTTATTTGAAAAAAAATTTTGGGAGCGATAAATTTAAAAGTTGTATAAACATTGTTTACTTGCAGCATAAAAAAATTTACGTTAGTTACATAGATATGATACAATTTTTTTCGCAAAAGACAAATTTAAATTCAATATATATTGGCTTATATGATGTATACATTAGAGAATAATATTGTTTTTTAAGGGATTTCCTGGGATTTTAAGAACTACCCCTGGGATTTGGGATCTATTAATTCCGAAAAAGCCCTTGATATTTTGGTAAGGGATACCGGGATTTAATGATTATAGCTTTTATACTTGTATTTATTCCGAATTGCATAGTTCCATGGGTATGTATACGTAATATACAATCTATTTATATTGATTGCACGTACATAAAAATATTTAAGTAAATCCATATTATATCGACCACTTTTGGCTTAAATGAAATTTGTTTAGGAGTTTGCTTTGAGGATATTTTTAATATATACGCGCATAGCAACGGGAAGTAAAAAGATTTTTGAAGAGAAGAAAGTAAAAAAGATTTTAACTTCGACTAATTTGCAGAGTGTACATTTTAATATTTAAAAAACTATTTTATATATAAATATTTTTGTAACTTCAATGAAAAAAAATAAGCAACTAAATAAGTACTAAAACTAAGTATAGATAATTTATTACTTAGAATATGTTTTTTACTTATTTGAATATTATATGATTATTGTCCGATATTTCGCTTAAGAACTATGAAAAGCTTTTTCAGGGAGTACAAAAATCCATTAGAAATATTTTCCTTTAAGATCTATATATTCGTTTGTAAATTTTCCTTCTTATGGAGTGTGTAGGTAAGTTACAAATATTTTTAGCAAAACAACAGAAGATTGTAAAAACAATGTTAAGTGTGTAGGAAACACGGAAAAAGTTAAAGACATAAATATACAAGAAGATGAAAGTTGATTTTACTCGGTGCAGTATATTTATTTTGGTAACATTTAATGATGAAATAAAATTTAATATCGAAAAGGAATATAATTCCAGAATTCCATGTATCCCATGTTTCTTGGGTTATTAAAAGGGATGAAAATTTGTTAATAAAGTGGTACCAGAAACTCACTTCATCTGGAAAAATTAAAAATTATTTTTTGAAACACCCAAAAAAGAGTTATTATTAATAAAGCAAAAACTTTGTGGAGAGAGTTTAAAATATAAGTGATATGGGTTTTTATAAAAAGAATATAAAAAAAGACATTTTTATTTGTTGAAATCTTGAACGGAAATGTTGGATAAAATAAAACAAATAATTTAAATAATACAAAAAACCCCTCAAACTCAATTAAATAAAAAAAAAAAACAATATTAAAAAGCAAAGTTCGAAAAAACTGGATTTTAAGTTATTCAAAATTTTTTTATATATTTTAATGGTCTAAAAGTGTTGAAATCAAACTGAATAAGGAAAAAACTATAAAATTTTTAAAAATTATAAGTTAAATGTTAGAAGATTTATATATTTTTCATAATAAAATGAGCTAAAAGGTCAACAAAATTAACATTTAAAAAAATTATTTATTTATATGTATACATATTTAAAACTCTCAAATAAAAATATTTTAATTGATAACAATAATGGCAATAAATCGAATAATGTGAATAAGCGTTTAACTACACTAAAGCTCCGGTAAAAACAATTAAATAAACTATTTAAATACGGATTAAATTAATTCCCCACAACAATAATCATTTGTTTATTAAAAACGACATTTAAACATTACTTAGTTAAAGTTTATTTTTTACTAATTACCACTTCGTAAAATAAATAACAAACTAAAGAACTAAAAACAACAGAATATTAAGATTTTGTACGTACATACATAAAAATAAATAAATAAACAAAAAGAAATTAAACAAAATAAAGATCGTTGTTAGTGCTTTCCATCTCTTTAAAACCAGTAAAAAAATGAGTAAACTTAACGAATATACAACCAACAACAGTGCTGAATGTAATGCGCCAATAACAACAGACACAACAGAGTCATTAACACAAACTCCCGCGCAAAAACGTTTAAGAGATTTACAAAACTCTCTTTATGGCAATGCATGTAAAACCCCTCGTCTCACCAGCGTTGAATCACCTCTTAAATTAATCACAATTATAGACAAACGCTTTGATAAACTTACAAAGCAATTGTTTAATATGATACAAGAAAAATTTACAGAATATAAGGAAGATCTTTTATGTGAAATTGATAAGAGGCTTAACATAATTCACACTGAATTAAAAGCTGTTAATGAAAGAGTTGTATATTTAGAAACAGTTAAAATAAGAGAAATTAAAGAGAGTGTTAATGAGTTAAAAATAGAGAATTCTACCATAAAAAAAGAAATATCTGAGCTTAAAAGTAAGCAGCTAAAGCAAGAAAACTCTAGTGTTGCAGGTAGTATGCGAATACATGGTATACCCTATTATACAAACGAAAACTTATTTAATATATTCGATGAAATCTGCAAAAACTTAAATATTAATACGCCTAAAGTTGAAAACATATATAGACTGAAAAAAATATATAAAGAAAATAAATCTTATACTCCCACCGACGAGGTCGTAGTTGTTAATCTCTTCTCTCCATATGACAAAAATTTTTTGCTTAAGGCAGTTGCTAAATTTAGGCGTGAAAATAAAACATCGTTATGCCTTAAACATGCTGGCTTTGATAGCGTTGCGCCAATGTACGTCAATGAAAATCTTACGCCACATAACCATAAAATTCTTCAAGCTGCTTTAAAGTTCAAAGTAGAAGGGAGACTAAAAACAGCTTATTCTCTCCGAGGCTTGATATATGTGAAGAAACATGGTTCTGATGACCCTATATTCATCGAGCATCAAGATGAACTTCACATACTTTTTCGCGACCCTTAATGTTTTAATGTTTTATGTTTTATTTATTTTTTATAATTTTTGTTTAATCCATCATAATATTGTTTATTTAAGCCATCATACATGTGTTGCAAATCACTTCTTAAGTAGTACATCTGTTATACTGTTATTTACTTGTCTTTATTATAAAAAACCCCTAATAAAATATGTGCGCGTTGCTGGCAGGGTATTAAGTATTCATTATTTTGAACATAAATTCGACAAGAAGTAGTCGCAGATGTTCTGGAGACGTAACTGCTTCTATGGTTAAAATTCTTGCTACTCAGAGAAGCGGCCTGAAAGTTTGCCATATTAACGCACAAAGTCTGCTGAACAAGATTGATGAGTTTGGATTAACTTTTGAAAATTCAGGTATACATATAATTTGTGTCTCTGAGACTTGGTTTGGCGTTCCTATCACTGACGCTTTGGTTTCAATCTCTGGTTACAATCTTTATAGAAATGATAGATCAGATGGTTACGGTGGCGTAGCGATTTATATGAAAAAAGGACTAACCTGTACAATAAAAAGTAAAAATAATGGCACTATCTACAATGACAATAAAGTGGAGTATTTATTCGTTGAAGCAGCTAGTAATGGAAGGAAATTTCTCATTGGTTGCGTCTATCGCCCTAGGAATACAATTGATTTTAGGCATTTTTATGAAATGCTGGCAGATATTACACCACTTTATAGTGATGTCGTTATAGCTGGAGATTTCAACTCCAACCTGCTGGCTGAATCAAACTTAGTTTTAAATATGGAACTGTTTAACCTTTTTCCTGCAAATATAACCAGCCCAACACACTTTACTCCATTTAGTAATACCTTACTTGACTTATTTTTTGTCTCCAGTAAGGAAAAGATTTTAAGATATGACCAGTTATCTGCATCCTGTTTTTCTCGACATGATCTTATATTCATGATTTTTGATATTCCTTTGCAAAGCTGTACTCAAACAATTCAATTTCGAAATTTTAAACGAATTGATTATGCAAACTTAGAAGAACAACTTTTAAACATAAACTGGGAATGCATATATTATATGAATTCGGTTGATGATCAGATTGATTATCTAGAGGAAAATATTCTTTCATTGTATAATACAACAGTACCTACCCAAACGAAAATAATAAGTAGTCATAACCGGCCGTGGTTCACCGCTGAAATTAAACGTCTGATAGTGATTCGAGACCAAGCGTACTCAATGTGGAAGCGTTATAAAACACCCGATCTGCACAATATATATCGAAGAGCGAGAAGTTCAGTAACAAAAACAATAAAAAGCACAAAATTAAAATTTTATACTGAGAAATTTTCAAACAGATTAACTACAAAGAATACTTGGAAGGCTATTAAAGAAATGGGCATTGTAAGTTCTGGAGCCAAACAGTATAATGACACTTCATTAGATCCAAACCTTCTGAATCAAAAATTCGTAAATGTTCCTATGACCCAAGCAGACCACATCTACTACGCCAACCATCACTCTCTTAATCGCCCACCTATAATGTTTAATATAGTATGTGTAAATCAGTTTGATGTACTCAAAAGTTGCACATCTATCAAGTCAAACGCGACTGGAACTGACGGTATACAACCAGTATTTTTAAAGTTGATTCTGCAGCCTCTGCTACCATTTATAACTCACATATTTAACACCATAATAACTACAAGTACATATCCGCTACGATGGAAGTATGCCAAAGTTTTACCAGTACCAAAATCAACCACTGAATATCGACCAATTGCTATTTTGCCATACTTGTCAAAGGCATTTGAAAAACTCTTACATATGCAAATGGTTCAATACATAGATCAGTTTGGCCTACTCAGTGACAGCCAATCAGGCTTCCGAGCTAAACATAGTTGCATTACTGCTCTCACCGATGTGACTGAAGATATAAGAAAGGAAGTTGATGATGGATGTATGGTAATGCTTGTACTCTTAGACCACTCTAAAGCCTTTGACACTGTGGACCATACAATTTTAGTACAAAAACTTGAAAAAATTATGAATTTTTCTCCCACATCCATTAAGCTGTTTGCTTCATATCTCCAAGGTCGAATGCAGTGCGTTGAAACAAATAATACCACATCATCGCAGTTTTTACCAGTTCCCAGAGGTGTTCCCCAGGGTTCCATTCTCGGACCATTACTTTTTTCAATTTACGCTAATGATCTACCTGATAAATTACATCACTGTCGGATCAGAATGTACGCCGATGACGTCCAGTTGTATATAAGTGACAAGGAACAAAATATCGAAGAATGCACTGTCAAGTTGAATAATGATCTAAAATGTGTTTCAGCGTGGGCAGATATAAACGGATTAAGTATAAATCCTAATAAATCTAAATGTATTATTATACGTAGGAGGATGCAAAAAAATATTATGCACCACATGAAAATATGCATCAACAACCAACAGATCGAAATAGTAAACAAAGCAAGAAATCTGGGACTAATTTTTAACAACACCCTTACCTGGTCGGATCATGTAACAGCTGCTTGTGGTAAAACGTTCTCTGTTCTGAGAACACTATGGCCAACACAACATTTTACGCCACTTAAGATTCGACTTTTACTTGCGAAGACGTATCTGATACCAATACTTTTATATGGCTGTGAGATTTTTGCAAATTGTGATGCTACTAGCAAACAAAAATTAAAAGTCGCATACAACAGCATCACAAGATATGTGTATGGACTTAGAACATTTTGTGCAAATGGTGTATACCTTAATGTTACTCCCTTCTCCAAGGAAATATATGGGGTTTTCTTTGAAGACCTAGTCAGGATAAGAACTCTCATATACCTTCATAAAATTATCACAACTCGTGAACCATATCATCTTTTCAATCGCTTAACTTTTAGTCGACTTGGAAGGAACAAAAACCTTATACAATTAAGGTATCGCACGCTAGTCTCTGAATGGCAATTTTTTGTAACTGCAATACGTCTCTGGAATTCCCTTCCTTCGTCAATTAAGGAAACCAGCAACGCTGCACTTTTTAAAAAACACCTCTTTGCATTTTACACATAACAGAAAAACCAACATTTGTACAACTTAACATCTTACTTTTCTTTTTTTATTATTATATGTATGTATGTTATACTTAACTTTTCTTAATTCTATATTTATTTTTATATCTATATAGGTTTTTATTGATTGCCTAAATGTATAGTTATAAATATCTTGTTTATTTATTGTTATTATTTTTATTTATTTATACTTTTTTTTCATTTATTTTATTGTAAAATCTGTAAATATAACTCCATAAGATTTCTACTCATTAAGACAAATGTTTTGTTGTAGAAGTTAAGAATAAATGTTCAATAAATAAATAAATAAATAATTTAAGTCTGGCACTGGCTGGACAAATTTTAAACATTTATTTTTAAAATTTGAATACTTTTTGCTAGTTCACGGAAATAAAGATTCAATAATAAAATAAATATAAAAAAAAAATATTAAAAGTGTAAAGAGTTTTAACTAATATACAAATTTCACTCTTCCTCTCTTTAAACACTAATGTAAGAAAATACAAAGAATTCTCACTACCAAATACCTCTCATTTGTACTTAGAATAAAGAGAAAAAATTTTTTTGTATGTCTTCATTTTTCTCCGGAACTAGCTAACCGATTTGGATGATTATTTCACCAGTGTTATTTTTTTGCTTCCTGAACGGACATAGGCTATAGTTTATTTTTTTTACCTAAGTGGTAGTACCTACTATATATATTTAATAAACTTGATGGCATATCTCGAGAACTATAATCGCTATCTGCTTTAAATTTTGTGAACGTTATTTAATTAAACATTTTTCTATTTGAGTCAAATATTTTTATGATCGAAGTAGGGGAAGAGGTACCTCGCATACAAAATTATTAATTTTTTAACAGAGGGTGATACATTTAGTCTCAAAGTTTTGTGCAATATCCTAAGTACTACTAAATGGAGCTTATAATGGGGTAAAAACCAAGCAAAAGAGCAATTTACGAACATACACACACACGCTGTATGTGAATCCTTTTGCTTATATACAATAAAAAAGGAACTCAGTTAAAAAAACAATGTAGTTTTGTGTTAAACATATGTTCAAAAATGTTAAAAGAAATTTGATATTTTTTTATATCTCTTCCTTTACCATCAATTTATCTAATCGGGGTAGCGGAGCGCACCGGGTTCGCTAGTCAAGAATACAACACAAAAAATATTAAGAAAATAGAAATAAATCTTAACGCAAACTTTTGAACGGATGAAAAGTTCTGAGATACGCACTAATTATAATCAATCGAAAATGTTTCTTTCATCCCAGTTGCATTTCCTGCATAAATTGTAAAATATGAAAAACTTAATTTAAATAATTTCTTGGCAAAGCATTAAGATAAATACATTTAGGTAAAACTTCCTTTAGATTCCACAGACACACGTCCTTCGTTATTGACAACATACAAATTTCTTAATACTTTTTTTTAAGGTTTTTAAATAGTTTAACTTGACAATAGCGTGGCAATCGGAAACCCCTTTCCCTGGCATTTGTTTTGAATATCAATTTTTTATAGTAACGACTTATGTAAAAGAGATGTTTAACTAAAATTTATTCATAACTACTTAAAGAGGAAATAGTGGGCACATTACTTTAGAATTTTATATTTGAGGTAATAATAATTGAAAAAGTTAAAAATAAAACTTTTTATATTTAAATTTTTATTTAACAATCAACTGATCTTTAAAAGTCTTTAACGGAATAAAAAACTAAGTTTGTAGTAAATCGTAATATATTTTATTTAATAAAATTACGTTTATTTTTAAAACTATATTTTTTCCTTGTATTAAAAAAAATGTGCGTCACTTTAATATAAATATAAAAGACATAAAAAATTTCATATTTAAATAACGCGTCTAGCCTTGAGTTTCATATTTTAATTTCCATTCTTAAAACGTTTTTCTTTAAAGTGTTTAGCATTAACTAATATTAAAACTATCATAAAGCAAAAAAAATGTGTATAGGAACACATACACATTTCCCCTCTTATCCGAAAAGTGCCTTTGGTTAACATCTAACAGATGATTACATTTATCATAATTGTATTTTCATGATAATCGAAATGCTTCATTTATATTCATATGACACTTTTGAATATATAAAAGTCAAACACTATAAACAGTGTATAATAATTGTACGCATATACTAGCGTAATGGAGAGGAAACTCATGAAAGTTTAATACTTGTAAGTAACACGTATTCATAACAATTTTTTGATAACATCTCCTTTATTATATGCTTATTTCGTAAACATAGAAGGAAGATAACTACATGCATGCATACATACATACATACATACATACATACATACATACATACATACATACATACATACATACATACATACATACATGCATATATATATTTATACATACAAACAAAAGAAAATGCATGTGTGTATGTTAAACGTATTGTATATGTCACATAGGCTTACATTTTGTCTTACAAAACTATGTATGTATTGACTTGTTTACTTTTCTCTTATTGAATTTCCCCATATGTAAATATTTATGAGGTTTATATAGGACAATTCAATAACCAAGTGCTTTCCTTTACATTTTTTTTCTTTTCTTTTTGTATTTTTTTATGTTTTTTATAAAGTGTTCAATTTGTCTGCAGTGTCTTAGTTTTTCCCATTTTGTATCTAAAGTCAATGCCAGCTGCTCATCAAAATTTTGAATAAAATCTGTTAATTTTTTTCCTGTACTGACATGAAGTTAATTATTGTTTCAACAACCAACAGCACCAATAGTTTTGAGATTATATTAAAGCGTTTCGTTAATATTCTTAAACTTAATAGTATTGTAAGTAATGCAAAGGTTTTATTTTTTTTTTAGCAGCAAGAATATATTTTGTTAAATTTAAAAAAAAGTCATTTAACTTTTTTTGCGGATGTTTTCTTTCAACTATTTCTGTTTAAACCTTTAAATAAAAGAGAAAACAAAGGAAATAAAGAAAGAAATCAAGGTATTTCAGTTTAATGCTACACAAAGTTGGAACAGCAGTTTGCTATTTTGTTTGCTACTAAGTAAAACAGTTTTTGAAAAAATTTTATAGCTGTCCCTTAGATTTTTATCAATCAAATGGCCAGTAGCTTAAATAGCAAAAAAGAAAAACCGTAACATAACTCCCTTAAAGTTTTGTGATAAAAAATAAAAATTTTTTATACAAGAAAAGTAGTTGATTTGAATTAAACTCCAGGCCACATTAAATTGTACGTTTTTTTTCAATTTACTTAAATTGGTTTTCCTGTTCTTATATAATTTACATATTAAGGAAAAATTGATTAAATTAATTTTAAAGATTATAACGATATATAACAGGCACAATTTTTTCTGCGACAAGTTTTTTAACGAAAGGACACATTACAGTCTTCGAAGGAATAAAAAAATATTGAGTTTGCCATTTTGCAAAGTATTATGATGCCTTGTGTTTTAATAAGGGTAAAGATTATGTGGTCCAAAAAAGATCATTTGGTTTTGTTATGCCTTTGTTTAAAAAACCAAATTAAACTGATTTCATTACAACTGCTATCAAATACTTTTAGTTTTTCTTTCTAATAATAGTCTTTATATATAGTTGATTTTGAAAATGTGAGCTCATTTCGTCATAATTTTCGTCGTCGGAGTTTTTTTTTATAAAATAATGAATTTTAAATATGTAACTGCATTGATTTTATTTACAGATACTCAATTACCATAATTGCACATAAATTTTTAAGGTTTTAGTCGATTTATTTTTAATATTTATTTAATAATTTTTAATATACGCCCCAAGTCTTTACAATTGGTTTTTTAAATTCAATTTCAATGCGAAATTTAAAAAAAATTACTTTGTCAACTGAATATTTTTGTTAACAGGGGAATGACGAATTTCTAAAAAAATATTTTTTTAATAAAGTTGTTAACAATATGCCGATGTTGTTCGTATAGCGTTTTTATATATTTAAATTATTGCATATAAAAAGGTTTTGAGATTTTTGATTTTTAATGCAAAAAATATTTTACAGGTAATGATAACCTAAATCTTCATAATTATATTAATCGATAAGAAATATTTACAGTCTCTTGATATTTCTCGTACCTGTTTGCGGTATCAAAATATGAGATATAATTGTAAAAATTATACTTTGAAATTCAACAAAATTGCCCGATAACTGGCAGATATATCATCCAGCAACCACAACTGCCTCTGTTTATTTCTCTAAAATTTGTATATTGAAACCTCTACAACTGCCCCGAAGTTGCCCCTACAGGAGTGCAATGTAAGACCGACTCATTAGTTTTTTTTTACAAAACATTTTTGTGGAACATACCTTTACCCTAACAGGGTTGCCATACAAATTTTAATTAAAAAAAAATTTAAATCGTTCTCACAGCTTTCAGGGGGCTTTCTCAGAGGTCAAATGTAAGACCGACCCCAATAAACTGTTACTTTCTAAAATTTTTGTGTAACATAATTCCCTCCTGCTCTTTACAGGGTTGCCATACAAGATTTAAAAAAGTTAGGGCTTAAACCCTTACAACTTCCCCGGAATGTAATGTTAATGTATCACAGACCCCCATTAATTTTCCCTTTCAAACATATTAATAGAATATACTTACTCCTATTTCCATCACCAAAGAAGTTGCCATACACAATTTTTAAAAATAGTGTAAAAACGCCCATAACTTCTCCAGAGTCTGTCTTAAAGAACTAAAACTTTCAACCGGCCCTCATTGATTTTCTCTCCCGAATATATTTCCAGAACATACTTACTCCTATAACCATCGCATAAGGGGGCACTAATACAAAGTTTGGAAAATTGTAATAAATGCCCTTTTACAGCTACAAAGTGCCCGTGTATAGGTCAAATATAGAACCGATCCCAATTAATTTTTCCTTTCAAACATTTACCCAGAATATACTTAAACATTCAAATTGAAAAAAATTAGGGTAAAAACCCTTAAAATCCCTGCTAGAAAATTTAGAAAATTTTAAGTGAAAGTGAGACAGGGACATCCAAGGGGAATGACAATTAAGGGCTTGGGTAGGCAATTTTTTAAGAACAAAGCAATACTTAGAAAATGCATTTCAGTGTTCACCATACTTTAAAGCTTTTTTTAAAGTAAATAATTAAGTGAGATACATTTTAATTTTCCCTACTAGATTAAACAGGGACATCAAATTGTTCGGTTATCTCAGAGTCACCCATATAAACAAATACCTCTTAGTGATAGAGAATTAAACACAATTGTACCATGTTAAGTACAGACAAATTGGCCGCGAATCTTGCCTTAGCCTTTTGCACTGACAATTCTCAGGTTAGCATATTTTTAGACAGTAAGGCAGCGATAATGGTAATCTTCGCGAACCTTTTTTTATTCTCAAATATTCAAGCGTGCAAAGAATACATTGGTGGGCTGTATGTCGTGAGGCAAGTGTATATCTACTAAGTTGCTGGACACAAGGGTATTAAGGGGGATTAAATGGCAGACAAATTGGCTTCGCAGGAGGAGTGATTGGAGACTCCTAGTAGGGATAACAAAAGGTTATCTTAGGTTAAATATTATATGTAAAGAAACAGTTTGGGTAATCCTGTGTAGTGACTATAACTGCGTCGTTTTATAGGGCATTATTACAACTGATAAAAGCTTTACAAGGATTCTAAAAATATAAGATAATAAAAGTAAATTAAATTCTGACTTTTTGTTTAAATAAATTTTCCCGCTAATCCCGTAAATTTAAAATAATGTGGTCGCAGAAAAAAAAATATCGGAAATTTTAAATACAATAATTTCACCCCACTCTTTGCAAATATAAGTATGTATTTAAACGACTGCTATTATTTAATAAAATACTCCAACAAACTTATATTAAATATGCTTAAGATGTCAAGACTTAATTAAGCTGGAAACTAGAACAGTGTGTGGTTGTGTGTATGCTTAACATTAAAATGAATGGCACTGAAAAATTACTTATTTTCTTTGAAAAATCAAATAAAATAAAATTTTTGCTAGACATGGGAATATAAATTATAACCACGAACATTTACCAGATTTAACAATACATACTTACTTGCAATGACAATTTTACTTATAGACGTCATCATATCAGCCGTATATTTTACTTTAACTTTATTATAATGTAAATGTTGCAAAAAAAGGGAATAAATTGAATACAAGAAATGCAAAAAAGGTTATAAAAGGAACTGAGTGTTTTTGTGAGAAAATATTAAGTTTCAGCTGAACAGAGAATGAATAATATAAAGCCAAGAGAAATGAAGAAATACCATAAATAAAAAATAATTTAACCAAACTGTTTGTTACTTGCTGGCGTATGCCTTGACAAAGGCGGTGGAAATATTTTACTTGTAGGTAGCCGCAACAGTATAACAGTTTGCTATTCACGATAATTAAGTTCTGAAGCATTTCTTTTCAGCGAAAAGCAAACATTTACAATAACAGATGTAAAGTCATTCAATTTCGCAACTGTTGTTATTTTAATTTGCAGAAAGTTAAGTTTGAAGTACTTGACAGGTTTGTTGCTTGGTTTTTTCTTTTTCTGTTTATTGTGGGTCTGTATAATTACTTGAGTTTACGTTGACTTCTGTCGTTGATTTAAAAATGAGTTTTTTTTTGTTTTCTGCGTGAGTAGCACGTGGTTGTGTTAAAATGAAAAACACATTCACAGGTGTTAAACATACTGTATGATATCTGGGAAACGAATTTAAAGGGTATTACAAGGCATAATGTTTTATAACTCAAACTTTAAAGTTGTTCTTAAATCAAGCCGTAGCGGTGTCAAAAGTCAAGTACGGATTTCTAAACCAAGTACGATTTACTTAGTTCGAGTTTCTTACTTTAAGTCAAATAAGACAACACTAGATTATATTAATTTTAAAACGTATATGATGAGAGCTGAAAAAAATTGACTTTAGAGTAAAATGTATTAATCCAAAAATGAAGATAAGTTTTTTTTAAATTACGGAGGTTTATTTAAGAAGGAGAGTTTTATATATTATTTTAATTTTACTAAAATTTAATATTAAAAATAAAATTTTTTTTCTGCATTTGCCGTAGCTGGGAGTCGAACCTGGGACATTCCAAATTCAATACCAGCGCGCTACCATCTAGGACAAGGAGACACTTTGTTTAAAATGCTTAAATATATAAAAAAATTAAGTTTTTTTTTGCTTAATTTTTTTAAGTAATTAAAATCCACTTGATTTAAGAAAGCCTAAGTTCGAATTGTACTTAAATATTTTAAGTAAAATTTTGGGTAAATCTACTTTGAAACGTAAAAACTAGTGGGCTCTAGGAGGTTGTGAAAACTGCTGAAACAGGTTCATTTATTATGACAGAAATAATCTTCTTGATTAATTCCTTATCGAAGAACCAATAAAAAGTTCCACTTGAAGGAAAGTTTTTCGAAGGCTAACCGTTGTTGAGCTTTTTGTAAAAGAGCTGTTGGTTGACTGTTGACCTAAGTCCAAAGATGACATATTGTCTATACCCAAGCTTATTTATGTTATTAGATATCATTATCAACCTTCAGTCAACAGAAAATAAAACATCAGATCCCTGCAACAGTTGCATCGTGTATGTTGCTTAAAGTAAGCAAAGTAATACTGAATTCCAAAACGCAGTTTGCTTTGCATTACAAATTTTCAACTTCTTCCCTTATACACTCCTTACAATTTTGACAACGTTTTTTGCTTTTAGGACATTAATATAGCTGTAAACACTCATTTGAAAGTAGAAGATATTATCAAAAACCTCATATTTGCTTTCAGGAAAAATTTGAAATTTTGTGATGCAAAGCAAACTGTGTTTTGAAATTCGGCCTTATTGAGGCCACTCCAATTAGGGCAGTAGAGACAACTTTGAATATCTAGCCTATTGAACTCCTTGTAAACTGCGGGGAACCACTTGCGGAAAAATGTATAAAAGTTCTGAGAAAAAGGATCGATGAGCATTATTAGTCAAACCATTAATAAATAATGAAGACATTGAAGGGTTTACTGGGGACAAATGCATAATTTTTTTGAAAACCTCAAGTAAAGGTCAAGACTAGTTGCACTGCGTTAATACCAGATTGACAGTCTTGATTATGTAGGGCTCTAAAGCAGGTAACCAAGGGAATGATTTATTAAAGAAATGGCTATAGGGAGGGAAAAAACAGGAAAAAACATTTTTGTTAAAAACTTTGAGATTAAGATATACCTACTTCTGCCTTGCAATACCAGTGGGAGGATGAGCAATCAAGATATATTTGCCTAGGCTTAGGGAATACGCAGGTGCAATAGAAATAAACATCTGCACCGATAGGTAAACGTTAAAAAAAGAAATATTTCCAGGAATCCCAAATTTTGGAAAGTGATGATAATGATAGTAATAATTTTTCAAGGACTAGACTTAAAACAAAAATAAAATAAAGAAATAAAGCAAGAAAACAGCAAGCAGTTGAATTGAAACCCCCAAAGCCTTTTTTAAGAACAAAGACCAAGTTAAACAGCTAGCAAAAACTACCCACAGAATACTCTAGAAAGATGGAAACGTTAGTAGAATTACAAGAAACCTTTTGAGTCACGTAAATGAGTAGAGGACAGTGGCAATCCTGAAACTGAAAGATATTTAATGGAGCAAGCATGAAGGGCAGGTAAGAAGGACATCAATGAAGCATTCTTTGTATCACTGT
Organism: Melanophora roralis; assembly: GCA_963583895.1. Taxonomy (NCBI): domain Eukaryota; kingdom Metazoa; phylum Arthropoda; class Insecta; order Diptera; family Rhinophoridae; genus Melanophora; species Melanophora roralis. The sequence continues at coordinate 16,565,414 of OY757190.1, read as the reverse complement.
CCAGTTTCTTCACTGGTCACAGCCCGATGTTTTATGTCTGATGTGTGAAAGGTGTGGAGTGGAAAATATTGAAAGAATTGCTGTGGACTTTTATAAAAATGTTTCTTCTTTTGCACACAACAAGTTGATTACTGGGTTTAAAGGACTAAAGGCATTAAAAAAGGTGTCTTATTTTCAACCTAAGCCAACCTTTACATTTTTTGAATTGTGAAGTCGTTCAAGTTTTTTTAACAACAGAACCTTCTTGTAGGTATATTTCTTAACACAACCCTTTCGAATAAAGGGGGTTCCCCTATTTTACCCATGTACTAACCTACCTTTATCTATTTAACAGTTTAAATATACAAGAGTCTTTAATGTTATTTTAATGCCAGCAAACAAATAGAGGTAACCAATTTCAATGGTAAAAATATATAAAAAAGGAACAAAAAAGCAACAAAAAAGCAACAGACACCCTTTCATTAATCTCGTTTTTGTTTAAGTATATGTTGTTGTTTTTTTTTTGTTCCATCTTCCGTGGTATAACTGACTGTCGTGGTGATAATTTAAGTAGGACAACTACAACAAAATTTACATCTGAAATGACTCTTACACAAAATTCTTTCTTATTTTGTAGTTGTAAGTATTTTTTTTGTATATAAATTGCCAAATCGGAAGCCACTAAAAAGACAGGGAAAAGTCTTCGTGGCAAGTTAATTTTCAATGCCCGTCTTATTTTGCAGTTTTTTGCTTTTGTTTAAAGAATTTTGGCTGTGTTTAATTTTGTGCTTAAAGGAAAGTGTTGCCACATTATTTAAATATATTTTTGTTTTTAATTTTTTACTTTTTGTTATAATTTTGCAATTAATTTTGAATTCTCTGCAAACTTATACAGATTTTGCCTCAATAGCAGCTTGCTTCAAGGCGATTTAGTCTTTTTATAAGAAGTTTGATATTAGTTTAAAATAAAAGAAAGCTAAAAGCTCAATTGAGGCTACCAAGTGTGGCTGCATTAAAGCTAAATAAAACGGGGTACAAAATTTGCAATTTTACCGAACTGTTTTAAGTTAAGCATAAAAAGTAGCTTTAATAGCTTAAAGTACGGCACTTTGTTTTTTGAACGACTTAAAATGTTTTTTTAATATTAACATTTCTATAAAACTCATTCGTTTTAGATTAGAATCGACAGCGGTTACAATTGCAAGATATGAAATAAAATTTACTTTTTTATTTACCCAAACAATTCGTCATTTATTTTCATAATAGAGCAATTACATCAAACCTACAAGAACTACACAATGGCAACACTGCTTACGAGCCTGTCATTGTCACCACAACCACTTTCGAAACAAAAGAAAAGTGTTTTTGAAAAAACTTTGGCAAAAGTATAACTGAATTTAATTATACGACATGATGAAAGACCTTTGCTAATACCTTTTGTACATTAACCATAACTGTGACAAGTAATGGTAATCAGTAAAACATTTCGTCTTTCTTTACACACTTATAAGCTGGAAGAGTTTCCTTTCAATATAATTAGAGTTTACGTTACATTGTTTTACGTCGAGACAAATAAATGCAATTAATTCGAATAGTGTTGATTTAAGTAGATGAAGGCTAAGCATACAATTTGTAGATGAAAAGAAATGACTTTAATTTTGGGTAAATGACTAAACATTTGAATAAGATAAGATTTACAATATGATTTTCGGAATAAATTAGTTTTGCATTTTTATGTTTCTAATCAAAGTATAGATAAACTTGGTTAAAGGTATCTTTTGTATTACTTTGATTTAAAAATTTATTTTGTTGTTATTATGTAATTAGATATTAGAATTAAAAATGATATTAAACGCTTTATTTATTGTTTTCATAGTTATTTTTTTTTAAACTTACAAAAGGGATTTTGTTTTATATATCAATTTAATTTAATAAATATTTGATCAAACTTAATGTAAAGTTATTAAAAAAATATTTTTTAATGTAAAGCATTTAAAAGATTTTGTCAAGAGAAAAATATTTGTCAGAAATTCAAATTCAGTGTATTAAACATCAAAATCACTGCAGAAAATAGGACGAAATGCAAAGCATAAGTTCTAAAGGTACTGGTTCTGTGACTTGTACAAAACATTGATCGTGATCGATGAAATAGGGACACATCACATAGCTGGCTCAAAAGTGTTAAAAAAATAAATAAACGTCCACATATATGTATACAATGATCAAAGACAGAGTACATAAGATCAATAGGATCTAAAGCAACTAACGCACCACTTTATTAAGGGATGACGTGGAATCCGATATAAAGTACTAAAATTAAGCCAATTGCCCTTTTCAGTGACAACGGCATATACAAGTGATAAGTTCTCTTAATATAAAGTACAAAAACTAGAACCAGTTCTCATTCCCAAAGAACCGATCATGTTAATAGTTCTGTGGCAGTTCCTTTCCCCATAGAAGTTTATAAAGTTACAAAGCAGGCTTGCAATTTTCAATGGTACAAAGTTTTGCTAATTTGAAGACTTTTTTTATTACTCTTAATATGGCATTTTCAATTCATTTGAAATTTCTCTAATATTTGTTTATATACCCATAACATAAATATGTTCTGGATCTCTTTAAATAAGGAAGTCGATAAAGCAATGGCCATCTGTACATCAATCTCTCTATCCATCTTTTGAAATAAACTTTACGGCAGATCCTGCGAGCCATGCTTTTGTGCTTCAAACAATTCAAAATACATATCCCTAAATAAATCATTGCTTAAAATCAGCAAGGCTGGTAAGCTATGGGCCAAAATCCTAAGAAAAAATATTTCCTTAGACAAAACCAAAACATACATCTAAATTTATCTCAAAGTTTGTTTTTTACAAGGGCACAAGGGTTTTTATGATGGCAAAATGAGGAGAGTAGAAGTTCAATAGGTACGCTTCATTATAGAGACTGCAGAGCCAAAGCAATGCTTAAATTATGTTTTTGCTTAAAAAAAGGAAGTTTGGTAAGAGCATAAGAAGTGGTAGCCATACAAGTGAGTAATTTTTCAAAAATCTTCAATAAACTTAATACGTCTTTATAATATAGATTCTTTTGACTTCGAACACATTCTGAAAACCAAAGGGTTACGTAAAAAGCATAAAAAGTGGAAGTCCCTATACAAAAAGGTTAATTTTATGAAACTATCATCCCTCAGAACTCATACTTGGATCAAGACTCGGATACAAGATTCAAGCCGTAGCCAAAAAGTATCTTACTAACTAACTCAGTCCGCACATTGATACCCCATTAAGGTTAATTATTATATAACTGATTAGAAGTCTGCGCTTTTTTGTGAGTGAAAGCAGAAAATTCACAGAGATAAGAAAAAGCTCTTCCCTTTTTTTATTCTAACAATTATAACAGTGTCGCCATTAAAAGGAAGTTAAAGTTTACTTGCGCTTTCACCCATTCCCCATTGCCTCATTAAAACGAATATCATTCTTGATACATCCTTTCGATTGCCTTTTATTTGCCATATGCCCTTGGAGATCACGGGTTCTTAGTTACTTTAAGAAAGTCATTAAATGTTCCATTCTATCCACAGCGACACAGACTAAAGGTGACCTAGAAAAGACATTTCGTTCTTATATTAGTTGACCACTTACGATGCAGAAGTCTACTGAGTAACAAGAGTGTCACCTAATTGTTTGTACATGTTCCAATATTCGCATACTCCCGCGACTATTAATATAACATTGTAGATAGCAAATCTTTCAGCTTAAACACCCTGCATCCATTAGAGAAAAGATATGAGTACATGCCAGATACTACACTAAAGCCAGTCTGCATAAATAATTTTCCATGACATTACTCACACACCACTCACTCCTGGACCCTTATTCCTTATCAAACCCTTATGGTATGTAACATAGCCAAAAGGTTGGTTCGGAAGAATTGTGCCCAAAACTCTTCCATGTCCGCATTTCCTTGATCCCCAACATTCCACATCCCTGAGCCTTACTGCGTTTCTTTGCAGATATGACCGTTGTGTGGAGTATTAAACTGCTTCTGATTGATTAAAAATCGCTGCGTTTAAAATTCATATACATGCCGATCTTTGGAAAAAATTTTTATACTTCTTTATGTATACTAAGCAATGAACTTAGTTCCTTTATTGTGAAGCTTCAAATAAAGGCAAGTAACCATGACACATAGACTCACCATAACTACTCTAGGCTTCAGCATGTATACCAATTAATTTTTGAAGTACTCCTTATTATTCAGATTGATAAGAGCCGAAATCAGATTAAATGCACCAAAATTCAAAATTAAAAAAGTTATATCTGGTTGGTTAAATATTTGTATGAAGGCTGTATTAAAAAAATAGGCCGATAATATTAGTATTCGGTACACTAGTTTGATGCATTAAGAAACGACATATGTGCGAAGATAAAGTGATATTAAAGTTATTGTCTTAAATGATTTTTTCATTTCAATTCAATATCCCAATGGTGGAGATTTAAAAAAATAAACCGATCATAACCTAAAACAGTAGAAAATTTTATCAAATTTTTTTTCGAAATTGCCAAATGTACTTTGATTATTAGAAAACATGAATTTGAGTTGATCAGTTAGGTGGGTGTCAGATCATTAGTTTTGGGCGTAACAAACATTTCCACAAACGCATTTTACCCTTAGAACGTCTGTATGTGGTGTGAGTATATTTAATAAAATTGGAAGATTCAGGGCACGTGAAAGGCTAGCTCTCTTTGGTTATTATATCTTCTGGTTTTTATAAGTCGTTTGTTGCCCTTAATGTTGTTAGCTCTTTCTAAGCAAGCTTCAGGGAAATTACCTTAAATCCCCAGAAAAAATTTTTAATTAAAAAATATGTTAACATTGTCAGCTTGACAAAAAGTTTTTTGATTTTTTCAGATAACAAAAAATATACAAAGTAAAAAAACATCCAGCATTCAAAATGAATAATTTATGGTCAAATGTGTCTTGTCTAAACAAAAAGATTCTTTTTTCATTATTCATAAAATAGACATGTTTTTGCTTGTTTTTTTTATTTGATTATTTCAGAGACTACGTGACCAACTTGTTCTGCTTGTAAGACGTGAGAAGTGTCTCTGAAGAGTTTTATTTGCTTTTGTTTTGTTTAATATTTCCATGTTCAATATTTACCTGAAACTTAAAGACAAGTTTGACCCATATGCTATAATTTGTTTAAAAGTTTAAGTTATAGGTTTGTTATAATAATTCAAAGGCGCAAAGTCCCTTAATCATCCGGCCTGCACATTAAGGATTCTAAAGTTATTGCTTATCATTTACATTGAAATACATATTTTTACGGTTTTAGTTGAAGTTTTTATTGGGATTTTCTTAAAGAACCTAAAAGTTGCAAATACCGGCTTCAAAAAAATTTTACCTTATTAAAAAATATTAAATTTATTTCAATTCTATTTTAATATAAAAAAATAAGTCTAAAAGTTTAGTTAATTATAATAACATTAAGGAATTTAAAAAAAAATAACTCGTACTTCTACAGACCAAAGCAAAAACAAGCAAAAAGTAATTAAGAAGATAAGAAATGAAAAATAATTTAATAATATTTTCTTTATATTGTAAGCTAAAGGACATTTTCAGTACTTTTATGGGGACAAAATATTTTGATGTTTAAAAAATAACTAAACTAATTTAGTTATTGGATAACTTATTAACATCTAAATTTTGAGAATAACTTCCAGAGTAGATGATTAGTTTCTTTAAGTTGCAATAAAGCTTAAAACTTAAATACTTTTTTTTTTAATAAATTTTACTTAAACTGGTAAATATAGATAACTAAAGAGTTAAACTGAGACAAATAGCTATGACCGGTACACAGATAAAAATTACAACAGGTTCATTGTATTATTATTCGCCACATTCACCAACACACTTATCTTAAAGTTAAGAGGGCACTAAAAATCAGTTTAAAACACGCAGTTAAAATTTTTGCTACTAAAAATTGTCAACTTGTTTTTTCGTATATCTACACCTTAAAAAAAATCCATGCAACATATGTACAAATTCGTTCGTACATTGTACGAAATCTTCCGTAATATTGCATTACGAAATTCTTGGGAAGAATATTTAATATTTTACGAAGTAAATAGTTTTATAAAATAAAAAATAAGTAAAAAACTCAACAATTTCTTCTTCGTAATTGAATAGATGCTACGAAAAATGTATTATGGAAGGTAATACTTACCTTTAAGATAAAAGGAATTTCTGGTCTATAAACTGGCTTCGTAATTTAAACAAAACTTTCGTTTTAATTTCTTAAAAAACTTACGATTAGTTTTTATACTTTCGTAAACCTATTAAATTGTATTACAAAATATTTCCTTACAACTACGAAAGTTAAGTATATTTAGGGGATTCATAAGGTGTTCTGTTTGTCTTTTTGTCATAATGTTATTAAATTTCACAATGGTTTAAAAACCTTTACCAACTATTGGACACTCGGCGCAGGTATATGTGGAGTAGTTATGACTATTTAATAAACATATTTTATGATAATATGACAATAGGACATAAAAAAACACTTTGTGAATCCCCTTATTATATAAAATTAAAAATTACAACAGATTTGTGTAAATTTTTAAATAACATATTAATTGTTCTTGTCATTGGTAGGAAAATTTCTGATATTTTAGGCAAAAAACTACGATTTTTTTTTTGTATATTGTGGCATGGATTTTTTTTAGTGTACTAAGCCAATGGAAAATTGGTGCATGTTATTTTGAGGTCTAATTTTCACTTGAAATGGGCTTATAACCTGAAAGTAGCAATAATTAATTTATAATTAAGGACAATAACATAGTTTAACAACAATTTCGTTGAATAAACAAAACAGCTTGGTAACAACATTACGCTTAAATTTTGCTTACATTTTCCTTTTTATTACTTTTTTTATTGCTTTTAATTTTTCTTTGTTTTCTTGGGTCAAAATATTGTTTTTTTTTTTTGCTACAAACCTTTGTCTAAGTGATACAAGTCGTTACAAAGTTTACAATATTATTTTATTATTAAAAACTTTTTAATTTATTTATAATGATTTTATGTCCTTTGGCGTAAATTTCCACCATCAACCACAATAAACAAACTGGGAAAATATGCTTTAGGTTAAAATTGAAAGTAAGAGTTCGTGAAAATTTACTGCTTTGCATTTATTAAACAGTTTTGTAAAAAAACAGATAAAGAAATAGAACAGATGAATAGCGATAAGGGGTGAGTGTGGGTGTTAAAATATAAATGAATAATTTATTTGGCTGTGACGAATAATTTACACCCAGCACTAAAATCTTGTGAAATGGAACTTTAATCATTTAAAGAATAATAATAAATTATTATTTTATTATAATAGTAAATTAGACATAAAAATTATTAAATTAAAATTTCTAAGATTTGCAAAGGTAAAGTTCATTTTACCATTCGTTAAAGTATTAAAAAGTTTTGAATTTTTGTTTTACAATTTTTTTTTATTTTTATAACCAATGTTTTAATGTGTTACAAATGAAAGGATAAAATTATCATATCAGTTTTTAGTTTAAAGTTAAAAGTTTAACAAGAAAAATTTACAGAGAACAATGATAATGACAATGACCAAAAGTTATGAAATTAGCAAAAATATGCGATGGCTGTTATAAAAAAGTTAGAGAAAAAAATTGAATTTTAAATTTAAAAAATTTTAGAATTTTTCTTTAACAACAGAAAAAAACAAAATGTTCTTAAATATGTTTTTTTTTTCAAATTGTCAATTAGTTAAATTATAAGTTACTGCTAAGACTAACCAAACCAAGTAACCCAATATTTATTATATTTTCTTTATTTTAAACAAAACTTTGTTATAGAAATTACGAAGATATTTCATTTATTTAATTTTTTTCACTTTAGGCTTACGTAAAGGTCAAGAAACCAGAGTTACTGAATTATATTTAAGCCTTAAAATAAGCAGTTCTAGAACTTATTTAAATTATTTGCTTGGTAGGACAAAGTAATAAGAATACACGTTTCATTTTAATAATGTTATTTTAAAATAAAATAAATAAAATTTTAATTTGAAAAAGGCTTTAAGACGAAATTTGTTTACAAAATCAGCTTTGAAAGTATATTTTAAATTTGTAGTAAACCTTAAATTGCTTATGATTATGGCCCAAAATATTTTCAAAATTTCACAAAATTGGCCCGTTTTTTTAGGGGGAAAAATATAGAAAATACAGTAGGATAGATCTGAAATTGATAGCTGTAATCGTTGACGATATGTACTTAGGATTTTTTATGCAATAGATGCGGTCCAATCGATTCCCATTAAGGACATTTTAGTTTCACAGAAGTATTAAAAAAAAATAAATAATTTAATAAAAATTTTTTTTGTTATTTAAATTTCCAACTTTTTCTATCACAAATTTAATAATGAACTTGAAGCCAAATAAATAGAAAAAAACATAAGCTTCTGTATGCATTCAAATTGCTATGAATATATTTTTTAAGGGCTGTGTAAGTATAATTGATCTAAAAAATCTCTTAATAATGATGCAAATCATTTTGGGCTTAGTTCAATATCATTTTATTTAAATATTTAACTCACATACACACAAAAAACTACAAAAAAATTTTTTCAAACAAATTCTTGTTCAAAATAATTTATTTTTTTAGTACATTTATTTAATAGTTTCTAATAATATTCTAATTTGATTTTCAAATATTCAAATATTTAACCAGCTCAACAAATTTTTTTATCTGAAACTAAAACTATTATTTTTTCAATTAAATTCTTGCAAAATTGTTTGTCTAAATTTACAATTTTCGTTGTAGGTCCTCAGCCAGACAAAATATTTACTGGTTCTCTGAAATTTGTTACTGATTCTACAACTCAATTTTTTCTGTGTATGTACGTGGTAGGGGTGTTTTGCGTTGTGCAGATTATTTTAATACTCAAAATTTCGAAACTCTTTCGGAGTCAATTTAAACATGTTCTTCGGTCCGGCTGGGTGCCCGTGCAATAATCCTTGTGACAAAAGTACAGGGGCCAAATTACGGCACTCGTGAACGAGTAGAATTTCGTATCGAATGAAATTTCGTCACATATCGAATGAATGGATTACCGCATTCGATAGCTCACGTATCGAAATTAAAATGAAATGTAATAGATTTTTTTTACATTGTAATTGAATGAAAATATGTTTTAGTAAAAAATTACAGCTTTGTTAAAAAAGGAAACACAAAATTTTGCTGTTATATTGTTTTTAAGTAATTAATAAAAAAAGCAAAATAAAAATGACTACATTAGTTTTGTTGTGTTTATCTTCTGACTCAGAGGATGAATCTAATACTATGCGTATAAGAAGACAAATACGGGTTAAAAGTGATCCACTGTCATTGTCAGCTACTGAATTTCGTTTAAAACTTAATCATTTAAGGTTTGTTAAGCGTTTTGCTTTATGCTCGGAAGCGTTCATGCAGAAATTTAAACTCCCTGGTGGTAAATATAAAATCGCAATATAATGCTAGCTTTATGTAACATTTTCTTTATTTCTTTATTTCTTAGTGTATGGTTGTATAGACGGCACTCATTTTGGGTTGCAAAAACCATCTCAAAACTAACATATGTTTGGTAATTTATTTTTGGCCAAATTAGGATGATCAACCATAAATTAAGCCATTATATCCTTTTGCTTCCCATTTATTTTGTTAATATTGGTCCTAAAATGTTTATTTTATTTATTTATTTATAGCTTCAACTAAAATTTGTATAAAAACTTACATTTTGTCTACCTTCACTGCCTATTGTTGCACATAAAATAAATTTCGAATGCTGTTTACCTCACGAACAACTTTTCGTTAGCCAGCACTCGATAGCGTACTCGTTAACGAATGCTATCATCAGAAATTACGATAGCTCTTACTTGATAACGAATGCGGTAACCTCAAAAGCAATTATTACGAACAATTTTACTCGATAACGGATGCCGTAATTTGGCCCCAGGTCGCAATTTTGAAATATTTTATTAGCCTTTTGTTTGAAAGGAAGTAAACATTTGCTTTAAATATTACTCTATTTTGTGAAAATTTTGAATATGTGTCTTGCTTTATGCCACCAACTACTATATTGAATGATGAAATATGATCGGTTAATGTTTTGATATATCGCCTATACAAATAAGGGTATAATGTGGTCAGTTGCACCGCCTATAACATTCTTACTAGTTTTTATTATTATATGAAACAATCCTATTTTCATTAAATGGGAAAATATTATATCACCTGGAATTTCCCTAGGCTGTAGGATGTTATCAAAGAGTTGTTAGGATAGTATTCACAGTTCCAGAATAAAGATGTAATATAAATGGTCTTGTTGTAATATTATTAAAAATATTATAAGTGGATTTTTATAACCGGTCTTTGGTTACACTTTAACTTTCTGAATTATTTTAACTACTTTAAAATTATTTTAACATTAAAAACTCGTTTATTATACAAAAAAATTATTTCCATATCTTTTTCAATTAATGTGCTTATTTAAAAACCAAAACCGTTTTTAACTTATAATTTATTTGTAATAAAGTATATAGGTTTCTATAAAAATTTGACCAAACCAGTGATGATGCCTGTATTCTTTTAAAGAGCAATAATTTTGTATTGAAATTTTGTAGCTTAAACCATTTGTATCCTCGTTTTTTCAAGGATGAAACACAGTTTATGTTGAGCTTAAAAATATAAAAAACAAACATAAGTGCTAAAATAGATAAGAATTTAGACAACGAAAACCCAATTACTCTGTAGTCTAGTGGTTAGAGTCTCAGCCTGACAACCACATGATGCCGGGTTCAAGGCTAAGACCGGTTATTAAATTTTCTTACTTCTTCCTTTTTTTCTTCTTTTGATTTTTATGTTTTGGCTTTTTGATATTTTTTTTCCTTTTCTGTTTTGTTGATATTTTTTCGGTTTTTTGTTTTGCCTATGAATTTTTTTTAATTATAAAAAATTCAACTAATACTTTTAATTAAATCAATTAAAAACATTATTTATAATTTTGTTGAATTTTAATTATTTTTTTTAATTAATGCCATCAATTCGTTTGCAAGCTGAGAATCGATACTAATTTAAAAAGGATTACAATTTCTTAATTAAAATTAACTTTGTAATTTTTCTGTGTATCCATGAAGAAATACTTTAATAACAAATACTTGTTAATATTAGATGCCGTGCTTTTCGTTATGCTTCCAGCATAATAAATGAGAGGTTTGCTTATTATATTTAAACACAAAAGAAAATGCCTACACTTTGTTCGATTATACGAGAAAAGTTGAGAAGCGTTAATTACGAAATGAAATAAAAATTTTCCACTGGGTATGTTTGTTTGCCTCCTAAATAAGTTTTTTTTTATAAATTTCTTTACTGTTTGAAAAAAATGTTCGATAAGTTTAAGGCTAGCTTGCTGTTTTTAAAAAACATAAATTTCAAAATAAGTTCTCATTTGTAAAAACTTTATTAATTGCTTTGTTTACAAAAGACCATGACACAAAAATTAGGTAACTTAGGTTGATAAAATTTAAAGCGGCCCAGAGGGCTACTTTATACTAAAGTTGGAAAATAATGTGTTTCTATTTATATGAGGCTATGAGTGCAACAGTGTTAGACCCCAAAACCATGAAAACTGAAAATAAGAAAGTTCTAGTATCTAAAGCGCATTCTAATTGACATTAGATGATTAAATTAGGATAATTAAACAAATAGTTTTAGTTATTGCTGATATTAATGGCAGCACATTGACCATTACTGATTATTACTGAGAATCATTTGTACAAAATATTACGAAAAAAATATTGCATTTATTTACAATAGGTAAGCTGCTGGGTTAGGCCACTGTTGCACTCATAGCCTCATATATGAACGGCTAATATTTCTGTTTAGTTTTTTTTTCTTATTTAGTTTTTAATAAAATGGTCGCATTTTTTACAGTTTTAGGGCTTTTAAAAATTATCCCGAGACTCCATCCTCGGTTAGACATGTGTGACATCTTATCAAAACGTCATCTTTTTTTGGGAGTAGATTTCATCAGTCTCCCTGTTTTTACTACCAACTGATTGCCCCTGGTAAAATAGTGAGTACGTTCTCAAGTCTACTGGTATGGGAGATGTGGTTTCGGTTTTTGCCACAGACTCTGGTTAGTAATTTCAGCTTCACTTATATTTCCAACCTTTTCATGTATCTCTTCAGGTAAGACAGCGGACCAAAAAGAGTTACAAAGTTTTCTTTAGCAGACGCCTCTTCTACCTTTTTACTTTAGACATTTTCTTAAAAAGCTTACAAAATTTGTAATTAAATTCCGAAGTACTTACCTGTAATAAGCACTTTAAAAATCACCCTTATAAATAAGCATAAGTGTTGGTTTTGGTAAGAGTACTTATGGAAACTGCTAATTAATTTTTCTTTGTTATTGTTATTGTTTTTATTGTTATCCTTTGTGTTAATTGTTACTTCAGAAGGTTTGATTCCCATCATTTCTGTTTACGGTATTGAGTATCCTTCAGGGGCTTCTGTGACAATTTAAACAGTTTTTGTTTGCTTTCATAAGGTAAACACATTTACAGGTATAAAAGTACCTGCCAGTTAAACCCACAGTCATTAATACATATACAGACACATGCACACGTACATTCACCCAAAATTATGTGTTATAAAACTTATTTTGTTTGTGTTCGTATAAATGTTTTCGAATTTAAATTGATATCGCAGAGGAGACTTTTTCTGTTCATATGGTTAACTGTTTGGCTTATGTTTGTAAAAGTAATTGTGCGAAGGTGTGAGATTGCAAATGAAAATACAAAGTGGTGGACGATGGCAGGAGCTAAAAAATAAGGTCAACATACTTTATTATTTAATACCGTCTGTTGTTGTTGGCATGTCAATTTAACTTTTGTCGGTTTTTTGAGTGCGTCTGAGCTGCTGTGCATGAAGGGTGAGACAAACAAAATGTTTTTTGTGTTTTTGGGAACTTACTTTATTGTTTCCTTACTGGTATACAGGGTATGTACATTCAAAGTATTTTCGGTTTCTATTCCCCAATTATTTTTTATTTGCAGATTCGATACAATGCAATATAAACAACTTTCGTTAGCAGATTTTGTGCCACAGCTATTGTTGTTTGCTTTCTTAGTTTTAACGGTAGTTAACTGCTAATAAGCAAAGTGTAACAAACGTTCTACTATAAAAACGAGTTTTGGCAGCTTTGTTTAACGGCTGTGAATAAAATTTTAATGGGAATTCACTTGCCCAACACAGATTTGATGATAAAAATTAAGGTCAGGATTTACTATGACACCTAGGTTCGTTTCTTAGGTCCTATTGTGAAACGTCCGGAAGAAGGAGAGAAAGAAAAAAGATAGATAAAAAAAAGGAAAGAGAAAAATAAATTTCGGCTGTTGAATTTAGGAGTAACTTTAAAGTTTTGCACGAGTGACCATATCCTGGTCTCTTTTTTTTCAAGTCAGCTGTTATTCTTCTTAAAGAATGATAAATTTGATAGGCTTATGTTAGATAAACTCATTAGACTGTGGGGCTGGCTCTAAGTTACCTTATCTGTGTATTATTTAGTGCCGGCTAATATCTCAAGAGATACTCCATATACTCCTCCTGCTTTGGGTTTTGACAGCTTCTACAGCAGTCGCTGAAAGGCTTCTTTGTGAATTAAACATTGACCAGTGACTGTCACTCTTGATTGAAAAGACGTTTTAAACATCTCGAAGTAGCTATGGTGGGGTTTTCAAAGGTTTTTAAGACCGTCTGGTGGGGTTTTTCTTGTATATTTTCCCCCGTAGTTTTTAAAAAGAAAGAGGAGTGCCATAGAAATGGTCCATCGCCACTTCATTTAATTTTCATAAAGTTTTTGCCAAAGTATGAGAACGTAGTTGCCTGCTAGAGCTGTGCCAAATCGTTCATTTCAGTGATCGCTCAGTTTCGTTCAATTTACAAAAATTAACCCGTTCGTTCAATCGTTCACTTCTGAACGACAGTACGGCAACATGTTTTTTTAAAGATTTGTTTTGACATAGCTTGTGGTTTTGACATTCAAAATAGAAAAAACTTTTTGTGAAATAAAATTTAAAAAATCCATATATAAAAATTGTGTAAAAAGTGTATAGTAATCCATAAAAACACAAACACTATAATAAATCAAACTTTTTAGAAAAAGACTGTTAAACCAAATTTAAAAAAATTATGGCAGTGCCACAGCGATGCTCAAAAGAAATATGTACGCACATTCGCAAACTTTTTAAAGCAACTCTTATCAATACACAAACAATCAACTGAAACAAAAGAACATAACATAAAAAACACATCTGAACGAACGAAATTGTGACATAAAAAAGACCTGAAGAAACAAACATTGAACGGAACACAATTGAACGAAAAGCGCTCAGTAAAATAACCGGATCACTTCGTTCAATTCGGTGATCCGTTCATTTTGACCCGTTCGTTCATGAGCTACACAGCTCTATTGCCTGCATTAGTTTCGTGTACCCACATCCATATCAGAAAAACGTTTTAGCCCATTGTAGACGAATTCCCGCAGATGCTTTTACAACAAGGCTAGAAAAGAGCAAGCATCAACATCTTTATAGAGCAGAGCTTGGTTGACTTTCTTCGTTTTCAGTAATTTGTATGAGCGGTTGCACGACTGTTGGAGGATTGTGCTTTTTATGAGTAAGAATATACCGTAGCTTGTGGGATATACATCAGTAATTATTGCAGCTCAGCTCTCGAAAAAGATCCCAATATTTCTGACAAACATTCTTTAGTATCGTAGCAAGTTAAAAACTTTCCCAATCGCTTATAGTTCAGTTCTTATTGCATTGCAGTTACTAGGAAGTCTGAATGGAATTGGGACCCTTGTTTGAGTGATAAATATGCTTTTGTCAACAGTTTGTCCCTTGGACTTGTTCGTATATTTCTCACTATCGATAGGTTGTAAGAAGGTGTTTTTATTCCCCTCTGGCCCTGAAGTATTTCAAGTGAATTTCTTGCCAAAATATGTTTCGGTGTTCAGAAGTCAATTAGAATGAGAACATAAACGATAGTTCTTAAAAAACTTGCTCTGTATCTCTATTCGCCACTATATTGATGGTGTTCATTTAGCGCCAGTTTTTACGCCAGAACATCCACCCAAAGCCAATTGAGTGGGGCCAAAGGTGATCTTAACTAAGTCGGTTCTACTGAGCCTGCTATCAAAGTTGTCATATTATGCAATGTCTTTCAATATGTATACGACTCGCGGTAGATTCCGTAGACTTTCACTAATTTTGACTGGATAGTAGATAATAAGTTCTATCACCGTCTTGTTATGGGGAATGACACCTTAGATTTGCCACTTGCACGTTTAAAAAAAAAAAGAATTGTGTATCTATTTATAAGCACCACAGGCTTCCTTCACTAAAAGTCCACAGGACATACATTGTCCTTTTGGAAATTGATCCAAATGAACGCTAGGTTTTGCCACTACCACGTCAGCCGTATAGGGAAAAATTATTTATTTTATTGTACCTATACTCCTGACCAACATGTTGAAAGTTATGTTTTACAAAAATGGTGAGGGGTTCCTGAGAAGGCCTTTAGTCCCGAAGGATAAAAATCAAAGCCAGCGATCAGCAAGTCCTTTATACATAAAACAAAAATTTATGAAAACATAAAAGAAAAAAGTCAAGAAACCATGATAAATAGTTCACAAGTCTTTATTTATGCGAACGAATTTCCTCGGCCATTCCCATTAGGAATTTTGTATAACATCAGATATTAAACGTCAAATTCTTGGTTGCTCAAAAGCTTGACATTGTCGTAGAATATAGTCAATCGATGCCAAGTCATCCTTCAATACCCTGCACTCGGGGACAAACTTGTCAAAATTGCTCGTACTTTGTAATTTTGGAAGACCTAACCCTGGGTGCCCCGGTAGATCAGTGGTAAGTGCACGAGTCTACCAGTCTGGGGGTTGAGGGTTCGATTCCCACCAGAGACCCTGGTAAGTCTGCTTCATTTTTCTGTTCTTTCTTTCTTTATTATCTATCCTTCTCTAAATTTCTTCTTTCCTTCCACCTCAACCTAATCTATCTGCCACTCCAGGTAACACAAAGGGACCGAATTAAGCGGACCCAAGTGAGCTGTATCCTTTCCTTCAACGGCTGCCTGTTCTACCTAACCTTACCTAACCCTGTTTTTTTTCTACGTCTATCGTTTAGTCAGTTGAGTAAGTTAGTTGCCGCGTCTCAAAATTTATTAGTAATGAGATTAAAAGCCCCAATCAATTTATCCCCTGTTGCCTAAATGTGTTAAAAAAATGATAAAAGAAAATGCGTAAAACATTACAAATTACACTTTTTCATAAATATTTTCTAATAACCCTCGTAATATTGTTTGTGGCATGTTTATGTAGAAAATGCGTTTGCACTGGACTTAATAACATTGTATATTATCTCAGCCTGAATAGCTTTCGGCTAAAAACATGATGCTGTAATTTCTGTTTATTACTCTGTTCATTCGCATGTACACAGTTTGTATATATATGACTAATAAACTGCTGTTTATCCCAGTAAATGTAAAGTCAAAAGATTGATATAAGATGACTTTATCATTTAATATTGAACCTTTTCAAGTGAAAAGCAGTGGTTTCCGTTTAAGAGTTGATTTCAATTTGATAATAATTTAGCGATTATCCATATACCTTTAAAGAAAATATTTGAGAATAACAATTTAGAGTCAGTTAAGAATAAACGAAATTTCTAACTTGAAAACAAAATGCCATTTGTTTTTGTTACATTCTTGCAGTTTTTTTCAAATGATTAAAAAATTTGTTAAATCAACTATTTAATCAAATCATTTTGTTTGCTGGGATATTATTTAAACAAGTGTTTGTATACTTGTCTGTATGTACATATTTCTCAACTACAGTAAAAAATAATTATTCTATTCTATCTGTATGTAGCAGTAGCTTGAAGGAAATTATTTCTATTGTATTGCAGAATATTCATTAACCTTTTTTGCAACATTTTTTTCACACAAACCCGCAAAATAAGAAAAAAAAAAAATCGAAAAATATTTGCTCTAGAATATAACAAATGCTATAAGTTACAAATTAACGTACTTACACACACATTATTGAAGTTGAGAGTTCACCGTCAGCATATTGGTTGCAATAAACCTCGAAGCGTAAAAGAAAACCGAAAAAATGATGGGAAATAAAGATTTTACGTAGTCGGTAAAATAGCATAATATGTAACATCTAATGAGTCAATTAAGGCATACACTTTGGTGGTACGAAATATGAAGTTAATTAAGGGTTTCATGAGGTAGGAAGTCAAAACGTAATACTTAGACATAATAAAGTTTCATACAAAAAAAAACAAAAACAGATAATTCATTTATTCGCCTTAAAGCACACATACGTATCGATTATTGTTTAAAACGGAAACAATGTTTAGTATGGATTTTTCGTTTCTTGACAGAGGAAAAATTATTAAAAAAAAATTTGTAAAATTTTGCATAAAAATGTTTTAATACTAAAAAAAATTTTTTAATAAAAAGAGGCACTAAACTTTATTTCATTACTATCAGTATTATCAAAGTATCCAAGTAGAGGAACAAGCAAAGTTATTGGAAATAGGAATATATTAACAAATATGCAACAACATAACTTTAAATTTAGGCAGAGATTCGTACTCTTCAATTCTTATTTATAACCAGAAAGTTTCATTATAATTGAGAAAACTAGGAAATTGTTGGCTTTTTTTTAAATTTTTTAATATGGCTTCTTTGCATTTGTTTCAGCCTTTAGTTAAATAAACAGCTAAAAAGCATTTTCAGTTATATTTGACTGTTCTCACATTTTTAACTTACTAAAAATATTGATTATTTTTAATAAAATTTCTACACACAACAACCAAACTCCAGCTTTATTTATCCAAGATTAAAAAGGATATTGTTTCGCAAATAAGTTTAATGGCTTGAAAAGTGGCTGAGCCGAGAGACTATTCAGTGGATTGAGTGATGCATTTTTGGCATCCGTGTGCAAACAACATGATAGTGTCAAATAATATGAAAGTGTTGAAAATAAAAGCAACAACAAAACCAAACGTTATAATCCTTAAATGAACGTTAACCCAGTCACTATACACATTTATAGACCACATATGGAAAGTTGAATAAAAAAAACAAAAGAAAACCCATGGATGACTATGAAATTTTATATGAAAAACAAACAAGCGCTTAAGAGCAGAATATGGAGGGAATCACAATCGACGCTACCAGACTTTGGTTACCAAAAATAGCAAAAATCTAAGTAAAAAAAAATGACAAAAAAATGACTTAATCGTTTTAGCAAAAAATTTTTTACTACATAAACAAATAAATAGCAAAAATTGATGTTATTATTTGATTTTTAAATATTTTGAGGCCATTTGTTAAATGTTAAGCGGGGAGTCCCAATATTTCAGTAGTGCACGAGTTTACCAGTCTGATGATTGTGGGTTCGATTCCAACCAGAACTCCTGGTAAATCTGCTTTATCATATTTTTCTTTCCTTTTTATATTTCCCTAAATTTTTTTTCCTTCTATTTCCATTCTTTCTATCTATCTTTCCAGGTAACTTAAAATGACCCCATTAAGCGCAAATAAGTAAGCCGTTTCATTTCCTTTTACGACTGCCTGCTTTACCTAGTCTTACCTACATGTTAAGTACTTCTTTAACTAGTAAAAACAAAAGTTTAAATTAAAAAAAGAAGTTTTAAAAAGACCCCTTAAATAACTAGTGCCTATGTTTTGTATTTTCAGTAAAAAATTTCTCCATCGAAAAATTTATTGTTTTTAGCAAAACGACCTGCTAAATACAATAAAAAATACTTTGCTTCTCAAAGTCTTAATTTGAAAGTTAAAGTATAATTTTAGGTACACTACTTAAAACACCATGAAAAAAGACATAAGCAAATCGATATACGCAGTAATATACAGAACAAACGTGAAAAATCTACGGTCCCAGTTATCCATTTCCAGAACCTTTTTTAGAGGACCTAACGTTTCTTAAGGATAAATTTTATTAGCTAATTTTTAATTAAACTTTTTAATTTTTTATATCGTTAAAGAATTGGCTTGTAGAATGAAAAATATTTTTTTTAGTCCTTCCAAATAAAAATAATATAAAAAATTTCCTACGAAAAATTTCGGCATCCTTTAATGTTTTTTTAGCAGTTCAAGAAAAAAAAGAACAATTTAAAAATTAAAAAATTAAATTGGCTAAAAATTGTCAAAATTTTTTTTTGGCCAAACGTGTTAAAAAATGGCTTAATCTAGCAAGAAAATAGCTAAATTGGCAACGCTTATTATAACGAATAAGGATTTTGTTGAGCTGTAGTATTATTTTCAGTTGAAAATAACTAAAAAAACACTTCTTGAGAGCCTTGACAAAATATACCTTGGATGAAAATGTCAATGTAAAAATCAAAAATTTGCTGTTTAAAATAAAATTTAGTTTATGCCATTTTCTTGTGTAGAAATGATAGAAATTTGTATTACTGTGATATTTTAATATTTGATACATTTATTTAAATTTTCTTTAATAATTGGAAACATGGATCTATAAAAACGTTCTCTTTTTACTATTGTAAAAAAAAATTAACAATAATTGGCCAACAACATTCAGATTTGTACAATTACACATATGACCATCTAAAATGTTTCACCTGATGACGACTGAAAATTAAAATATGATTGGATTGTTGCAATTAAAAAAAAAACAAATAATTGGTTGGATGGCTGTTGCTATTATGTATGTATATGTATGGATGCAAATATTGGTTTTTCATGTTTCCTGTACTTAAATATATTTCTTATTTTTTTTTTCTTTCTTTACTATAACAATATTTAAAAGTTTATAATGTTATCCAATCGTTTTTGTGCAAATTGCAATTTATTTTCTTTCTGCATGAATTGAGAAGTTAATTTACGGAGTGGAACCAAAGAAAGAAAAAAAGTAAGAGCGCTATATTCGGCTGTGCCGAATGTTAAATACCCTTCACAATATCAAGCGGTTTTTACCTTAATTTTTTCAAATTTTGTATGGAAACCGCCTTTGGGAAGTGAATATAGGGGGTAGTTATGTTTCACAAAAATGTCTGCTGTAGGGGGAACTTATAACAATTTCTAAATGTTTGTATGAGTGCCCTCTTAGGCGATGGTGGTAGGAGGTGTAAGTATGCTCTAGAATTATGTTTAGAAGGGGAATCAAATGGGAGTCGGTGGTATTCTTCATTTCTCTAAAGCCGGGTCTGGGGAAGCTATGGGCGTTTTAACATCATTTTTGTAAATTTTGTATGGAAGCCCCCTTAAGTGATGGACATGAGAGGTAAGTTTATTTTAGGAATATGTTTGGGAGAAATATTTTTGGGGGCATGTGATAGATTTCATTCCTCTAAGAGTGACCCCGGGGAATTTCTACGGGTTTTATTAAACTTTTTTTTTGAAATGTTGTATGGCAACCCTGTTTGTGGAAAGAGAAAGGGGATAAGTATCTTCCACAAAAAAGTTTGGGAGAAAAAATTTATTGGGGTCGGTTTACATTTGATCTTTGTAGAAGCACCTTGGAAACTGTCGGAGCGAATAAAAAATTTTTTTTTAAATTAGACTTTGTATGGTAACCCTGTTAGGCGGATAAGATTGGGTGTGAGTATGTTCCACAAAATTGTTTATCAGGAAAAATTAACGAGAGTCAGTACTAAATTGCACCAGCGTTGGAGCAACTCCGTGGAAAAAGTAGAAGTTGTAGGTACAAATTTCAGAGAAATAAACAGAGGTAGTCTTGGTTTTTGGCTTATAAATTGATAACCCAGCGATTTTGATGGATTTTTTCAAATAATTCTGATAGTTTGAAATTTTTTTCGGGTCTATGCTTGATTTCAAACATAACACAGACAAACGTGCAGACGGACATCTCTAAATCGACTTCCTCATCTTTAAGGGTCAAATAAAATATTTACTTATTAGGGTCGCAGATGAATACTATTTATATTGATTAATTGCAAATGGAATGACAGACTTATGTACATATAACTTTATCACTTATGTGAAAGGTATACAAATCTGTAATTAAAGAAGTTTGTTATTTTGTGAGAAATTTGTACTGTAACATATTTGGGTAATTCACAAGGTATTTTATCATGTGTTATAGTCTTGTAATTTTCGGATGGTATAAAACCTGTCTTTGTTTTTTTAAACAAAATTGCTTTGCTAATAAAACTTTTACCCATTTTTTTTATTCCGTCTTTAAAATAAAAGAAGTCTGCGTCGAATACATGAGCTGCGTTGATCATACTTCCAGTTTTCAGATATAATGGTGTTTATGTAAATACAAATGTACACATATATTAATACAGAAACAAAAATATAAAATAAATTTAAAGCAAATTTGTTTATTATTGGCAGGAGACAACAACACGTCTTATTATATATATAAGAGGCTTTTGGTTAAGGAAAAACAGGGAGTGATTGGAAGCTGGGGGCAAATTACGGCATTCGATTCGAATCGAAATTAAAAGAAATTCTTATTAAAAACTTTATATAAAAAGCATTGGCAGCTTAATTGATCGAGTAGAATTTCCATTCGAGTCGAATACCGTGATTTGCCCCCTGGGCTGGAAAGAAGGGCAAAACATGCAAAGAAGCTGAAGCAAAATTAAAGGTAGCAAAAATTATGAAACTATTAAAACTATTTCAAATGACCACAGGGGCAAAATCGTCGCATCCAATTCGAATCGAAATTCAAAAATTCTTTTTAGAATTGCTATTATTAAGAGCATCGACAAATCGACCAATCGAGTTAATTTCGATTCGAATCGAATGCAACGATTTGTCTCTGGATTTTAATTGTAAATAGCATACCTAGTTATAAAGAGATGTTCACAGCAGTCTTATTTTTATATTTTATTTTAAGACATGGGACTTTAAGCCACCTTGTGAATTGCCTATTTTTTTTTTTACAAAATTAGCAATTATTAAAACAGTGTCAAAATTTTGAGGTAAAATTGTTTCGGGAATTTCAAAACATTTTACTGTTTTCAAAAAAGCTTTTTTCATATTTAAAAAAATTAATACTTGTATAAAAATAAGTAACACCACATTAATGACTCTTAACAATTATAAATTATTGTATTCATATACCCATTTCAGAATGAAAAAAGTTTATATTAGTTTGTCATTGTGATTGTAATTTCTACAATATTCATTTGTGATCCTATAAAATATATTATTCTAAATCCTCAGAGGTAAAAATTTTGAGCATGATCAATCCCGTTTTTCCATTTGTCTGTCCATTGAAATAAGCTTTTGTAGCCAAATCAAATCAAATCCCTCTGACCACGTTTATTACTAGAGAAAACAATGTATAAAACAAGCTAGGTTGATTTAATATGTATTAAAGATAGAAGCAAAAACCTCAAACGACCCATTATTTAGGACAAAAATATTCCTATATATCTCAGTTATTGTAGCCCCTGCTGCCAAAAAGCACGATACGGATAGTTTAAAAACGGCGAGCTTAATTACGAAAAAGTTTTTGTTGGAATTTACAGCTTAACTTACATTGTGGAAAAAATATGATCTAAATAAGAACTATAATAGACATGGACTTACAAAATTTGGATTATATTTCCATGTTCAAAAATGTAGAGGTTACAAAAAATACCTAAGAGGTATCAAATTGTTGTGAAAATTTGTCACCTTTTGGTCCAAAGCTCCATTAATTGCCTCAGAGTTTATGTCCTGAAGCTCATATGATATCCATAAGTATTTTTAAATGACTGGTTGTACTTTTACAATACGAAAGATCCCAGAGATAGATCTTAGGGTGGCTCGGCTATATTGATCCAATCGAAAGTCAAACACATTTTGATGGGTGGCCTCTCTAAACCTTATTTTCAAGCCTTGCTATCTCATCAGTTAATTGTCCGCCTAGATGCTGAATAACAAAAGATCAGTTAAACAGTTTTAACAAATCTTTAGGTCCACGCTCTATAGCTGCTGGCGAATACAACGGTAAGCATACGTACTAGTGCTCCCACCTAACTAGCCCTAGAGATCGAGTTTTGCATGAATTCGTATCAGAATAAGAATGAATGTTATTTCAAGCGGACAACCAAATTATTAGTCAACTGTCGGCATACCAAAAGATATCTTCTAGGAATTTTTTGAGGGTCAATCCCTGTTGGATCTACTTTTAAACCAGCTTCCCAGAAAAGCCTATATTTGCATTTGCCACTAGTTAAAAAATATAACTATTGGTTTTCTATATTAAAAGGCTATTTCGCTTTAAAAAAAAACCATCCACTGATCGCTAAATTTACCGGGAAAAACACGGGAAAATATTGATGACTACACAGTCAAACATTAATATCTAAATACAAAAACATTTTTTCTTCTGATGGGAAGCAGCAACAGATATTATTTAACTCAAAATAATTATTTGATTAAACATCAAACATTTTTTATTAACCCAATTATATATCTGGGTGATTTTAAAATTACGGGCTAGTTTTCTGTCCCTGTTTATTTTAATGGGCGAAAATAAAATATATCCCACTTTCTTATCAACTTTTAAATAAAGCCTTGAATGCCCTTGGGAATCAATAAAATGTCTTATCTGCAAATAATGTTGTTCAAACATCATTTCCCTGGCTATTCCGAACTTTACTTTCATCCAAATTTTTTTAAATTTCCAAAAAAACAGAATAAGTAATAAGTGAAAAATTGTTATTAAGCGATCGCTTTTTTCAATTAGTGTAAATATTTTTTTATCAATTAAAAAATTTATGAATGACTTTTTCTTTTCCCCAAAAACTGCCCTCATTTAGATATATTGTAAATTTATGTTCAATTTACCTAGAACAACTTGCAGATTACCTTTAATTTACCACTGCCCTGTTTTGCATTAATGCACTGTGCCCATTGGCATGTTTTCCAAATAAAGATAAGAGATTCACCCTTCATTGAAAAAGCGTTGGCCGATAAAACATTAAAACTAATGCACTGAATATTACCACATCAAAGTCATGTACATAAGTATACATATGTACATACATATATACTTACAACACACAATTTTGTACAGTTTTCATTGAAATTTTTTTGAACCATTAATGTTGACGTTGTGCACTGAATTTAATTTCATGTGCGGTTGCCTGTTTTTTGGTTTTAATGTCTACATTGCACAGCAAGCTTATTTAAGAAACAAAAAAAATTGTTTTAAAATTAAATAAAAAAAAATTTAAATAAAAATACACTCAAGTATTAGAAGCCTTAAATATTGAATGAAAATAATGTTTTTATAAGCGTTGGCTGATTAATCTGGAAAATAAAAAATTCAATAATGGTTGACCAATTGTTTATGCGGGAGAGTCTGTTCAAAATGCTATCAAATTGGTTGTGGAGTACAATTCTTTTATGCGTTATTTTGTTGGAGGCAATATTTAATTACGTACACTTGTACATATGCATGTTCATTAATTGAGAGTTGAGTTAAACGTTGATTCAGCTAATGCCATGAATAGCACATTGGGTCGCTTTATTTTAATTTTGCAAATAATTATTTTCAATTTATAAATGCAATATTTTTTGTTTCATTTACTTACATTAATTTCAAAAAAGCTTTAAGCCTTATAAGTTAAAAAGTACATACCTGAAAAGAGAATTAAAGAATTGGTTTTAGTTAGATAAAAATATTTTAAAAAATTCTTTAAATTTAATTTAATTTAATAGTGGTAAAATATTTGTTGCAAGTGTTATTTTATCACTTTCAAACAAAGACAAGCACATCTAAATGTTAAAAAATCTTATTGCTGGAAATATAAAGAAGGTGAAAGCCATTAAAGCGTTTAAAAATGCAATTGCTCGTGATGCCTGTTCTTATCAAAAATAAATAAAATAAAGTGTTTGTAATTTAAACAAAAAACGAATTATGTTTTTTGGTTGTTATATAGAAGTACGGTGAGTAGAAGCCTCTTTATAAACAGACCAAATTTATAAAATATTTGATTCGGTATAACTGAACATCAACTTATAAAAGTGAAAGTTGTGATCTCCAAACAAATTAGCAAATTTAATAACATTTTGTAATATCGAACAGTTATTGATTTCAAAATTACCAAAATGATATTCAAGCATGTAAGGATAATATTAGTAGGATAGGAGCACGGTGACGGTTATCCTCCATATAATCAGGCCAATTCAATGAAATTTTGAAACATATCTTAATAACGATAAAAACAATTGACCTTTGATTTGTCACAAAATTTTTTTAAATTAAACTTGTTAATAATATTTAGCTGTATCGAGCTCCGTGATGTACAAAAAGGAAATGGGAAGCGTAAAATTATGGGGCAGTAACTTGTTTTAAGTGTCTTTGATATCTGCAGTTTTTAAGTTAAAGATATTTATGTAAGTACTAAAATTTATTATTATGCAGAAATTTTAATTTGATTTTTTCTGTTTTTTTATTGAAAAAAAATTCATAATTGCATTAACTTATAAATGCATTTAATTCGAATCAATAAAAAAGAAAAACATTTAAAATTTTAAATTTTTATCGCATGCAATAGTTTTTTTGCAATATTTAATATAATAAAAATGTTTTTAACATAGTTTTTTGTGCTCAATTCATTATTGTAGGAATAATATTTATTTTTAATTAAATTTATGTTATTTTTTCTGATTTGACATGGGAGTTGATGCGATATAATATATTAAAAAATTTATTCATATTTTCACGGAATAGATGTCAAACAAAGTAGAATTTTAAATATATTTTTCTTTATATGCAATTTATGTTTTGACTTTATTTTAAAACAAAACTTCAAAAATTTAACTGTAATAATCCATGCCACTTTTTTTTTTATATTTAATTTTAAATAAATTGAAAAATATATTTAATTTTTTATTCCAACTTCTTTTTAGTAATAGTTTTTTTTAGAAATAAACACTTTTTTGTTAACTTATTAAAAAAATATTTAACGAATTAAGTAAAACTTTAACAAATATTTATTTAAGCAATTTGAAATCATTAACATAGGTAAACGATAATTAATATGAGAATTGCAGTAAATTAAATTTTATGCACAATTGCACATAAAGTGACAAGTATTTTTGATATGTTTCAAGCAACCGTAAAACAAAAAGATTATATTAAGGATTTTGATAAAAAAAAATTTTAATTAAATCAATTAAAACTCAAGTGTAACAATAATGGGTTTAAACTAAATTAGCCAATACAGTTGCTGTGAAACTAAGTATGTACATATGTGTTCAGAAGCCCAAACGAAACAAACTATCAATTGTGTATAAATGTCATAATAAATATATTTATTGTCATTTATAAAGAATTAAAATTTAAATTTAAATGTTAACTGTATGCACATTTAGCTTCCTGTTTATAAATAAAACTATTTTAATATTACTCTGTTTGCATAATTAAGAAAAAGAGGATATGGCTTATACTTAGACGAAAGGATTTTTGGTTCTTGAAACGGGTGTGTGTGTGAAGAGGAGGGAAAGGGTACTAGAGTAAGATATATGTATGATCGAATATAGTAAGATATATGATTTAATAAAAAACAGCCTACACTAGCTCTTGATGGTTGCAAAATTACAAGAGAAAAGCTATATTTTTTGCTTCTCTTTTTTATTTCAACATTTGCCAAGAAAAATTTAGACAGTTACATAGAGCTTATTTAATATCAGTTTTCCTTTCACAAAGTATATTAACTTATTACTCGATTCGGGCCCGATTTAATTTGGCAGATTGTCAATCGTTAACCATCCTTTTATAAAAAAAAAGTTATAAGCTGACTCTATATATCTAAATATTATGTATGAAATTCTCTATTCATATTTAGTTTGTTTTTATTTATTATATGAATCTTTTTTTTCTTCCTAAGAAATATTTAACACCACTTTTCAACTTTCTCGTTACTTATTTTGATCAAGCTAACAACGAATAAATATAGTTGACATTAAACATAATATCTGACATATTTTTTAAAGGTTACTTGATTTAATAAGATTAAGGTTTTATCCATCTCACTCCACTAACCACTAACTAAATTAGTGTTTTTTAAATATCTGGCATAATCTTATCATTCTTAAAACATTTCGCAATGGAGTATACTTATTGAAGTATTAAATAATTTTATCTGTTTACTGTATAAGAAATAACAATTTGAAGCTGATTTGATTTTAAAGTTTATTATATTTTTAATATGACATTTGATGATTATTATTAAAATTCTATTTTGATATTTTCTGCGCAATTGAATTTTTATTTATAAAAATCCGTTAAGGGGAAGTGTTTTAATTTATTGATTTCTTGTTTTGGTTACAACTGAATAAATAAATAATTTAATTTAAAAGTGCTTTTTGAATAAAATTTTATAAACTTTTGCCACAGGTGTCATTTGCATTTGTTTTGTTTGTTTTAAAGCAGATATGCAAAGTGTAATTATTGTTTTCTCAGTAAACTGGGTATGAGGAATAATATATTTAGACGCAGAGTTATTATACGTTGTAGGGGTATTATGCGCTTCAGCAGATGTTTGGTAACACCCAAAATCAATGGTCTAAGTTCTAACTTAAAGTATAGCGATCGACTCAGAATCACTTACCGAGTCGATTTAAGAATATCCCTCCGTCCGTCCATCAGTCAGTCCGTCCATCTTTCTGGGTCCGCTGGGTGTCCATATATCTGTGTAATCAAAATACAGGTCGCAATTTCAAAGATATTTTGATGAAATTTAGCAAAAATAACTTTTTTGGCCCTACCCCATCTACAAATGTTCTCTCTGAATAAGCATTTTAGGCTATGATTGGCTCGAATGTTACTAAATTTTGACAAAATTTTGCACATAAGTCTTACTTTAAGCCACAAACTATCAAGCTGAACGAAACTATATTCGGCCCACTTTTTGATATAGCACCCATACAAATGCTCTCCCGAAATAAGCATTTTGGACTTAAAATTGCTAAAACTACTTTACCTTCTTAAAATTTTAAGCAGATGTTCATCTTTATGTCAGCAAATAACTATTATACTGACCGATTATAGCATTATGACTTTTTTTAAATGGCTCAATCATTACCTAATTTAAACAATTAATATTTTTGAATATAATAAGGAAACCAAAACTTTTTGTTGCAACGCAAGCCGATATGATGGAGTGGAAATAAATTGCCCATAAGACTAAGTGGAAAAAATAAACGGCTCACATGACTGGTACCCTCTGGGTGATTTTGATGATGACAGAAACGAAGGAATGCTGAAGTAAAAATTAAGTAGGCTGATATGTGGTATAACAGGTAACTGAAGTCTACAGACAAACCTTAATCAAAATATGCACACAAGAAGTCATTGAAGCG
Source organism: Melanophora roralis (assembly GCA_963583895.1). Taxonomy (NCBI): domain Eukaryota; kingdom Metazoa; phylum Arthropoda; class Insecta; order Diptera; family Rhinophoridae; genus Melanophora; species Melanophora roralis. The sequence goes on along the minus strand of OY757190.1, from coordinate 16,536,971 downwards.
ATAGAAAAGTTTCTGAGTCATTTTTTAGCCTTTGCACAGGCCATATTTAAATAGGTTGTCGCTGATGTTTTAAGTGCCTAAATTAACACTAATTGACTGGGAAATCTATGATTGTTCTAGGGAATGAAATGGTGCTTTTTCGAAAATCAAAAAGTTAAATTAAAAAATATTAAAGTAATATCTAGATATAATATGTGATTACTTTTATCAAACATGGTTTTTAAGGGGGACATTGGGTTTGAACAAAGCTTAGTTATTGTATAATATCACTTAGCTTTTGCAGGCGAAAGAATATAATCAAGTTTACTAAGGCAACGGTCAGATATGTCAAATATTTGTCCAAAAAAACGTTACCACTATTTTAAACAAAAAAAATTGTTCAATGCTATTTTCCCTTAAAAAAGTTTTATAAGCAAATGTGATATAATAAACGCAAATAAATATTTGATTGATATGTTTACAATGTCAACGATATGTTTTCCAAAAAATAAAGAATTTTGAAACTAAAATTTTTAAGTGGTCACGTTTTGGGGAAAATGATATGACTATTGTGACCACAGCTTAAGATGCAAGTTTATTTAATTTTAAAATAACATAATGGCTTTCGTTCTGTTTTAATGCAGCCATAAATTATGAATAAATTTGAATAAAATAATTGAAAAAGTTTTTTTCTGAAAAAAAATTGAGAAAAAACATTCTAGCAAAATTAAAATAGTTTAGCATTTACCGTGAATAAAAGTTAAATTAAAAGTAAATAAATAAAATTTTTATTTATAATTATGTATTAAAAAAATATGTATTAAGTTTATAATTATGCTCAACAACTGCAAATAAAAGTAGCTTGGGATAGTTTTTTTTTATCAGAATAGTATTTAAATCAAACAAAATGAAAATTGTCTTAATCTTTTTTAAATAATGCCATTGAATACCAGGTATTTCGATGTACATTTGGGGATAATAAATTTATTATTTAATAAAATTTTAATAAGATTAAAAAATATAATTATAATATTAGTTGATATAAATTTTTTAAATAATTCTTATTAGATATTTTTTTCTGAAATTTATATTTATTTGTGTCTTATGTTTTAAAAGAGCTGGTCACCTTTTAAAGCTCTAAAATTTGACTGACGTTATTTAAATTGCTATAATTTACACTTTTTCTTAAAAAACTTTGGCAGTTTTGTCACATCTTAAAAACTAAATCCAATAGTTAAGTGACTAAGGTAAAACGAAAATTTTTTGTTTCCAAGAACCTTTAAAAGCACAATTTCCAGTACAGAATAACAAATCAGTTAACATTGTGTTTTTAGGTTTTCTTTTTCAGCAAGATTTCTAAGAAGTAAAACAAGAATCATAGAGAAACTTTTTTCCCAAAAGAACAAAAAAAAACTTCAGTTAATTTATAGTTGGGCAAAGTTAATTTCTAAAATAAAAGGAATAAAACATATTATTCTCTAAGAGTATAATAGAGAACTTAGTTTTTTTAATTTCATATTTGCAAGGATCATAGAATTCAAAAACAAGTTAGAATGCACTAAAACCTATAATGGTTTTAGGAAACAGAAAAAAGTTTATTTTACTACTGTTGATAATCTTAGAACATTATCTAATTTTGGAACGTAGTATCGAAATGATATCAAAGGCAAAATAGTACAATTAAAAAACAAATAAAAATAGTACTTGTACGTGTGAGCTTACGGGTAGATAAATTTGCTAATGAATACAATGCTTTGTTTAAAGGCAAATGTATGCAAATAAGCTCACATTTATGTACGGATGTACACTCATGCATACATTTGTAGTTTTATGAATATAAATTCCTAATCTATTTTACTGATAAGAACAAACTGCAGTGCATATGCAAATAAAGTCATATTTTGAATCATGGCTAAATATGGTTAACTGCACAGTTACTAAAGCAATTTATGTCGTTTTAAGTCCTAATATAATAACTCGTAGTCTTTTTATAAACTTTACCTTTAAAAAGTTGCACAGGAAATTAAATGCCGGTTAGACATAGTGATTTCAAGTAGCACTAGTATGGTGGTATTTAAGCTAAAAATGAAATCGTAACATAAAGACTATTTGTATAACGTGAAATAGAGAAAGTTTCAAATATCTTTTTGTAAGTTTTGAAAAAAACTTTTTATTAGTTTTTGCTTTTCAAGCGTCTAACTAGGTGCATTGAAATCTTAAAATTTTAGAAGATAACAAAAATATTTCTAAGAACTTAATGTTAAATCTGCTGATAATATGGTGTAAGAACCAGTTAAAAAATTTAAATAATAATTTTTCTATAATAATCAGCGCTCAGAAAATGGACTTTTTGCATGCATTAATCAATGCATTGTGTTGGTACTAAGATTATAAGTAATGAGAAGGAGGATTAATGAAGTAGTGTTTGTGGACATACGATTTTGGTTTTTCGATAATTACTGTGACAGAAAATACATCTTTAGGAAGGTTTTTTTATATTTGGACTTAAAAACGAATTCTACCTATAATGCGTGATGGTCAGTCGACTACAAATGCGTGTGCTCTTCTTAAGTAACGCGCATCTAGCACAAAGCCCCGGGTTTTGAAAACAAGTCTCCTGATATCTTCAGAGCACATTCCATTATAGTAATAATAGAACAGTGAGACATATCCCACATTTCGACGGTGATGAAGTGAATCAAAACAGTAAGACCAATGAGTACAAAGTTTAACCAACAAGAGCCCCACACAGAAAAAACTTCACAAATTTTTTATTTCTACATATATTTTGTTTTTAGAACCGATTTTAGACAACCAAATGATTGACTCGGTCAAATAGTTTATTGATTTCGGTCCTATAAACAAAATCAGATACACAATTTAATTAAATTTTTTCTGTGCATAAATATAGTTCAAAAATAACTTTATTGTAAGAGCTAAGATCAGACACCGTAATAATAATAAAAAAATATTTAAAAAAAATAATAATTATTTTTTGGTTTATATAGTTTTTAAAAAGTTATAACTATTTTATTTTTATTTTATTTCTTTAAATCTTTTTATTATTTGAAAATATAAGTACCATTTCTGCACAAAAATAAAATAAAATAAAAATCAGGGATCGTAAAAATTATACCAAAAAAATATATCTCAGTAAACAATAGTTCTTTATTGGTTTTTATTTTTTTGAAAAAAAGATTTTAAATTTTTTTGGTAAAAATAATTATAAGTTTTAATTTTCCATAAAAATCAATTATGTTAACAAAATTCTTTATTTTCTTAATATTTTATATTGTTCAAAATTATAGTAATGATTTCTTTCAAAAAAATTAAAACAAAATATAATTTGGTTTGACGAAAATATAAAATCAAAAATTATTATTAATTTAAAAAAAGAAAAATCAAAGTTTTTAAAAGCACTTGGTTTTCAAAAATCTAGTTTAATACCATCAAGATTGCTAACTTCACGCGGTTTTTTAATGTTTCCTTGTACATGCTTCGAAATTCGAAAATAGTTAGTTTTACAATCCATTTTTTTTTTTTTGAAAAATGTAGAAATTGTAATGAACTTACATTGTAGCTAGTTTGTAGTCGAAAGCTGCTGGAATTAATTTGTTCTTTGTAGCTTACACCCCTCTCCCTTGGAAACATTTTTCTAGGAATAAATAAAACAATGGTCAAAGGAGTTTACACAAAAAAAAATATCGATAATGTACATATAAGAAAATTTGAATCTATATTATCCCTAAAAAAATAGGTCATTGAAAATCTGAGATTCCTCTAAAACCTAAATAAACTTATTTATAGGGTTTGTTGTTGGATAAGTTTGTCTATATGCATTTCATTGGTTGTTACACCAAATCGTCAGTAGATTTCAACCCAAATTCTTAAAAAACTCATGAATATTTTCTGTCTTTATATAATAACCTCATTAAACAAAATGAGAATTACTATAAGCAAACCAAAACATTCAAGTTTTTTTAAGAATCCAACAAACCATTATTCGCTATTCTAAATAATTTTATAGTTTTTTCTTCAATTTCGTTCAAGTATTAACAATTTTGTTTTGTTTCAGAAATATTTTTCTAAGTTGACATCAATAGTTAGTCTGTGTTTCAAAATTCGATTTCAACGCACAGACAGATGAAAAGGCCATATTGACCTCAGTTTCTATAGACATTTACAGGAAAAATATCGCTCATTCGATTTAAAAAAGTCTAAACATAAAATTTCCATATTCAAAATGTGGTGCTACAATAAGTTCTTAAGTTTAAATTCTTTAAGATAAGCTTAACTTTCGTTAAAAACTTTTTTTAATTGTAGTACTTTTTTTAAAATGTATCACAGGTTAAGAAATAAGCATATATGCGATGTCATACTTTAAATTAAAGCTAATTCAAAGCACAAAAGCCTTCTTTACATATATTACGATACAATAAAGGCTGTGAACTGGCACTATATGTACTTAACAAGTTCTAAAATATTAAAAATATAATTTTAAGAGAACGCTTTACAACCGCTTTATCCAATTCATACTTCCTTTACATTTTTATGAATGCAATTTTACAAATGTTTACATACATAAATTTCTACACGCAACCATCCACAAACGTTTGCATATTTTTTAGTAAAAGTTAGAGCTCGAATTAAGAATTGCATTGTGTATAAATATTAATATTTTGGGCACCAGCATACTTACATTCTAATGTGTAATAAAATTATAATTTTTTGTTGTTCAGCGGTTCATTGTGGTAAAAACATAGACATGCACACACACAGACACATACCTACATATATTTTAACCAAAATGCATTTAAGGCAATGGTGCCCAGCAAGGGGAAATAATATATGAGAGGTTGCTGTTTCACTGTGTGTTTTAATTAAAAAAAAACAATGCAATATTAATCTATTCTGGTCCCGTTTTTGGTATTATGATCTCTTTTTTTTATAGTTTTTTTGTTGGCACTGGTGTTGCATACATGTAAAACCAAATTAGTGTTCGTCTCTCAGAGACACTCTTGGCTGACATTGATTTAAGGTTAGTGATGTGTGTTTTGTAACAGTGGCAGTTTGAAAGCATAGAAAAGTTTAGTTTTGCTTTGTTTTCTAACAACATTATTGCTTTTTGTAAACCACTTTGTTTCCACTTCATGCACTCATCAATTAGAAATTGTTTTACAAAAGTACATGGCTTGAAATGGGGGAACGCAAATTTTTTAATGCAGAAAAGTGCATGTAAATGTTAACCAGTTAAGGCCAAATACAACACATTAAAAATGTTAATGTACACAAAAAAAACTAAAAGATGGTTTCAAATAGCAAAATAATTTAATAAGTTTTTAAATTGGTAAACTGGCCAGTGACTCGCACTACGCATTACAGAAAAAATTCGTTCTTTAGTCGCGCGGTTTGTATGTGTTTCTTTTAGAGTTTATATCGAGAAATTTAAATCAAATGCCTATAAGCACTACTCTCGCTATCTTTCATCTCTTAACCTATTTTCCTGAAACCAACACAATGCAGTCATGTGTAAAGGTCATCCCCTCAGTGCTGGTTATTACCTTTAAAAAATAATTTACACCTCTCAAAAAAATAACTATATCAATTATCTCAATTGTAAAAACTGAAAGATAGCGAATTTTTACCAAATTTATTAACTTAAAAATTTTAATTACTGGAATAATCAAAATAAAAGCTAACCTCGAGCATTTCAATTACTTAAGGGAATAACAAAATCAAAAGAAAAACTAATAAATAAAATGTTATCGGTCCCTGGCTGGGGTTCGAGCTAAGGCTGCTTATTTGTTGTACAAGTGGTCTTACCACTGCACCAAGCAACCATGTTGAAATTAAAGCTCATTAAATATCACAAAATTTATTGACCCAATCTTGCATTGAACCTGGCACCGTCTTAGTGCCAGGCTGAGACTCTACTTCTAGACCAACGAGTCATTGGATTTTTGAAGTTAAAATTTTTATTTATGCTAGCACTAATGCTCGTTTCTCTTTTTTGTATCCTTAACATAAAATGTGTTGCTTACTAATAAAAAACCGTGAAATTATAATATAAAACATCATTGTTGGCATTTAGTTTGTAAATACAATTAAAAAGTCAATTGGAACAATAAATTTGTTAATCAAAAACGTTACTATTTTCACCAGTGCGTTGCTATAAAAAAATTCAAAATTTTTTTCTGTTGATCTCTGTAGACCTTTCAATTATAACTTTTGTTAATTTAAAGCCTAATTCATTCCAAAATTAAGTAAATGGTAAATTTTTATTTATAAAATTAAGAAACAGTTTTCTCGTTTGCTTATTTTTAAAAGAACCAGAGCTTAGGAAAACAGTAGCTGACGTTTATAATATGAATCTTACTTTTATATATTTTATATTGCCAATCTTGTATTTAAGGTCAAGGACAAAATTAAAGTAATTTTGATTTTTAAAATATTTTATTAGCAAAAGCCTTAAGTTATTTTTTTGTGAAAGTCGTCAGCTACTAGTGTATTATAATCTTAAAATTATTTGCTACTTTAGAAAAGCCGTCATTTGTATCTGTATGTTTACAATTTGTGTTTTATTCAGACATCAAACACTTCGATCCCTTTAATGCTCTAGTGGTTATCAGATTTTGACATGGATAGACAAACACAAATCAGTTTAGTTTACTCTTATGCCCTACTTAACAAAAACAAGTGGTTTGCTTAGTTCGACTTTTGTAAATCTTATCAATTCTTTATTTGCTCACTAGATGACCAGTGGTGGGTTTCTCTTAAATGTATAAAAAGAGGTTTTCATGCACTTAAGCTATTCCTTGTTCGTTTTCATGTGTTTGTACTTAATCTAAGTATATAAGATTGATGCTGTTTTCTACTGAAAATGTTTATTGTGTAAAATCTGTTGTATAAACATGTGACATTGAGTCAAACCATCGATATCAAAAAGGACTAACTTTATTTTTTAAATAATTGTTTTTTTTTAGCTAATTTCGCCAAACAAATGTCAAATTTATTCAAATTTTTTTTTAGTTAAGTTGTGAATTTGTTTAATTCTTTTTATTAAAAAACTGCACTGGTTTTTTTACTCAGAAATTTTTTAAGGTTTATTTCTTCCTCCTAGAGGAAGCCCCATGAAAAAAATCCATGGGAGTTAGATCAGGCGACCTCGATGAACTTATAATGTCCCCTAAGCGACTGATTAGTTTTTGCGGGAAATTTTCCTGAAGCAAATTTATCGAAACTCTGAATGTGTGTGCAGTTTCCCCATTCTGTTCAAACCATGTGCGTGAAGAGAACGATAAATGAGCTTGCAGGTTTGGCAAAAGAGGTCTCGGGAATTTTTGAAAAAAAATGCTTCAATTATCTCATGCGGGGATAAGGCACGCCAAGCAGTTACCCTGGGGCAATGCAATGATTTTTGATGTTTCAGTCAAGGGTTGCGGGCTTATAGAGACCAGGAACGGCAGTTTTGCTTGACGACTTGGCCGTTTAAGTGAAAATAAGCCTCGTTGATCAAAAAAAAAAAAAAAAAATTGGATTTACAGTGCGAAATTGCTCCAACTGTAAGAAACTTTTTCTTTATTCCGTGTGTTTCGTAGGCAGTTTATTTAGCGACAGACTCTTATATACAATTGGTCTTATTGCTGGTTATAAATAAGCATAATAAGTCTTAATCTAGCGCTTTATTAACATTTCTTTGTTTCTACCCAACATCGTTACAAAAAAATTTTGCGTTTATCAATGGAACTTTCATTTAGTTCTTGAACGATTTAAATTTAAAAAGGTATGAAATTTTGGATCCTTTTTTTTAAATTCATAAATAATTGCTCTTGGAAGTCCAAGTGAGTCCTATTGAAAGTCGTGGATTTTCACTTAAACTTGTTTCAACCAGTTAAATGTTTTCGGGAGTCCTTGAAGATCAACTGGGCTCTGACTGCAGAACATTAATAGCCGAAGCAGTTGCGCAGAGTCCCTGCCCCTCGTATAAATTAAATTTGCATTTGGTCCATAACGTATTCGCCGCATATCGAAATTTAAATAAAATAGTCGACGAGCAGTTAAGTAAGAGTTAATACTTTTAAAAAACTAAAAATATTTTTTCAAATCTTAAAGTTTTAACTAAGGGCAACAGAGCACCCTAGTATGTTATCAGATTTAGGGTTGAATAAATAAATGTTTCATACAGCTTTAAAATATTTAGTAAGCGATATATCCGCCATGTTGTTCTTCCATTCGAATGACTGTCCTTGCATTTTTGTAATCAAAATACAGTTGTGGTGAGAATTCTATGGTCCCCATAACAACCCAACATAAAAAAATCACAACCACAACAAATAATATTGGTTTTGAAATAAACACACATGCTCAAGCTTTTATTTTTTAAAGAAAGTAGTCATTTGGCCGTTCCTGCCGTAGCAGGCGTATACCCAGAGGTAAGGTAGCACTATTCACAGCAGTCACATTAACCCGCAAAAAGCTTGTGCTTATGGGGACATTTAATGCATAATAAATTCTTCTGTTGGATATTTTATCCGGGCTTGACTGACTATAACTTTTTTTATGGTTTGTATTTTTTAAATTTTAAGCAAATGATTTGTGCAAAGTATATTTACATTTAAAAAGTATAATAAACAATTTAGGTTATTTAAACTTAAAAACTACTAAGACACACATATCTACGTATTCCTAATGCATTTTATCTTAATACTTCTTAAAGTATGCAAAATTTGCATGAAATTTGCCTGAAAATATTTCCTAAAACTTTTAAATGCAAAAATTTTAATTAAAATGCATTTCAGTAGAAATGAGCAGAAACTTACCAACACCAACAACAAAGTTTTTTTTAATATTTTATATTTGCAAAATGTTGCCTTTTTGTAACAAAAAATTTTCCAGCAGCGTAGCACATTCGTTATTAGTTTGGCAAAAAAACAAAAAAAAAGTTTAAAAAGTTTATTTTAAAAATGACTATTTCTTTTCGTTAGTTTAGATTTAAACGTGTTTGTCTATTTTGTGTTTTTATTGAATTTACTCTTGTGTTAAATTTAAAGCAAAACATTACAATTGTTCGAAAACCATTCAACCACATATTTGTGGGTTCTTACCAAATATAATTTATATTTAACCACAATACTATTTGGTTTTGTCTTAATCGCAAAATTTGACGCCACTCACAAGTAATGCTGTAAACAGAGACTAATTTACTTCGAGGTATTTGGCACAGCACAAAATATGTGGGTGTTCGTAGATCTGAATAAATAAAGTGGCTTATTAATGTCAAAGATTATAAATTTACAGGCAATTAATGAAAATAAATTTTGATGTTATCAGCAGGCGTTTGTAATTAAATAAGATTTTTGGGGACTTTCAATGTAGTGACTACCAAGTAGTTGCTTAATATTTATTATTTTCTTAAAAGGCTTTATTTGCATTCAAAAATATTAGGTATTTAACAATTGTTATGTAGACGTATATTCTTTAAACTTTGGATGTTTTCAAACTTTTAATGATAAAAAAAAAATGCCTTAACATTCTTTTAAGATTTTTTAAATAAAAGGGCCAATAAAATTGCCTTCCTAAAGCATACACAAAAAGAACTGCACAAATTTGTATTCAAATAAACAGTATTTTTAAATTATAGTTTTTTTCAGACAATATTTTATTAGATTCTAATCAAATTTTTATATGATTTTTTGTCGAAAAAAATTTATTAACGAAAAATCAACAAAATATATATTTGAGCAGTATGACTAATATTTTTAGAAAAAAAGGTAGAATTTTTTTTAAATAATTTTTTTTTAAATATAATAAAATTATTTATCTGATTTTAAAATTTTGCTTAAAAAACCGAAATCAGTTAACATTTAAAAGAATCAATAATTTTTTTCTGAGAACCTAGAAAAGTGACATTATTTTATGCGCAAAGATGATATTTATAAAACACATGTTTTTGGTTGTTTTTTGAATTTAAGTGGGATTACTTGTCTATTTGACAAAGTTATCCAACAAATAAATTAAAAACATGAGATGCATACTGATTGGCCTTCTGCTAATTCTTATTCCACACAATTTGTATTAAAAAAAGTTCTGTTGTTAAATTAACACCTTTCGTCAAAAAAAAAAAAAAAAAAAAGAAAATTAAAAAAAGACAAAAGACTTACAGCGCCTCCTTATTTTTAACAAGCAAAAAGTTTCTTTTAACAGAAAATTTTGAAATCAAAGGCCAAAACTTTGATTTGTTTTTACTTTTAATGTAAATAAAATATAGAAAATGCAGATTGCATTTAAATTAACACACAGGTTATTCAAGAGTTATAAAAATTCTTTTAAAAGTAGAAGAGCTATAAACATATTTTAGGAAACATCTTTTAAAAAATACTTTCTACAAGCTTTACCCGGCTCGCTTTGCCGCAAGTCCATTACTTATAATTAAAGATAAAGTCCGCGCAAAGTAAAAAACGCCAAAATGTGTCAGCTTTCCATTTTTACAAGAATTATTTTAAGTTGTAGGGAAGGTGCTGTAAGCCTATTTAAAATATTAGCCACATAAACACACATATACAATTTAGAGACTTCAGCTGTTGATATGTATATGAAATTTTTTTTTTCGATATATGGGAGGTGCCATACCAATATTCCCTTTCCACCCAAGCAAAGCCTAATTATATGTATTAACATTATAAAAACCCATACAAAGTTAAAAGATTGCAACTATTACAGTTATTAAGTTATAGATGAGAAACTTTTCTCGTTGTGTTGGAGGTGCCACACCCATTAAATTCTTTTTACCCATACAAAACTCAATTATGCATATTAAGATTGTAAACACCTATGTAAGGCTTAGACTTCAGCTATTACATTTGTTTAAATATGCATAATAAATTAAAAAAATTTTTTTTATAAATAAGATTATTTTATAGGTAAAGAAATTAAATGTACGAAATTTTTATCGTATTATTAATTAATTAAGAGTCACCCATTTTTTTTTAATAATTTCCATACCGTCTCAAAATATTTAAAAACTACCTATCATTAATGCAGAATTCATATTTTTTCTAGGCTGTTAGTTCTCTACTTTAACAATATTTGTAGTTCCTACTTGTTTTTATTTGAAAAAAAAAACACATGTGCATGAAAGTTGCCGTCATATGGCACATTCACTTTTTAATAACAACTACAGACTTCTTGTAAACACGTTTTGATGTTAATATTAAACTCATTCTTTTTTGTTTGTGATTTTTCTTGTCAAATAAAAACACTTACATTACAACAGTATAATAAAACCAACGTATGATAGCAGCTGCATGTCACATAAATGTAAATGTAAATAAGTACACTTAGAAAAAACTGTACTCGTAATAAGAAATTCTATACACAGGAAAATTTGAATTCTATATAATTACCTTTCTACTCTTATAATCATAAAAAATTTATGTCTACCAGCAATAAGCCCAAAACTTTTTAAGCGCAGTTTAACCTAAACACATATCTTTTTTAAAACAGAGTGATTTATGTAAGTAAATCTTACATTTAAAATTTTTTTTTTAAATCTTATAATTTTCTTTCTAAAAAGTATAAAAAAATTTAAGAAACTACTTTTTGCTAAGCTAGTTGACATCCATCTCGGCCGAAATTTCTTAATTGTATATAACCATACTCAAAATCAAAAAAGTACCAAATGTATTAAAACAAATTTGGTGTACCAACTTAGTTTATTTCCAACCTTTATATGGGTCAATAGTTCCTATTTGAATAATTCTAGACTCAAAAAATTCGACAAATTACCACATATTATAAAGAGTACTTTTTGTCCAGGTATTTGACTTTAACCTTTGTATAGGCCAAGAGTACATATTTTAATTTTTCATGACTCATAATCTAAAAATTTGTAGCAAGATTCTTTTTTATACTTAGTGGAGCTAAATTAATAGTTATTTATTTTATATTTGTAGCAACAATGCAGAAAAAGTTTTTTTTTATTACTAAGTTGATTTCTGATGACTTTACGGTCAATGTTTATAAAAAAAATTATTTAATTTTCTTTAACTTAAGTTTTATTTATATTTTTATGGGTTTAGTTTAGAAGTTACAAAAAATACCTTAGAAGTACCAAAGTACAAATTTTTTGCCTTTAGGGCCTAAATTAAAAAAAAAATAGATAAATTTCAAAATTTTTTTTTGAAAAATGTGTTACTTTTTAAAATGACAATTATTATCTTTTTATCTAACATCATTTCCATGTTTAAAGAAACGTTGAGAGTTAAACGATTGTCTTATGTCAAATAACTGCACGTTTCATCTTCATGGTTATGTTTTAATAACCTGCCAATTAACAACCATATTCTTTCAGGCAAAAGATCATAATGTGGGTGTAAAATTTATTACATAAAAAGAAATAAGTATATTTTTCCTTTCTGATCCATGAAAGCACCCTGTAAAAGTTTTAAAAATATCGATCTACTGGTGTGTAGCAGTTATAAATACAAAGATACATACATTCAAACCTAACTCTGCTACATGTAATAGAGGAGAATTAAAACCAAAAATGAGTTTGCAAACAATTTTCCCTTTAAAAATCTTAAACAATGCTTAAAACAGATTTTAAGGCAAAATTTCATACTAAAATTTTTTTATTTTTTTGGGTGTGGCACCTGCCAATATTTGATATTACAAGGCACCCTCGATAGATGTTAGAGATTTAAATGTAAGTACAGACAATTATTAATTTCTCTCAATTTTCGAAAGAAAAAAAATTTATTAAAAAAATATGTTAAATAAAAATATTTTTTAAAAGGAAATAAACTTTGTTTTTGGTTTAAGATTTATTTGTCTTGAAGTTTTGAGATATATTCTTAAAGAGAACAAAGAAATTTTTTAATACTACATTACTTGTCGTTAGCTGATTTACAAAACTACTTAAATAAAAAGCTTAATAAATGGCATTTTGTTTTAAATAAACTAAAGCTTTAATTTTTGTAAGAAAAGCGGTTTAAATTTTTTCTAACGATATCCTTGTGATCGGCACACGCATACATCCTTATGTTTTGATTTTGTTGGTTGTTTGTTTTTAAGCGTAATTATTTGTCTCTTATGGCACCAGCAGGAGCACAGTTGAAAGTTTAAAATATAATAGAATTACAGTGAAAAAGTTTTGGAATGTATTTTAACAAATTTAGCCAGTTATGCTAAAGTAAGAGCTTCAAAAATGAGAAGTTATTTTGCCGTGCTACTTAGTTTTGCATAATCTCATAGATATTTATTGTAAATTGGCAATATTTGATTATGATAAGATCTTTGACATGTTTATATTATTAAACTTATTTATGGGTTTGCATTTATTATTTTAATAACGAAAATTAAGATTTGCAGATGTAATTTAAGTCAAGCATTGAATGTGTAATTATAAAATTTGTCCATTAGCCATTTTGAAAAGCCTAACTGGCCCACTGGTCTTCTGCCACAAGAGACCAAAAAACCTATTTTTTTCTCTTTAATGCTCAGAGAGCACCCTCGAGCGTGTGGAGGTTTGCCGATTGTTGTTCTAAACATGTTCAGGTGTACATAACACACATTTTTTTAGAAAGTTAGACAGTTAGTAAATAAATAAATACATACATAAGCAGATGTGTATGTTAGTGTATATGTATATTCTTTATACCCTTAACACAAATATGTCAAATAGAAAAATGTGTGTATATATGGGTCAATGTCAAAAGAGCAAAATAAGAAAATCAAAAAGCAACAATTTTTTTTGCAAATGTACAAAATCCTTAAAAATGCATTTTGATGATAGAAGAGTAAACAAAGGAGTTAAGGCTGTCTTAAGTTTTAATGGCTTAAAAATTTTTTCTGAAATTTAAAGAATTTGACAATATTTTTGAAACTAAAAAATAAGGTTTGAAATTTTTACAAAAATTTAGGCTCCAGAGTACGCCAGGTACCATTAAATACACCTAAAAAATATTTCTACTACAAGTTCGTGAAAGAATAAAAGTGAAACATATGTAGAATTTAATTCAACTAAATAATTTTTTTGGAATTTTCTTCAAAGACAAGTATGTTGACTGGTGGGACTAGAAATTAAGTTGATAAACATAAACATTTCGACATTTAAATTTTAGGAAAAAAATTAAATAATTTTGTTTTAAATTGTTTCTTTAATTTTTTTAATAAATCAAGTGCAATGACAACGTCGTATATACCCTTGCCACATATGGTAAAAAGTTGGCAAAAGAAATTTTTAGTTTTAATTGAAAAATTCTTTACAAACATATGCTGCATATTCTTATTTAAAAAGTTTTTTTAACACCTGTGCTATTTAAGGAATGTTAACGTTTTGCTGGAATTTTCTTTCAACAATCATTTTGTTTTTGTGTTTGTTTGCATAAATTTTTCAAATGTGGTCAAGGTTATTTATTTAACATATTTTTGCTTTTTTTGATTTATTCTAAAAAAATACCAGAAAAGTTTTTGTTAAAGTCGGAGTGGTGCTTGACAAATTTTCATTTTAAATTATAAATTAAATTCTAAACATTTTAAGTAAAATTATGGTGGAAATAAAGGTTTACAATTTGCTAGTACCGAAATTTGTAGTTGATGTTTAAATAAATTAAATTGAAAACTTTATTTTCTTCTATAAACTTGTTTTAATATTTTGTCATTTCTTCTACAAGAATCTTGGCTTAAAGCTTTTTTGGACTTAAAGTTAAAAGTTTATTTATTGATTATCAAATATGTGTAAATATTTAAATTTGCCTTATTAACTGTGGCACTAAGTTAGCTTTGTGTGCCGTTGACCGAAAAAAAAATTAACTTGCCAGCATCTTAATCTTCTTTGCTTTTTCTCCAATATCTCACGTTGTCTTTTCAAATGTTTTCCTGTACTTGGAAAGGTTTTTTTGGACTTTGTTTTTACAATACATTTCTGGTTGTGCCCTTTTGCATCTTGCCACAGGATCATATTTAAATGCTTTTTTTGCTGATTCATCTCTATTAACTTGACAATTATGTCAAAACTAAAATAGAGTTTGTATTTTTACGTGCTTCACTATATATATGAACGAGGATAATCTCCGCCTACGGGGTTTGGTTCATATATCTTGAGACTTTATCTGCTTGGGCAGTTGCGCATGCCTCTGCTTTGATTGCCGGGAATATAGCACCTAACGGTCACAGATTACGCCAATCTCATGGATTCACCTATTCTTGTCAATATTTACTGCCAAACCCGTTTTAAAAATTTTTTTTATATATTAGAAGGCGCAGCAGTGACATTTTCATCTTATGATGCCGGTGTAATAAAAATGCAAGCAGCATGTGACTCTTGATAAAGATTGTGTGGCTTATGCTTACTATTGGACAATTGGATTGTGACCATTTAATTTTCATATTGGCTTATAGCTTAAGAATTTTAAAATTTAATTTTTAAAAAAGGCCACAAAATCCAAGAATGGCATGTTTTAAAATGTTAAATTTTTAATAAAAACAAAAAAAAAAAACATGAATTTTGGTCATTATTACCACTACAATGCCGTGACGGGTGAGAACAAGAAAATTTGAAATTTTTAGAATTTTAACTTAAAGATCATGTGGGGCAAAATATTTTTGAAGCAATTTTTATAAATTTAGAAAAGAAATGATTCTCCCCATTTGGGTCGTTTTACTTGGAATTGTCCTACTCTGTCACATACAATCTTCGCCAATAAAATATTGAATGGGTTGCCCTATAAGCTATCGCCTTTTTTGAAGCCACGTTGGGTGGTGCCCGACTTAAATTAAGTTATTCAATACAATATTTGTGGTAGTACTTTGAACCAATTAAATAGTTTTCACCCTAAAATTAGGTTTACTATTGAGGAAAAAGACGGATGTCTACCATATTTAGACACAAAGAGTATAATAATGAATACGGCCAGCAACTTTATACGTAGGGTACTAACAATCAGTGACAAACAATTTCACCGGGACAATATAAGAAAAATAAAGAATATTTTGACAATGAATGCTTTCCCCGATCATATCACCGACAATCTAATAAATATTAATAAAAATGAAAAACCAAAACCAAGACAGGATACAAGTGATCTATACAAATCCATGATTTATGTACCCAGAATTTCAGAAAGAGTTATAAACTCAAACATTTTTAATAAAGAGAAATATAAAATAGCCCAAAAGACGAACAATGCACTCGGACAGCTTTTTTCGAGAACTAAGAGCAAAATTGATAAAATGGACAAATCAAATTTAATATACAAAATAAAATGCACAGGCAATGAAAACTCTACGTGCGATAAAATATATATAGGCACAACTAAAAATAAGTTAAAAACAAGAATTGCTGGACACAAATCAGATTTAAGAAATAGAGGAAATAATTCGACCCAAAAAACTGCACTTGCTGCCCACTGTGCAGAGAGAGCACATATTCCAGATTTTGAAAATGTAGAAATATTACAAACAGAAAAGAGATATATTAAGAGATACACACTAGAAATGTTTCACATTATAAACACATCACAACAACAACGACTAAACTTCCAGACTGATATTGAGAATTCGTCACAAAGCTATAAGCACTTAATAAACAAAAGAAATTGGTAATTAGTGCAACATTAAATGTTTAAAAATAAGGGTGATTTTGTGATTTTGTAATTTTTTAATTTTAAATTTGTTGCTTGTAAGTTCTTTGTTTTTTTTTGTACGTAATGTAAGGTGATTTTAATGTTTGTTTTCTTTTATATGTTTTATATTTTATTGAAGAGTCCTGATGATGCTAACCGACGGTTGGCGAAATATCGACAATTTTTAATAAAACAAATTATTAAAAACAACAACAACAGACCTCGAGCTTGTTTTACTAAATATATAACTCAGAGTTATTCAATACAATTTGATCAGCCTTTTGAAAATAACGAAGTCAAAAATGTCCTAAATAACATTTGCTTGTATCAGACTTCCAAAGTTGCCTCATGCTTGACTGATTGGCGTTAGCTAACGATTTACTTCATTTCGGTTTTAATCCAAGATTTGATGTGGTGTAAATATATGATCGGTGGTGGATTTACCAGGGCTAAAGCTAAATGTGCACGCTATTTTTGGCTATAGTTTTATCTTGTTTCACGCTGAGTTTTCATTGATGTCTTCCAACAAATTATTCAGATAAGTGGATGGAAATTTTGTTGCCACCTGCCCTGTTACTTTTTTAGGAATTTTTTTGCACTCTTTGGCATCGCCGTTGATTTAAATGTCATTTTTCGAATGTCGTTTTTAATGGTATTTACAAAAAAAAAAAGGTCGGGTGGTGTGCTCGTTGATAGAACTCTCTAGCATCGTTTTGATTCTTGTTTATCTTGGTCTTCTCACACCCTTGTCTTTACATTTCTTTTTGTTCTCCAAAACAAATTTTTTTCTTCTGATACTAAACTCACGTACAAGGTGAATCTGCTGTCTGCAGAGTTGCCTGGTATGCAGGGTTTTTTTAAATTACTTTTCAATGCGCTCCGTCGTACCATCGGTAGGTTTTTGGCAACTCAGCATGGATCTTACTGATCTCGGGAAAAGGATTGTTCTCTTGCAGAAGTTAGGTTAATCGAGTAAATTAGATTTTAGTACTTAGTTAAGATCGAGGTTTTACGACTTTTTTTATTCTGTGCTGAGGGTTGCTCGTATGACGCTTAATCGCGTTTATTTCTTGACTGCAAAAAGATAGTGATCCAAGTCGATATATGGCCCAGAATAATATTTTTTAAATTTTATTAGTATCTAGCATGAAACATGTAGTAACTGCAATAAATATTTCTTTTACTTAACTCTAATGTAGGTCTCTGCTGCCATATGCCTACGAAATACATATTTGAAGTACATTACCACAGTTATTTCGAAAATTGTTAGGGACTAGCTTAATGTGCTACCACTTAAGAACTTGTAAATGAAGACAAAACAAAATATAAAATAAAGGTATAAATATAAAGGTTAAGAACACCAAGTTGAGAGTTTTAACGAGTCTTTCAAAATTAATTTTTAATTTTCTAAAACTTTTAGAATATCTCTTTAACTTTAACTTTATTGTCAATATTATATATATATATAATATTTATCTGTTTATTTGGTTCCATTAAAGTTCTGGTATTGAGTTATTTCAAATTAATTTATAAACTTAGAACAAACAAAATGGGCTTATTCCACAAAAAAAGTTTAGAAAAACATTAAGAAGCAAAATTTATTTTATTATAAAAATATGAAAACTTTCGATGTTATTGACCCTTTGTGAAATTTTTAAAACAATATGACAATAGGACTTTATACAATACCTTTTGAATCCCCTAAATATGTTTGTGTTGCTTTGAAATACTCTTTAAGCCTTAAAGTGCGTTGCATTTTTTTAAGTCTTACAAATTTTATTGCTTTTAAAAGCATTTTTTTCAAGAATCACCAAGTCTCGCTGTGTATGAATTTATTTATACTTTTTACTGTTTGTTTCTTTTAAACTTAAGTCAGAGAAAACGAAACATTATTGAAATTACTAAAAAACAGCGTTGCTATTAGAGCTTCAAATTATTCATATTTTCATGCTGCGTTGTTATGGCAGAATTTGAGAAATTGCACTTAAACTGCATTAAATTGAAATTTTTTGTTTGTATTTGTTTACCCTTAGTAAAGCTGAAATATTGTGAATTAGTTTTATGTCAGTATTTAAAGAGCATAGAAATACAAAGGAAGTAAAATTAAAAAAATATAATAATATGGATATGCAGGAAGTAAGATTTTTTTAATTTTATTTTTATATTTTCTTAAACTTTGTACACTTGCTTAATACACAAGTATTATTGGATATGAAAATAGCCGCCTGGTTATATAAATTGTGAATTAAAAATTATATTTTATTGCACTGTGGTTGCATTCCAATATTATAAAAAATATTTCAATAAAAATTCCATTATGTATACCTCAAAAGGGCAAAATATTTTTAGGACAAATATGAGTGATTATGGATAATTTGCAATTAAGATATGGAATACAAAAATGTAACATTGCCAGGTATGTATGCGTCTTAATACAAATTTCAAAATCATATGAAATTATTATGTATATTTATAGCACAATTTTATATGAAAGTACAAAAAGAAATATACAATATTGTATTATAATAGCAAAATAGTACAAAAGTACGTTAGGAAGAGCTTCTGAATTAGTCCTATTTACATGGTGGTGATTTTCGTGATATTTTTGTTTGATTTTATTTAATTTAATTTTATTTTATTTTATTTTATTTTATTTTATTTTATTTTATTTTATTTTATTTTATTTTATTTTATTTTATTTTATTTTATTTTATTTTATTTTATTTTATTTTATTTTATTTTATTTTATTTTATTTTATTTTATTTTATTTTATTTTATTTTATTTTATTTTATTTTATTTTATTTTATTTTATTTTATTTAATTTTATTTAATTTTATTTTATTTTATTTTATTTTATTTTATTTTATTTTATTTTATTTTATTTTATTTTATTTTATTTTATTTTATTTTATTTTATTTTATTTTATTTTATTTTATTTTATTTTATTTTATTTTATTTTATTTTATTTTATTTTATTTTATTTTATTTTATTTTATTTTATTTTATTTTATTTTTTTTTATTTTATTTTATTTTATTTTATTTTATTTTATTTTATTTTATTTTATTTTATTTTATTTTATTTTATTTTATTTTATTTTATTTTATTTTATTTTATTTTATTTTATTTTATTTTATTTTATTTTATTTTATTTTATTTTATTTTATTTTATTTTTTTTTATTTTATTTTATTTTATTTTATTTTATTTTATTTTATTTTATTTTATTTTATTTTATTTTATTTTATTTTATTTTATTTTATTTTATTTTATTTTATTTTATTTTATTTTATTTTATTTTATTTTATTTTATTTTATTTTATTTTATTTTATTTTATTTTATTTTATTTTATTTTATTTTATTTTATTTTATTTTATTTTATTTTATTTTATTTTATTTTATTTTATTTTTTTTAATTTATTTTATTTTATTTTATTTTATTTTATTTTATTTTATTTTATTTTATTTTATTTTATTTTATTTTATTTTATTTTATTTTATTTTATTTTATTTTATTTTATTTTATTTTATTTTATTTTATTTTATTTTATTTTATTTTATTTTATTTTATTTTATTTTATTTTATTTTATTTTATTTTATTTTATTTTATTTTATTTTATTTTATTTTATTTTATTTTATTTTATTTTATTTTATTTATTTTATTTTATTTTATTTTATTTTATTTTATTTTATTTTGTTTTATTTTATTAAAAGTTTCGTTAAAAAATATGTTTAAGTTTAAATATTTTTTGTGAATATGGTGGTGAATACTTACCATTTTTAATTTAACTCCTGTTATAACACTCTTCAATTTGGAAGCCTTTTCAGCGGTAAAGAGCTTTGTCAGTTAAAAAAATCCAATATTTGAACTTTATAGTTTCTTTCAGCTAAAACCCTTTACTTTATACAAAGTGATAAAACACATAAATATTTTTTTATTTTCAGCTTATTACTTCCGACAAAATTGGTTAAAGCAATAACCGCTTGCAAAAACGGTAGAAATACTGTCTTTTTTTATTTCGAGCTTATTTTTCTAGTTTTTAAGTTAATTTTATATCTTTTTGCGTTTAATTGTCTTTTCTTGCTAGAAGACACATATGCATTTTTTTTGTTTTTCGCACTCTCGCTTTCATTTAGCACCGATTGCATTATGCCTTGATTAACATTTTTTTACACTTCACTGCTTATTCAGTACATTGCACATCTTTTGTTTGTTTTCTTTTATTTTTTCGATTACTTTATACTTCTTTTTTTTTATTTTAACACATATTTACTTATATATAGGTCACCTTAACTCATTCATTCTTATAAAATTGCAGTAGATTTATCGTGTTGCACTATAGTTTTTTTTACCCCCCTTGTATTTTACCGATATATTTTAAATACAAGTGTAATGGCCTAAACAAAACAGGCTCTTTAAGCATTAAAAATATTACACATTTAAACCACAAATAAACAAGATAATCTATCTATTTCCTGTAAATAGAATTGCTGTTTATAAGTCAATGACAACAACATCCGTAAAACTTTAATTCGGTTTTTAGCAAAAATTTATTCTACACACAACTACCACCTTGCGATTTCACACAACCATCTAGTTTTGTATTGGAATTTGTACTACAGCTTTGACTATAACTGGTTGCCATTGAGCAGAAGTAACTCCAAAATAACTATAATCTTTAACATCATGCAAACACTCTCGTACACATAGATTTACATGCACGTACTTACGTGGCTGTTATTGTTGCTGTTATTCCTTACGCACAAAAATTTCATTGCTAAAGTATTTTATAAAGTTCTCTTAAAAATAACACATCTCATCTTAACAGCTTACAGAAACATACTCCCAAGCAAAAAGAATAGAAAGCAAAAAATACTTATGTATTTCTCTTACAGCATTAAAGGGATTTCTCTTATAAATTCAAGAGTAAATGGTTAACGTAAATAACATGAAAGTTTCGTCACATTTATTACTCTTAAGAAAAAAATTTATTTAAGATAAATTGTTAATTGAAAAGTTTACAAAACTGCATTCTTTTTTTTTTATAAAATTTATGTTTTAAATCTTTTAAAGAAAATTATAAAATCATATAAACATTTTTATTAGAAGTTAAAAAAAAAAATAAATTTGAACAAAATGCCTACTATTTTTAATAGAATTTATGCTTTTGGATAAGCATTTCTTTATAGTATTCGTTTATCTTGTTTTGTCTGAAAAATACTATAATAAAAACACTGTTTACTTGGATAAAAATTAAAGATAGCTTTTTATAAAATTTTATTAGTATTTTTTAATTAAATAATTTAATAAATATTAATAATTTTTTAATCCATGAACTAAAAATATTTATATTCTAAAGCAATATCTAAGCAACAAAATATTTGTTTCGTTACAGAAAAAAGGCATTTTTAAAAACGCCTTTAAGAAATATGGTTAAGGGGAAGTATTTAGGTATTCGAATTTTGCATTATTTAAAGTAGCTTGGAATTAATGAAGGCTAAAGTTATACTTCCTGGTACCAAAAATCCCTTAAGGATCCGTATAGGGGTTAGTTTCCATTAAAAAAATATTTAAAGAGAACACAATAGAGGTAGGTGTGAATAGGATCAGTTTTTGCTTTTTTTCTTAGTAGAAAATCAAATCTTTCTACTAAAATCTTTCCATGTTTATTGGTAACAGTTTTTGTGATGGACTATAAGATTTTTTCCAAAAAAAAAGTTAACCAAAAAACCGGATAAATAAAGAAAATTCAATAATATATTTTATTTAATAGTTTCTTTTATCTTTTATTTAAAAAAATTATATTTACCTATAAATATAGATATATATATATGGGGGATTTCATGTCAAGTGACCCAACTTTTAAAACCGATGTCTTTCGATTAAAAAGAAATTTGGACCAAAGTAAGTTCTTACAGAGAGTAGTTTAGACACAATTTTTTAGCACGATCGGTCAAGAACTCTCTGAGCTAGAGGGGTTCAAAATTTGACGTTTTCGGCATATAGGTGTTTTTTCTCATACATGTAGTTTATTACCTTTTGCTTTTAACAAAATTCGTCCAAAATACTTTCGATAGTTTTTTTTTCCATCTTTCAGAAAAAATTATTTTTAAAATTAAAAAAAATTTTTTTTTATTTGTTTTTAAGGTTAAGGTTAAATTATTTTGTTTCTTAGCATAAATAATTTTTTTTTTTGCTTAAGAGATAATTTTACATAAATAGGATAAAAATCAAAATAGAATACACGCGAAAATTGGAAAATCCCTACCTTGAGTTACAAAACATTAATTTTTATAGATATCCCACTCGCATCCCACTAAGCGACCTCCAAGTTCTTCAAGCAAACGACCTAAGCTTTCTTTTGAGCA